>OX453285.1:23412001-23549501 GCA_949710005.1 Ricordea florida
TGTGATCATGCATACCAAAGGCATCTACGGTTGAGTGTCCATTGATATCCTCAATTGATACCGTGTAATAACACTGGCTGAATTGAACTAAAAATTGCTTTAAGTCTACAGGACAGAGGTTTTGACCACTCTGGGAAAACTTATATCACTCACCTAACTTTGATAAAATTTTTTACAAGTTCATCCAACACTCTGTTGCTTTTTAAGTTTGGAGCATTCACCTTCTGTTAAAATACACAAAATTGAAATATTCTTTACTTGGTCAAAGCTTACACCCATAAAATTTTTTCAGCACAGAATTTCTCTTTTCCATACTACAGCCGGGGTGTATATTAAAAAGCAAACTGACTGAGAATTAAACGAAAGGATCATCTCAAAGAAGATGAATACCAAGTTTTCCAAATTGATTTAAAACAAAATGTGCGGCACTAAGGAGAATCAATATTTGGATCTTGGAAGTGACCAGGTAAATGGCATGAATTTGTAAGGAAAAATTAAATATTCATCACTACTGGGAGAGAAATGTTTTATGATCTTTGCATTAATCAAGTTTTAGGATAATGACAGTTTTAAGGCCTTATAGAGATTCATCAATTTAAGCTAGAAAACAATCTACCCATTTCCCCACCCCCCTCAAAACAAAACAATCTAGCCCATTTTGTATCTTAAGTCAACCTGATATTACTCACACCACCCCCACCCCCCTCAAAAACTCAAATGAACGGGAGCGTAAATTTAAACCCTTAGTTTCTCCTGACTCAGTGTCAAATTCTATCTTCAATTTCTGATCAAATACAGGTTAAATTGGAAGGAGAATTGATGAGTTGATCAGTAGTCAGCTGGAGATTTATTCTAGGCACCCTTCAATTATCAATCAGAAATTTTTTTGCATACTTACAGAAGAACAAGTTGGGCATTGCATTTCATAACTAAGAGACCTTCTGATGCACAGGGAGCAATCTACAAATAAAAAAATACCCATCAAGAGCAAACTAGCATGCATGTATTTCGTTTAATGTTCTGTCAATATTTACTGCTGATCAGGTAAAGTATAACTAATGGAACTAACTTACTAAAAAGGTTACAATTCACTGACACAATTTTTTAAATTCCATTCATGCATTTACTTAACCAGCATAGCATGTCTGATTGTACACCTGGTTGCAATGTGAACATATCAGTACGTTATCTAACTGCTAATTCTCTCTTTAATTTGTAGTGGGTCCTTATGCAGTATGGTGTGCATCAGCTGATCTGATTGGCTCGTCTTTTGGTTTCTCCTGGTCATAAAACCAAAATACTGGTAATAGCTTAATTGTAATTTTCTAATCTATAAATTTGCTATTTACTAGCCTGTACTTTTTTCTGGATCTACCTCAAAAAAAGAATAATCCTTAACAATGAATTATTTTTGTGGTTTTATAAAAATATTACTCACAGTTATGAGAGCAATCTGGGATCATCATTGCAACATCAAAGAACTCATAACAAATGGAACACCTTAACAAGTTGTCAATAGCCTGCGAAACCATAAAGAAAGACTGACAGTTTTAATAAGAAAGCTCTCAAAAGTTTCAAATCGTGCTTAAATAATTATTTTGTTAATAAAAAAAAAATAAAAAATATAGTTCTGATTGAACAAAAAAGGGCTCATCTCCGGTGTAATATAATTTATTCACACAACTGACGTAATACAAAGGACACAAAGCATTCTTAACAATGTACCTAACCCTAACTAACAAAGAAAAGGAATAAATTATATTACACCGGAGATGAGCCCAAAAAAGGAAGTGAATGTAAGATAATTACGATTAATGATATTTACTCTTTTCAGCCACAATCGATATAGGTAAAGGTGAAAAGTATAGTAATATTGGAAATAATTGCTCTTTTCCTTTCTACAGTACAAATATATCATTTATCGTGTTAATCTAACCAACGGTTTTATCAATTACCCTCATTTCGGAGAACAATTCCGGCCAGTCCGTGGGACTCCATTCGGCAAGCTTTGAGCTGGAAGCTTTAGAGTCCAAAAGAGAAAACATATTAGCCAATAACCGGCTGTAAACTTGACGAATTTATCGAAGAATTCCGTCCAGTTCAGCCGCCATATTGTAGCTGAGAATTTGGCGGGAGAATGGTCGTAAAATTCCATTGGTCGAGAAACAATTTACCCAGGATGCAGAGCGCAAAAGACCTTAACTTCTTATGCTCATTGTCATTGGTTCTAAACGTTGACCAATCAAAAGAGCTGACAAGTTCGTCATGCAATGATTGCGTCACAACCACTGAAAAACGTGCCAGAATACAAGATGGAGGAATACGCGAGAGAACCTTGGTAATTATGCGTTTTATACCTCCAGATTCCATTATCTTCTCTAAAACACAGGATTTCTCAAAGTTCCCATAACCCTGTTTTAATGCTGAGTATCTTTTGTAGCCCTTACCGTATCGTAGACGACTGCGGAGGTGCGTTTGCTATGGGAGCTATCGGCGGTGGAATATTCTCTTTCATAAAAGGATGGAGAAACTCACCGGTTGTAAGTACATGATCGTTTCCTTTAATGTTTTTATACCATACTATTGAAAATCATTCGTTTCCAAGGGGATCAAAACAGCTGTAGGTTCTTATACTTGCAAAAGGTTTTTGAATTGAATGCAAGGATCCATGATACTGTAAAGTAAGTACATGGGCAGGAAATCGACGAGAATTTATGGGTAGGAATTCAGTGTTTTGTAACTTTGATTTATATCAGAAGCAAAGTTTGGTCTCTTTTTTTTATCAAGAATTCTAGCAGCTGCAGTTTTGAAGTTGCGTAGTAGTTGATCCATAAAAATATTATCCTCAGGTTAAAGTTAATAGTGTACAGCTGTACTTGACAGCGATCGAGTGATATACTGTCTACACAGCTGTTTTCAGCCTCATGCCCCTTGGTGTATTTTGATGGTAGTTCTGTGCTCACTATGCGCAGAAGCCCTGTTGTTATCCATTTTAATTGGTGCTTAATACTGAAAAATCACACAATAATTATAGATTGATAATTATTTTGGGTAAGATTTCCTCACAGGTCCCTACTCATTATGCATGCTGTAGTTGAATTGTCTTGGGAAGTGAGCGTGCAAACATTTCTTGTACAGCTACAGCATGCATACTGAAGTAGGGACCTGTGCGGAAATCATTCCTTATTTTGTTTGGACATGCTTCCAATCTCGTCTGTATAATTATACCCTTTCAAGGATAGAGCCAGGTTTGGGATATTTCCATATCACCCCATACACAGTACTCCATTAGGAATGATTTCCGCACAGGTCCCTACTCATTATGCATGGAGGACAAATTAACTATGCAATTGTGCTATTGGTTTGAAGAAAAAAAAACTTCTAAGAAGAATTAACAAAGCACAACAGTCCCAAAAGACGTCTATTGTTATCGCTATTGTTTTCCTGAAACAAAGGATCGTATGCATAATAAAGTAGGGACCTGTGCGGAAATCTTGCCCTCCATTGTGCATGCTGTAGCTGTGCTCTTTCATTCTTTAAAAACAATATTTGCACTTGCATTATCCTTAACAACTCAGCTACAGTATGGGTTATTGGGAAAAAGCTAAACACAAATTGTGAGTTAAAACTTGTCTGGAAAGAAAATATGTTGGCAGCAGTGTCATCGATGTGGCATTAACCTGGGCACCAACCGGAAAAAGAAAAAGAGGATAACCGAGGGAAACATGGCAGAGAACAGTGGAAAAGGAGCATGCTGGGCTGGGAGCAGCAGTGGCCAAGAATAGAGACACATGGAGAACATTAACGGAATGATTTCCGCACAGGACCCTACTTCATTATGCATGCTGAAGCTGTCTTGTCTGGTGTAATGCACATGCAAATATTTCTTGTGTTCGAAGAACAAAATAGTATAGTTACAGAATGCATAATGAAGTAGGGACCTGTGCAGAAATCTTACCACATTAACTTCTGGCCCTATCCCCCACCCGGGGGCAAGGAACTAAGAAGAAGAAGAAGAAGAATGTCATAAAAGACTTATGATGCTGTACTATTGAGTACCGTTACGTGCATGTAGTCCTGAGAAGTTCATGGTGCAAATGAACGACTGCTTGATCTGGGACTTTGGTCTTCATAAGTTGTCAATCAGTCAACCTGGCAAACGCAGTCTAGTTGTGATTGCTACATGTATGGTCACATCCTTGTTAATTGAAGTGTTAAGTGTATTTAAGCAATAACGCGCAGTTTCTATGGCTTTACAGACATAATAAACCACTTGGGATGTTGGGAGAACACGAGAAGAGGTTGTAAATCACTTCCCTGCGGCTCATGATTTACAAGTTTCCTTCAGGGTTCGCACGCGCCTTGAAAGTCCTTGAATCTCAAAATAAAAATTCAAGACCTTGAAAGTCCTTGAAAATTACAGTCAGTGCTGGAAAGTCCTTGAAATTTGTAGCTAATTTCATCCAACTTAGATTCTAGAGTGCCTTATATGAAAATATATTCTAATGGCAGAAATGTAGCAACACATAATATGTTGCGGATGAACTCAAAAAGACATGGACTTTTAGCTGTCTGTTAGCTGTGCACAATCGCTACTGTGAGAAGCTGAACATCCTTTGATTTTGCACTGCGTGGAGTCCTTGAAAAATGGAAAATATGTCTTTGAAAGTCCTTGAAAAGTCCTTGAATTTTTATTCCAAGAAAGCGTACAAACCCTGTTCCTTGTGTTCTCTCAACATCCCACATGGTTTATTAAGCCGGTAAACCCATAGAAACTGCGGTTTATTGCTTTTGTAAATTAACTTTAAATAAAAACAGAAAATGTTTCTCTTTTATAAGGGTTTACCGGCACAATAAGCCATAGGTTTTCTACCTGTCAGAGTGCACCTAGTATCTGAGTTACAAAAAGTGTTAACTGTATTGTTTTTTTGTCACAGGGTCAGAGACTGGCTGGTAGTATTGGAGCTGTTAAAACAAGAGCCCCTGTATTAGGAGGTAAGTAACATTAGTGTTGAGAAAGTACACTGCAAAATCAGGTCCAAGGCAAAGCTTTGAAGTTTTTGTTTCAAAACCATTTGGTAAAACCTATGCAGCTATGCAAGTGTACTTTGATGGGATTCACATTAAATGCATCTTTAAACTAACTTTTGCTTCCCTGAGTTGGAATTGTGATATACACATACAGTACTGTACTTGCAAGTCTTGTGTTTGCCCCACTGTAATGACAGTGAAGAGCTCCTTAAACTCCCAAGATTAAGGCATTAGGTTACTTGTACATGTTACCAAAGTGCATGTACAGTTGTGTGTCAACTGGGAAGTTATACTAGCTTGAGGAAGGAAGTAATGATTATGGAAGATAGAGAAGAGTGGAAGCAGCTAATAAAATTAATGGAGTTCAAGCTTACTCAAAGTAAGCTACAATGGCTTGCAAAGTCGTTGAGGCACTCGAGTAAATAGCATCCCCTCTTCCATTAAAATAATGACTACCAACACAAAGTTTTGCTGATTCTCCAGCTTCCCTCTCCCTTGCTCCCTTTCAGTGTTGATGTTCAACTTTTCAGCATGGTGTTGCATTTGCAGCTGAATTGATAAGGAAGAAAGGGGGGACTTTAATATATGAGAGCACTGTTATTAAAGTACTTACGTGTAACACCCTAAATAGGTGCAGTGTCTCAAGTAATTTTGAACCTTGTTGTAGCGAGCAAACAAGTTGAATTTGTTAGGTTCCATAACAAACACACTATGTCCACCCTCAGATGGACATGTACCAAGAGGAGTGTTTACCGCTAAAGCAGTTTACACTGAGTTGGTTTAGTTGACATTATTTTGTTTGATATCATTCGTGTGTCAGGTAATTTTGCTGTCTGGGGAGGGCTGTTCTCAACATTTGACTGCTGTCTCATGGGATTACGCGGGAAGGAGGATCCATGGAACTCAATTGGTAGTGGAGCCATTACAGGGGCAGTTCTGGCTGCAAGAGGTACAGTTACTGTTTGTCATCTCTCTGGCAGACATGATCTCTATTGTATGAAAAGAGTTATCAACTGAATCAGGGTTTTTGTTTGAGGCCAGACATTTCCCATTCCATAAACAGTACTTTGAGATCAATGTTTGAGGGGGTTTTGGCACTCTCAGGGCACCTTGCGGCACCAAGAACTGTCATGTCCGGTGCGTTCTGGAATATGTCTGCTACTTTGCAAAACTGTTGATAACCCTGCTGAATCAATATAACACCTGATTCTCTGAACTGACACAAAGTATGTGTACAACCAGACGCCTAATACATTTTGTATCTGCATTGACGCGGGCTTCCTACATGTACATGTATGCAATAGAGATTTCTTTCTTAATGTTTTCCATCTGTCTTCCATACTAGTTGACCCTGCAACTTAATGCATGCATGTTACATGTAGGACTTTGCATTTGTATTAGGACTTTGATGGCAATTTATGACAGAAGGTCATGTATAATGTCTGCGTTTACTTGAGATTCCTATGAACATTTAGTATAAATACTCAGGTGATTATAGAAAATTGTGCACTCTGATCGGTTCGCTATCTCGAATTATTAGCCGATAATCACCTCGACAAGCAAAGTGGCTGCCAGTCTTAGAATTTTGGTAACAAACTACTCCTTAATTTTGGTGCGAAATTTCAGTGTTAATTTACATGTGAAATTACATTGTTGTTATGGCAACTTCTCCTACAGTGCCAAAATTAAGAAGTAATTTGTTACCCATGATATTAATAGGTAACATTAATAGGTACATTAGAGGATAATTTCACTTATGTTTTGTCCAAAACACGCATGAAGTTATTCCCTAATTTCACTGGTTACCATCTGATTATACATACAAACATCACTCATCTAGGTTCCATACATGTACCAGTAAACTTCCGACTTAATGCATTAGGACTTCAGTGGTAATTTCTGACTAAAGGTTAAAAAAATTAAGCAAAAAAGTTCAGCTTTGCTACCCACAGCGTGGGAGGAAAAAGGTATCCACACTTTTGCTCCCAACGTCTGAAGATTACACTGTACTTCTCCTCAGTGACTGCCATACATTTTTCTTATATTATGCTAGTTTGGAGAATTTAGTGTTTGATCAGTTCCGTGTCCTTAAGTGATGAGTGGATAATCATTCGATTCTCATTATTTGTTTCCTTGACAATATTGTGATCTTGGTAAGGAGAAGTTGTTTATTGTTCACCTCTGTTCGACATGTTGCAGGAGGGTCATCAGCTGCTGTTAGATCAGCAGCCGTAGGAGCGATACTCTTGGCTTTAATAGAAGGAGTGGGAATCTGTATAACAAGGATGACAGCAGAGCAATTCAAACCAGGTTAGTACATTGCAATTTTTTTCTGTAGTTACTGCACAAGCAGCTGTCCTTTTCTCAAATCATTCACTCCTATGAGAAATAAAAATGTAATTCTGAACATAGTCAGTAGTCTGAACTAGTGATAGGAAGGTACTGGTAGTAACTGTAACCAAACATGGTACCAGTAATGAGAATAGCAGCCCAGATCTTGGGAGTGAATTCAAGTTTCTTGTCCAAGGAAAGTCCTTACCCATTGTTTTTTCCTGCACTTGACAGTGTTTTCAAAATCAACCGTCGGCCGTCGCATCCAACGGCAACTTTTCGATTTGCGACGCCAACTTTGCGTTAGGAAGATAATAAAATGAATAAAGTTTTTGATAAAAGAGCAAGGTGTCCACAAAGGTGTCCGCGCTTGAACCCGCTGCGATACGTCGAGAAGTTTGGCTCAGTTTTCAGCACAATATAGCCAGCGGTTTCTAACAGAAGTTACGCTATACTGCTACATTGTGTCTCTAAGAAAAAAATCTGTCTAGGCTGTACTAGATACAGCAACGAGCTACCAAGCACATTTATGAACAATAAATCGAGCATTAGCTGTGTAGAGTTTAATTTGATTCATTACTAAAAATTCACTTTAACTTTACTTTTTAAAAATTAATGAACCAAAGAGATGAAATATTGTGACAAAGTTATTAAACATATCTAGATTTACCAGCGTTTAAGATGTCGCAAATGTTCTAATTTGTGCCTCAAAATACTGGAAAATGAGTCTCGAAATTCAAAATTTTCTAGGGGAGCATGCCCCCAGACCCCCCTAGAGGGCAAGGTTCTTTGGGCCTTGCAACTCCCACTACATTCAGTGCAACTTCTACTTTCAAAAGTTGTGAAAACACTGCTTGAACCCCAAAAGTTGTAGTCTGAAGTCCAGCACACAAAACACAATACTACCATGCTGCTGTTTGTTGAGTTTCATTGTCTAGTAGTATGTAGTTGTGAAAAGTTTTGACTGATGTTTTGACAACCTGAGTTGAAGTCATGATCAGGGTCAACAATACTGTGTCTTCACATACATGCATGAACTGTGCATTAATTTGTGTATGTTCTATTGCAGTGATGCCTCAACCACCAGATCCTGCTCAATTGCCACCCAAACCATTCAACCCAACACCACAAACATCACCACAAGGCTCAGAGTTCGATCAAACAGGACAGTACCAACCACAGTTTCAATGAGAGCAAACATGGCGTTTTTAGGATTGTTTCATTTTCGTGCAAACTCAATCAGGCAAAAAAAAAACTCTTTCACCCTGTAGGGTTCAAAAGTTGAATACACAATCTACAATGTTTTACAAACAGGTTTGATTTTCAGAAGAAAAGATTGGGCAGTTAATTTATTGTCAATCAAAACTGGCTGTGGCTCCCAAAGAAGCAGCATCACAGAATAGAGATACAGTAATAGCTGTACTGGTTATACAGAACAGTACCCTGCAATTGGCACCTTCAGTTGGCTAATAAAAGCCAAGCACATGACAACTGTCAAGGGCTAAGTTTTGTGGTATGTTGGGAGCTTTCAAAATGCACAGAAAATCTTGTATATTACATGTACCTTAGAATGACACAATAATCATACCTAACTTATTTGAACTCTGGGGGTGAAAAGATTACAACAGGCAAACCAGCAGAGATGGTAGCTTTGCCTTATTCCACAAGGAGTATGAAGTGGAAATGTGGACAAGTGGCTCAAGGAGAAGGGCATCAATTGACTTAATTGAAGTTCAGGACAGTTGAGGATACAAGAATACAGGACTAGGTGGCTTTTATGTATTGCTATGAGAGAAGCCTGTCTGGAAAATGTACAGTGATCTGTAATATAAACTGTAATTAGTGGCTTCAACAAATTGCCACTATGACGAGTTTAGCTATATAAAGACATTGTAACATAACATCAGTTAGCCTTCTGGTTAGTTTGGTTCCACATCACATGCAATTTGATAAGTAAAAAATATCTTTTCATTTAATCAATTCTTTTCAGACAATGACCAGCTTTTGCCACTGACAGTTCTGAATAAATAGAGCATCTTTTACCCTACATAAAACAGTAATATTATTGATAGGAAAATCATGTGTTTTTAATTTGACAACCCAGCTAGGAAAGTGTTCTTAGGTAAGCAATATCCACATCATTTTATGTGGCTGATTCTACCGGGGGGGGGGGGGGGGCACAATGAAGCAAATGTTGAGTTGTGATTGGCTATCAAAGCGGGTGAGATGGTTTTATTTTGCCTGCTCAAAATTTCCCTCTTTGTTCCGCAAAACAAAACATAATGGTCATAAATTATCATCAAATTTTTATTGACCAAGCCAATATGCCACCATGCTGACCTCATGTTTGGTCAACAATGCATATATCACTTCAGAGCCCAACTTATCCCGAGCACTTGGTCCTCTGATCAATAAAATTTGATCCCTATCTCACACATACTTTATATCCTGATGTATCACTGCCGGGGGGAGGGGGGGGGTTGTCTGTGATCCACAGCAATTCTACTGCTCCAGATCCATCCATTGTTTTGCCATCCAGTTGCAGTATTAAATCTATCTTATCTTAAGTACAACTTTTCCTGTTGACTTTCTTTGCATGATAAACTTGAAAGCTTCATTGGCCTAATTAGAAGAGAATTTTGGAAGCAATTGTTTTGTGACAAAAATAAATAAATTTAAGATTTATTGTTGCCCTATTGACAGAAATATTTCCAAGAATTGTGTACCAAGCTCCTATAGCCAATCAGAACTAAACCTAAAACCAGTAATAATTATTAATTAATATTACTAATATTATAAATCATAATATGGCTTATTGATAATAACCTGCAACAAGTAGCAAAATAATTTAAAGAGTGAAAGGGCATTTTTGGGTATCTTAAAAATTTTATTGTTGGGAAGCACAAAAGTACCCCTTCTCCCTTGAAATCACTACTGGCACAAAGCCTTGTTGATTTTCTAGTTCTCCTTTCTCTGCTCACCATTTCAATGTTGTACAGTACAATCCTGATTTTCTGAACCTCCAAGGGAAACGAAAATCAGTTCGAGTTATCTGGCCATCCCCTCCCGTCAGGGAAAGAGGCAGCTGTACACAGGCTAGAGTTATCAGGAGGTTCGAGAAATCAAACGTTCAAGAAATTGGGATTCTACTGTATGTTCATTGACTTTTCAGCATGATTTTGCATAGGTGGCAACACTGACAAGGGGAGAAGGGTACTTAAATGAGAGTAACCACAACCTACTGACACCAAAAGGTGCAGTTTCAAGTAACTTTGAACCTCACTGTAGCTCAAATGCATTTTCTTGCCACTGGTGACAACATCATGCACTTGCCACTGGTGACAACATCATGCACTTGCCTCGGGTTTTGATTGGTTCATTACTGAACAGAGCATATCTGTTGTGATTGACTAAAGGAAACACTTCACTGGTTTCGGGTTTATAACAGCCTGTTGGAAATTGCATCGTGACCTACATTGTAACTACAAATCTTGACTCTGGCTTAATAAATATTTACCTGGTCAATATTGAAATCACCCGAGGTATGAGGTCCCTTAAGTTTTCCTTCCTGTATAAACTCTAAACATTTGTCAACAGATTCCTTCAGAAGGGCTGGGTTGTGCTTCATGTGAGCACCCTGTTAAAAATTACAATTTTATTCTGTTACTATGCTACAAATAAATACTTGCAACTCATCCATGAAAGGTACTGTTTGTTTTACTATGCAGTGTGGTTCAAACTTTTTTTCATCTGTGGATCAAACCATGTAGTGTGACCATTCTTTGGAAAGCAACTGAATGGTACTGTACTGTGGTACTGTTTGGTTTACTGTACAGTGTGGTTTAAACTTTTTCATCTGTGAATCAGACCAAAATTCATTTTAAACTGACCTATTGAAGAGAAAATGGACAATACTAGTACTATATTACTGTTTGTTTTTAATACTATTAATACTATTGACAGCTAATGCATTGGTAAATTCATGTTTTTTTTTTCATAAACTTACCCAAAACAAGCCCGCTGTTGATGAAAAAATATGAAGTAAGGTGAGAATCAAAATCAAATGAAGTAAAATAAGTGGAATATTATCCAGTAATATATTAATAAATAAAATATTGTTACAAAATTAATAACCAGAAAAAATGCGATCAAAATATCAATACAATACATTTATACATTTATTATTATATATCATTATTTTATTATCAAATTAATTAACTTTTCCATATCTCTTGTAAATAGTACATTAGTTATTACTTAACTAACTGCTGTAACCTTAGGCCACGTGTCTCAAGTAGCGTTTGCTATTTGAGGGAGCTGGGAAATGCTTTGTATGTTTTGAATTTGAATTGATTGAATAAAAATAAAATAAAACAAATAAAATACAATTTTATTTCTTCTTGACATGGTTACTTAATTTGGTTACAAATGTTTTATAGTTTCCAATGCTGTCTATAGTATAAAGTAAAAGTGACTGAGCACACAGGTGGCCAAATCAACCATTTGATTTCCTAGTTGGTCCCCATCTGAAATTTACAAATGTGGTTGTACATTTAAGTGAGAATTCTAAGTTGCTCAAGAAAGGAGGAAATATGAAACATGTTCTGGATAAGGAAAAAAAACAACACAACAACATGCAGGGTTGTCAAAGGCAGCAGGCTGCCAGCGAATTAATCACCGCCTACTTTGTCCTATCAGCCAGTTACTCTGCTTGGCATAGCCCCTGATCCCTCTTTGGCGCTTGATTTTCTGGACAATTACTTTTCAAATTTTGCTGCCTACTTAAAAACATCTTGAAAACCCTGAACATGCCAAGGTTAAATGACATTATTAATTAAAGTAATAATAAGAATTCGTTATTTTTCAAACCAAGGGCTTACCAGCAGAGCAGTTTTTTACAAGGAGAATGTTTGCTGGGATCTGAAAACAGAACAGAAAATAGTAAAAATTAGGGGTGCATCTTTTAATCAACAATAAGACGCCTGAAGGCGTTTACGCGGGATGTGTTGGTTTAAAATTGCTGACGCAGTATGTTTTTCTCTGATTGTGTGATCATGGATATCCATGGTGCAATCCAACCTGACTTGCACATGATTCGGAGAGCCAATAAAAATTGCACAATTTTTTTCGGGACGGGCTCGGGATACGGGAAAGTTAAAAAAACAAGGCAATTTTTGACTCCCAAGACGATGAGAGAGAGAGAAAACTACGGGGCTAGGACACAGAGATTAGTCTAGTTAATTTTTTGATTAAGTTTTAAAATTTGTCTTAAAATTAGATCAAAGATTTATCAGAGATTTTTTTTCTGATATTATTTGTAATTGGTTATTTAAAATTTAATCAAAAAATTTATTAAGCCCCTGCAAAGACTGTTGCGACTTACCCAAGCCTTTGCAAAGACTGTTGCGCCCCGACAAAGGCTCTACAAATGCTGTTGTGGCTAGCAGGGACTCACCCACAGCTTTTAATCAGAAATTTTAACAAGGATTTATACAGAGAATGGTAAAAATGGGGCTAGGACACAGAGATTTAATCAAAGATTTTTAGCCTGCAACCTAAATTTATTTAACAAAACTTAATCAGTAATAAAAAGAAAATTTATGGGACACAGAAGTTTAGCTAATATTTATAAAGTAATATTTCTGAGACGCACAAATTAAGCTGCTTAAAAAAAAATGATTTAAAGATTAAAAAATATTTACAAAAGTAATTATGGATCGATTAAATGAGCTGAGTAAAACAAATTTGAAAAGAATTGCAGGATACTTAAAAATTAAGGGTAGATCAAAACTTAATATAAAAGAAGATTTTATTAATGAGTTTAAAAAATTTAAAGAAGAGGAAATTATAAATTTAATTGAAAAAGTCATCAATACTTGCCCCAATATTTGCATACATGGAAAACACAAATATTTTTGTAAAGAATGTGGAGGGTCTCAAATATGTGATCATGATAGAATTAAGTATTTTTGCAAACAATGTAAAGGAGCACAAATATGCATACATGGAAGAGTTAAGTACCGCTGTAAAGAATGCGGTGGATCACAAATATGTGAACATAATAAACAAAAACAACAATGTAAAGAATGTGGAGGATCACAAATATGCGAGCATGGTAAACAAAAAGCTTCTTGTAAGGAATGTAGAATTAAAAAAATGAATTATAATTTAAATATTTAAAATAAAATATAAAAAATGGTAAAAACTAAAACTTTAAAAAGATACTATAATGATGAAAAAATGAATTTTTATGATTTTATAGAGTCAATTAAAGAAGATTTGTTAAAAACCATATCAAAAAATCGTGAGTTTATTGATTATTATCATTATGTTGAAGATGAAGATGAAAATCCTTATAGCTATCTTGATAAATATGATAATAAGTTTATTAAATTTGAAATTACTTATTCTAATTATTATGAAGAAGATTATGATATTATTTATTATGGCGGCCGGTGGATTATTTTTAAATCTGGTATAAATTTTGATATTGATGGAATGGATGTTGATAATTTTGTAAAATCGGCATTAAATTGTTCTAATGAGGGGTTAAAAGATTATGTTGAGGGGGATAATGGGCCATTTAGTTATTGTTTTGATAAATATTATGATGATTGTTTTGAATATTTTAATTGTTGGGGTGGATCATATTTAAAAAAGCAATGTAATATTAATAATTTCGATGAAAAGTTTTTTGTTAAAGAACTGGATTTTATTATATACTTAAATCAAGAAAAAATAAACCATAAAAATAAATTTTATGAAGACTTTCATATGGAATTAATAGAAAGAACATGGCACCCCAAAAGAGTTGTGGATTGGTGTTATGATATTGAGGAGCAAGAAATTTTTAATTCTTTACCTGACGAATAATAGAATATAATTATGTTATATAACCCAAAAATGGTTACATAACAAAAAAATTATCTAAATCTTAAACTTAAAGTTATGGGAGAACCCATCAGATCAAGTTTTTTCCATTCAGTGTCTAAGATAGTTAAATCAAAGTGGTTTATAACGCTATCATATTTTCGAACTGGAATTGTCGGATAATCCTTTGAGGGTATGTTTGCAAGTAGGTTTGATGGTGTGAGTTTTACAAGTTCTCCATATTTGGTTTTATTCATATATGAAGACTTATTATCCACTATACTACACATAAGTCTCAGAGGTTCCTTAATCTGTATATTTATAGGGTATAATTTACCAGGATTTATGATTTCAGGAACTCCTAAACCAAACGACAACCCTCTAGTAAGTTTTATTTTGAAGTTCTTATTGGAATAAAGATAGTCAACAGTGTCTGTCTCAATGATTGTTATCTTTAACCTATCAGTATCATTAAGAAAGATCGATTGAATATCACGCAAAGAATATGTACCGGGTTGTATTATTATTAGAGGCTGATTCTCAACATTAAACAATATCTGTTGATCCTTGAAATTAATCAATCTTTTGGTTTGTATATTACAATCTAGTAGCTGTATCTCTCGAAGATTTTTAAGTGGTGGATCGAAATAAATCCTAGTTTCGGACTCATACATGGTAATGCTTAACATTTTTGTTTGATTACAACATATTCATCTTTAAATTTCCATTGACGTAATCACATTCCTGAGCGACGTTAGAAACCGACCTTTTAAAAGTAAACATAAAATCTACTTTTCGATTTCAAATCCACTTTACATTTTTCTTGTTGCTATGTCGTAAAAGTATGCAATCTATTGTTCTACACGTGAACACTAATCCAAAAACAATGATAATCACGTGAAATGGTCATGAACTACCGAAATAGATACCACGCTAACCCTCCACTGATAATTATAAATGTTAATATACGCACTTCATGCTCGCTTTGTGCGTTGGTTTCATGTTGCGTAGTCACGTCCTGGCCTTTGGCTGACTTTTCATTTTGCGTTGGAGAGATTTTTGGTTTTGGATTTGTCTCAACTATTGAATGAGGTAACTTTAACTTTGAAGATCCCATGTTATGACTTATTCCAACCGGTTTTGATTCAGTGTTTAGGGAATTATTCGCCCCAAATTTCATATCATTAGTCGCTTTCATAAGTTTGTTATTATATCCAACCACGCTTTCTGTGTTTATGATCATATTACTTGGCATCAACCACAAACCAGGAGCAATAGCTAAATCAAGCCGTAATTTCGCTTCTTGTACAGCTAATTGATATCTTTGGATAGAGCTAGAAATGTCATTCTCAATCACACTACTTTCAAATAAAGCTAAGAATTCTTGTTGTGTCTCGATTGCTCCACCACCATTACCATAAATCGAGTTTCTAGTGTTAACTTGTGCCCCCAATATGCAATAAACAAAAGCTTCAGCGGATCGATTCAATCTACCGAGTCCAGCTTTAGTGAGTCCATGCCCACTTGTTGGGATAAACCAAGCATATTTGAAATCGGCAAAGTCATCATTACGAATAAATGAGATAAGATTACCATTTTCTTTCTTACCACCCTCATCAGCAAATTTACCACCCTCGCCAGGCCATTGATCTGCTTCTTTATCATAATTCCTTATAATATGTACATTTTGATATCCTCCTCCTTTTCCATGATATCCTGCACCATAATCAAGAAATATATCTCCCAATCCCACGTTTCTACCACCTTTCCATCTAAAGTCTGAGTTTTTTGATATGCTAAATTCTGCACACAAACGTTGATATGCTACTTTACTATAGGGATTATTGTTTATTACAAAGGGTTGTTCATCAGGTAAGGGAAGGCTTAATTCATACAGTATTCGTCTTATTGTAAAATATATATGAAACTTAATGAAGCTATTCACTACTTTGGGGTAATTTAGACTTTCAAAAGGACTTATACCACAACCAGATGTTGCACACCAAACTGCAAAGTTAAGTTGTTGAGGCCAATAGTTCATATCAGGTCCGTTCAACCATTTTCTACTTTGTTTTCCAAACTTGAAAGTCACAACTTGATTGGTAAAAACATCACGCATCTTTGCTGTGAATTTCTTTGTATTTGAAACATATATATCAAGTGAGGTTAACATTTTTGTTATATCACTTGTAAAGTCATCAAAGTTAATAGCTGGTATAGGATAACTTTGGTTAGTCATGGTTAAACTCTTTGGGAATGAACTCAAGTTCTTCGCTTCACTCAGTCCTAAATCTTTCCATAACAATGTTTTCAAATTATTAGAAAGATTTTCAGTCCATGTTTTCCCAGTAGGATCATCATTGGACATGATTGTTGTTCCATTAACTTTCCACTTAATATATCCTCCATATGAATCATTCACAAATGTAAATTTATAAAGGTCAACATTTGGATACCTATTTCTAAAATCCATCCATAGTGTCATTTTATTACTTTTAGAATAAGATGAAAAGCCTTTAGACTAGATAACCTCTTTTCTAATCAACGCAAAACAATTACATCCTACATCAGTTCTTTCATATGAAATTTTTAATGAGCGGGAGTGGTTAACTCTTTTAATAGATCTGCTCGAACTTCTCTTCTTATCTGAGACATGTTTAAGTTTTTTTCTGTATCTCTCCTAAATTTTTGTCTGATTTCTAGTTTTAGTTTTTGAAACTTTTCCAACTCTGCTAAAATTATAGAAAATTCTTGATCCGATATAACATTATCTTTCAATGCCTTTGAAACCAAGTCGTTAATAGTGTTTAATTTTGACTTTGCTATAGAAGCAGTCTGTTCATGTTTGCTAACTTTATTTGAAAGTCGTTTAGAAGCTGCACCGAATCCAACAGATAATCCACCACAAATTCCACCGACAACACCCAAGGGAACACCAATAATAGCCCCAAAACCGGTAAGAGAAGTTCCAAGCCCGCTTGCAGAAAGAATAACTGAAAGCACGCCACTACAAACACTGATTTTTGTAAATATTCCTCTTGCTCTATTATATTTTTTCCTTACATCTTCATAATGTTTAATTTCTCTCTCGAGATTTTGTAATACTTCACTTGATTTTTGTAGTCTGAAATTGACTGGATCTGAATTATTAGGTAATCCAGGATAAATTCTATTGTATTCTTCCATATTGTATTTTACTGAACGGAATGATATCTTTAAATTTGTTACTTTCTCTTCTTTTTAAACTGCTCCACAAAATATAGAACCACAGCCATTATCAAAAGCCAAGCATTCTTACCTAAAAATCCAATAACCTCACCAGCTGTTTTAAATAGAAAGCTCACGATAGCCCCAACCATTCCTGGTAATATTTCACCCAGTTTTTTACCAATAGCTTTCAACCCATTACCAACACCTTTCCCCAATGTTGTTAGACCTTTAGAAAGATTAGAAACTATAACACCAATGATAACACCTACAGCACTTACAACAGCAAAGACTGTAAAACCATATTTTTTGAAGATTGCCTTTACCCGCTCTCGTAATGACATTCTGTTTCGAACCTCCTCAGTTTCTTGTTCTCGTTCAGCTATATTTTCATCATGTTCAGTAATTTCTCTTTCCAATGTCTCAATTTGGTTTTCTTCTTCTGGAACCTTTAATGGTTTATCTTTAAGAACTTTTAGTTGCTTTTCCTTTTCAGCTTTTAATTCTTTTTCTTTTACATTCTCTCTTTCATTAATTTCAACAATCTCTTCTGCTCTTAACCCTAAAATTTCTTTTGCTGTTTTAGGTAACGGTTGATTTTTATATTTAGGATTAGAATGTCTAATCTTACCATCTATAAGAACATATGTTGCCGAATTTTTTTTCCCTAAATCAAAAGCTGGAACTTCAATTCCTAATCCGATATTAAATTTGTAAACTAGAACTTTTGAATTATTAAAACGTGGGTAAAATCTTTTGATTTCTTCTATTGCTTCTTTCATATCAGATAACTTTTTATCTGTTATATCTTTAGTTTTTATTCTACTACCGCCTTCTTCATGATAAATTCTTGTTGTAGATGTTTTTGTAGTTATTGTTCTACCAATCAATGGATCCTCTTCATCAAAATCATCTGGATTTTCTTCTTCTCCCAAGCCAATGGGATCTTCATCATCCGGTATATCAGGTAAATCCATTCCTCCTTCTGCCATGATTTTTTACTCATCAGTAAGAAATCTTTAAACTAATCACATACGATAACCTAAAATAATTTACTAGCCATATAACCCAATGCCAACATACCACCACCTACATATACCATTTCACCCATCTTTTGGTTTTCACTAGGTCTATAATAATCTGAAAATTTAGGTTCTTGCATTTGACTATATAATGCAAATTGTTCATTTGTTTTTGAAATATTTTTTGAAGCTTGGTATTTATTATCATTTTGTTGAGATTGCCAATCAATTAGTTTCTGTCTTTTTTCCTGATATTCAGCATAATCTTTTTGATATTTTTCTAGTGCTTTATCGTGTCTTATTTTTTCTGTATCTGTTTTATTTCCTGATAAATATTTTGCGAGATATGATCCACCAACAAAAGCTGATGCATTTAATACTGCTCCTCCAATCATCATTGCTATTGATGCCATGTTTTAATTTGAGATTCCTCCTCTTTAGGTCGGTAAAATCTTTTGATCCTCTAAATATGTTTTTAGATACATACTGCCCGACAATACAGCTACCCATTTTGCATAATTTGTAATACTTGAGGATGGATCGTTCATAAATGATTCTTTCATAGCCTTTTTAGCTACATATCCAACACCAGCCGCTAATCCGATAAGTACTGCAGAATCAGTAACAGTTTTCACAAGTTTGTTTTCGGTTGCCATGATTTATAAGATACTTTACCTACCCTTTAAATCTTATAACATTCCTATTTTTGGTGGTGCAGGTCCTGCGGATTTAGGAATTGGTTGAGGTTGTGGTACAGGAATATTTGATGATTGAGGTTGTTGTGTAGGTTCTCTATTTTGTAGGTATCTCATATACAGGTCAATTGCTGTAAAACCAATTCCTATAACAGATAAAACAGTAGTAAAAGATAATTCTGGAATCCATGCTTTAGATTCACCTGTTTCTTCTTCATTATTATTTTCTGCATGTTCCTTTTCACGTTTAATTTGCTCCTCGGCTCGTAGGGTTTCTCTAGCTAACGCTTCTTTTGCTTTTTTATTATATTCAGCTAATTTCTTACCAGCAGCAACCTTTTTAGGATCTTTCGCCCTCTTTTTAGGTTCTTTATCTTTAACAATCGGATCCGATGTAATTTGCTCAACACCTCCTGTTCTTTCTTCTACTTCTTCAGACATTATTATTTTATTTCTCAAAGTAAAGAATCTTTAAATCAGTTGTGCTTAGTAAACAGTATCATACCCCTCAGCATTTTGCTCAGTAGCCTGCTCAGTTTTGTTGGAATCATCTATATTTTTACTTGTAACTTGTTGTATTTTACCTATTTTAACATGTTTAGCAACCTGAAATAGCCCGCTAGCAAGTGCTGCCAATCTTCCTGCTTTCAACGCTAAGAGCCCTACAATGTTTGTTAGTTCACGATTAACCAAATCATCATTCTTCAAATCATTACAAAGAGATTCTATATCATCTACAGGAACCATGTAAGAAATAACTTTAGAAATTAATTGAAGAGATGAATCTACTAACCCACCGTTAATTTTCTTACCTAATACTGCTTGATATCGATTATAATATTTTTCAATGTCTTTTACTGATAATTTTTTTATATCCCCCAAACTCATATCAACGCCTAAATATTCCTTTGTGGTTCCAAGAGCTGCGAGAATGGCTAGTGATTCTTGTTTGATTTCAAGTTCATTATCATCATTATCTTTTACCTCTGTCTTTCCTACAGTCTTTTCTTCTATATAATCTTCAATTTCTGTCATATTACAATTTTCTTACCTATGGTCAGGTCTTTAAATTTATAACTTCAGGAAATACGGCGTAGCCTACCCCAAAGGAATCTCTAAATAGCAGTTAAATGGATGCCGTAAAGATAAACATAATCTAGAATATTTTTCAGTTTTCAGGAGTTGTACAAACTTTTTACTACTTTCAAGGTCAAAATCACCTCCATAATCTTCAAAAAACATCTTCATACCTTTTTGTGATGGGTTATGAAAAGTAACAACACAAGCTACATTTTCACGGAATGGTTTTGATATGGATGTTAATTGCTGAGTGAGAACCCAAACTGATAATCCATGATGTCTTCCGGAGAATGCCAAATCTATAAACTTGTTTGATCGCTTCTTCAGATCATTAGATACAGCACAATCATCTAAAATTATTAATGTATTTGTTCCAGAGAATAAAGTTTGACAATCAGTTAATAACTCATTAATCTCATCAATGTTACTAGCATCTGGTGATAATACATAGAAATGTTTATCTCCTCGAGCAAAATTATGATAGGTTTTATTTTTAGCATAAGTTGGGCATATTAAAACAATAAATTCAAACAATTTTCGGAAGGAGCCTCGTAGTTGATCTATTATGTACTTTGTCTTTCCACAATTTGTTGGTCCGGTTATGATACAATGGAATGGTATTTTTTCTCGTAGTTCTTCCATTATTTTGTATCATAACATGAGGTTTTTTTAAATTTAGTACTTAATTGATCTCAAACCTGAATTCATTATTTCCATCATTGCGTCAGCTACAACAAACATATGACATGTTATTGTTCCTGAACCACTTTGTTTCCTTTTAATTTCTAGTTTTACACCATCTTGTGTATTGTTTAATGCTAGACCTACTCCATGAATACTATTATCAGGGTGAGTTCTCATATCAACCCAAAGAGCAAACTTATCAGCATAAAAATCCTTTTCCTTTACCGAATACCTCCCTTCGTTCAGACCAAAACATTTCTTTACCGACTCCCACAGATCTGATGGTATCATTCCCTTAGAGTATAATCGATTTGGAACACCATCAACATCTATATTAATCGAGGTTATACCTGGATTGTAAAAATTCTCAGAGTTGCGTGCTCCTGCTGTGTTTGGTAATGTAAACAAACATAATATCCCCGTCATTGATCTTCTTGGTAAATTAATATGCTGATTAATAACACCATCACCACCTATGGAAAATGTAAAAGTTTTGTGTAGAGTGACATTTTCATAAAAGAATCCTTTACCAACTTGATAAGCCGCTTGTGCCTCACGAGCCAAGTATTCACTTGAAATGGAAGAATATTCTAACTCAAGGTTTTTGATTGAATAAGAAGGAGTCTTAGTAGTGTCAGAATAAACAACAATATCATTAACTGGGGCAAGTGTAATCTCAAAGATTAGATGATTGTCTAGTGCCTTTGGATAAAAAACTCCATGATCGTTTAAAATAGGATGATTTAGTGACATTCTATACTTTGTATTATGTACTGCCGCAAGAGCTACTTCTTTTACATCTTGTGTTTTTTTATCACCAGCTTTTGTTCTAAGTTTTCTCATATTTTCAGAAGAAATACCTTGTTTTAATCTATCTTCGCGTTCTTCATCTGTTAAGAATAAGTCGTGATATGTTTGAAATAGATCATATCTTTGAGTATCCTGTAATGTTTCACCCCCAAAAAGAACTTTTAGCCTAGATATAAGATTACTTCCCACATTATTCACAACTGTATTATTAGCATGTCCATCTACATCTAAATCAAATAATAGAGATACACTTCCTGGCACAATCACTAAATTCTCAGAAAGTTTTGGAATATTTATATATAATGTTTCTCCAGGGCTAGCAGATGATGGATTGAGAGTAATTCGGTTCATTGTTGATTCCGCTTTCAAACCAAATGGCTCTCTAGGGATTCTATTTGGATTAATTTTTTCAGACGTCATTGTAATTTATAAGATACTTTGGCTAATCTTTAAATGAATAACGAAAATATACTTTCAAAAAAATCAGCGAAGCTGGACCCACTCTTCGAGCGGATATATTATTCAACTGAAGGATATTGGAAAGGATATTCTGCAATACCTAAATTATCTAATAAAGCTAAAGTAAGTGAAGATTTAGCAAAACAATGGTTACAAAAACAAGCAATATGGCAAATATATCTGCCGGCTCCAAAATATATACCTAAACCGCACTGGACCGTGGATAAACCTAATCAGATTCATCAAGCAGATTTATTATTTTTACCACATGATAGAGTTGGAAGAAAAACATATAAATATGCATTAGTTGTGGTTGATGTTGCCTCGAGATATAAAGATGCTGAACCATTAACCTCAAAAGAAAGTCGAGAAATTTCAAATGCTTTTGAAAAAATATATTCCAGAAAAATGAAATATCCTAAAACATTAATGGTTGATCCTGGAAGAGAATTTATGGGTGAAGTTGTAAAACTTATGAATTATCATAATGTAAACATTCAAAGAAGTGAAGCTGGAAATCATAGAGCTCAGGCGTTTGTAGAAAACGCAAACAGAATATTAGGTGAACGTTTATTTAGTCATCAATATGCACAAGAAATGCTGCAGGATGAAAGATCCGCCTTTGGTGGGGAGGGCTCCGCCCGATCCAGAGTATGGGTAAAACGGTTGCCTGATATTTTGAAAACTTTGAACAATACACCAACAAGAATAACTGGTAAAGAACCTAATAAAGCCATAAAACTGAAAGAAGTCGAACTTGAAACCAAAAGATATCAGCGGGTTGTTGGCCCTGATGAGGTTAGATTACCTCCTAGCGTTAGAGTTAGATATTTATTATCTCCGGGCGAACTTGAGGGTGGAGAAAAAAGGAGGGCTACAGATCCTATTTGGAGTATCAAAGTTTATGATATTTCTAAAAGTGTGATTTCGCCTAATCAACCAGTTTTGTATTATTTAGTGGATGGACCAAGACGAGGTTTTGTAAGAGAAGAATTACAAGTTGTTCCTTATGATACACAATTACCACCCGATTCTGTTTTAGCAAGATAATGGCCATATGGAAGAGTATTTTTCCCATCTTTGCAAATTATTCTCTTATCATCATAAGCAGATAGCGCTTTTTTATTAACTGTTTTTGTATAAATATTGTGTAGTTTTGAACCAATTAAATTTTGTAATCTCATTTGTGGTTCTTTAGTATTCAAACAATTTTTAAAATCATTAAAACTTATTGTTTTCTTAACAACTAATTTCTTTGTTCCTTTATTCTTCTTTATCTCTTTACCATTATCCATTAATATTGCGTATTGTTTAGCCCCCAAACCCACAAATTCTGTAGGTATACTTCCACCAAACTCATCTTTGAACATTCCAATTACTTTTTTATTTACACCCGCCTCAATACCTGATGGATGCTCTTTAGGATAATTGCTAGTGTCAAACTTTTCTCTTACATCTGATCTTATATCTTTGTAGAAATCTACAGTTTCTATAATATATACAAGAGAATCAGTATCAGTCATAAGTAATTCAGCTTTTTCTCCATATTTCTCTTTAATATAATTATAATGAAAGTCATACATTATTTGTTTACTTAAATCTAAAATTGAAAACCCTACATAAATTGGTTTATTAAATCTTATTTCTGTTTTCTTCATATTTATGGCAGCTAGATCCTCAGAAAAGATAGTAAAATGATTAAAGTTTGGTTTTCTTATTAATTTTTTAGCTGATTCTATATTATTAACTAATCTAACATCTATCCTTTTTCTCATATTTTCCATAGTTTTACCAAATACAGAGTTATTCATAAGTTTAAAAAAATCTTTTTCAAAGTCGTTTTTAGCTTGTGCTCTCAATTTAGTATTCAAATCAATGTAGGGTTTTAACCACTCAGACTCTTGAAATTTAATTCCCTTATGAATCTTTGTTATTTTTAATCCTTTACTTTCATAATCTTTTAAAGTTTCATGGTGAACTACATATCTTTTCTTATCAATTAAGTTTGGTATTAATTTCTTAACCTTATTAACAGTAAGTTTCTCTGGAGCTAAAGGTAAATCTTTATGTTTATCATGAAGACTTTTTGGGTATTCCAAATCAACTTCAAGTATACAGGGTATATTTCTCCAATTTTCAAACTCTTCATTTGGAATCCATTTAAATCCTCTTCTCGGTAATTTCTTGCTCATTGCCGCTCCATATAAGTTATTTGCATCAAGATAAATAATATAACTTATAAGTTTATTTACTTCAAAATCTACCATATATGGGTTATTAGCTTTAGCATATCTTTTTGATACTTGAGATGTTCCCCCTCTAATCCCTTTCTCAATAAAAAGTAGCATATTAACGTCTGTAAACAATTCCAAACTAACTTTAGTTAATTTTAACATTGCATCCCAAGATAATCCAGGTGATGTAAAATAGTGAGCAGGATCTAAACTATAATTATTAATACATACATCTCTAAAGTTCTCAAATACATCAGCAAGCTGTAATACATCTGCTTTTAGATATAAGTCGTGATAGTCTTTCATTGTTTTCATATCAAATGTTTTCCACACATTTTTAGCATGTTCATAATCCTCATCTGAAATATCTTGATTATTAAGAATTGATTTAAATGCTTTCTTTGGTGGAAGTTCTGTTTCATTAAGTTTATCAATGTGATCAAAATAATCATAAGGGAACACCCCCTTTCTCAACAATAGTTTTAACTTTTCTCCTGCAAAATGTTTTTTAGTTTCTTTCATATTTTTATCTATTGGAGAAAAACACATACTTCCTGCTAACTTACAATTCTTACATTGATCGCAATTACCAACACCATTAAAGTTAATAATCTTTCCATCTTTTATGTATCTTTTCAAACATTTTCCTGGTTTACATGATTCACAATTTCCACATTTTGTAAGATTGTCAACCAATCCACTAAGAGGACTTTGCATAAATTTAAAAGAATCAATAAATCTTATTTTTCTAGTAATGGGTTTTGTGTTGTTATCTTCATCATCTTCATCTTCATCATCCTCTTCGCCCTCACAATCATAATTAATTAAAATTTTCTTTGAGAAACTAATATACTTTTCATCGGTGCAGGCTAAGCAATCAATTTTACCCTTTGTTTTACTAAGATTCTTAATAAATAGATGAGAATCATACCCCGAAAGATTGTGAATTATTACTGGAATAAATTTAGGAATCACATATTTTAAGTTACACATATTATGTGCTGCTCCTCTATATTTCCCACTAAGATGACAATGATCTATTACTTTTTTAAAATATTCATCTTTAGTATTTTCATCAAATTTTATACCGCATATATGACAATTAGTTGCATTTTCATAATCTTTTTTATCCATTTCTGGCATATTCTTCTTATTATAAAATTCAAACTTCTTCTTTCTTTCTTCCATTAACATAAAAATTTTCCTAACATCTCTTTCTAGATATTCTGTAAATATCTGCGCTACGTCCTCATCATCAGATTTTGCGGTATAACTCACACACTTTTTAAAATCATTTGGTAATATACTTTCATCAAAACATTTTATAGAATAGAAGAATCCTGATGCTTTATGCATTTGATAATTTTTAGTAAAGCTTTTAATTTCATTTGGGGAACAAGAATGTATTGGAATTAGGAAACTTTCAAAATCAACATAAATACTAAAAGGTAATCGCATTTTATTTTTAAAATTTTTAAAGTAAATAAATTTTGGACTACCATTTTCATTCATTGGCATTTTTATTTTAACTTCCCCATGTGAATCACAATATTCCTTATGTTCTTGCAAAATCCTTTCATCATAAAATGAGTTGAAACATCTAATACAGAAATGTTTTTTGTTCTTATTTTTATCAATTTCAGACGATAAAAGTTTACTAACATTTTTTACTAAAATATAATGAGTTTTTTCACCATTATTTATTAAAATTAACGTTATAACATTACAATCACATAACTTACATTCATAATTATTACAATCACATTTATTACAACCACATTCTTCGCATTCATGTTTTATACAACCTTCTTTCTTACATTCCTGTTTTTTCTTGCAATCTTTTTTCATACAGCCGCAATTCTTACATTTTTCTTCTTTCTTGCAATAACATTTATTGCTTAATCTTGCTGGATATATTTTATCATCTTCTTTATCATATTTCAATACATTAACTGGATATGGGTTTTGTTTTTCAAACTTTTCAAAATCTTTTAATTTCATTGGTCCTTCAATACCAGAAAAGTCTAATTTTTTACAATTTTTCAACAATTCATTATTTGCCCTCTCCCTATGGTTTTTTCTTGGGAAAACCGCCTCTGTTAATGTAAGTTGTCCACAATCTTCGCACTTATTTTGTATGTTAATAGTAGCTTTTTTTGCAGCTAATCTTTTTGGCGTTGGTATATATGAACTTCCAGAAGTAACTAAATAAGGAGCTATGCCAACATCAAGACGTGTAACAGAATCAAATTCAAAAACTCCAGAATCTGTATTTTCTTGAAATCTTTCAACCTCATCAAGTATATTTTTAATTATACCATTATATTTTTCTGATAAATCACTTTCTTCAGTAATTATTATTGGTTTAGCATGAAAGTATTTTTCCACTTCATCCATATTTTTGTTTTTTAGTAAAAGAGATTTTTTTACAAACTTAGCTGATAGTATAACCTTAACCTTTTTTGGTTTCTTATCTTTATTAATAATACCTATAACTTTTGTTTTTATTTTTTTCATGAATTCTTCAATAGAATATCCTTTTTTCCCATCTATAGTATGTTGTTTCAAATAACCATTTTTGAATTTTTTTACATTTTCTTTGATGGCGAATTCTTCTTCTTCTTTTTCTTCATTAAATTCATCTTTCTTGCTATCGGGTATATTTGACTTTATTTTTGTTTTAGGTCTTGCACCCTCCTTCTCATAATCTCTTTTAGCTTTTATTTGTTTTGGTTTATTTTTCGATTGGATGGTTTCATTTACTTTTTTATATCTTTCTATAAAATTTTTAGCTAGTTCCTCTGTTTTATTTTTTACTTTTTCAGGAATATATGGTTTTACAAAATCCCAAAACTTGTTTAATACATTTCCTAAAAAAGGAGCTTGTTTTGTATTTGTATTTTTCGGTTTGGTTTTATTAATATTTTGCGGGGGTGGGTCTGGCGGAGCTCTTCCGCGACGATTAGGTGGTGGTGGGCCTGGTGGGGGGCTATCTGGATTAAATCGATCTAGTGAACCAGTCGGCGTACCAGGCATTGGCTGAGGAATAGTTAAAGGTGGCAAATTTGATCTTATTTGTGGTATAGGAAGAGGTGGTTGTGGTTGGTTTGCTCTTCTCCTTGGCATATTATCTATAGTTCTAAAAATTTCTCTCCTGTTATCAGCGATTTGATTAACATTATTGATTATTTCAGGTATATTATTCAATGCTTGTATTTTAACTTCCTTAGTAGTCATTCCAGCTCTACCTTCAATTCTATACCATGAAAGTAAAGAGCTTAATTGTTTTGTATTCAGCTCATTTAATCGATCCATAATTACTTTTGTAAATATTTTTTAATCTTTAAATCATTTTTTTTTAAGCAGCTTAATTTGTGCGTCTCAGAAATATTACTTTATAAATATTAGCTAAACTTCTGTGTCCCATAAATTTTCTTTTTATTACTGATTAAGTTTTGTTAAATAAATTTAGGTTGCAGGCTAAAAATCTTTGATTAAATCTCTGTGTCCTAGCCCCATTTTTACCATTCTCTGTATAAATCCTTGTTAAAATTTCTGATTAAAAGCTGTGGGTGAGTCCCTGCTAGCCACAACAGCATTTGTAGAGCCTTTGTCGGGGCGCAACAGTCTTTGCAAAGGCTTGGGTAAGTCGCAACAGTCTTTGCAGGGGCTTAATAAATTTTTTGATTAAATTTTAAATAACCAATTACAAATAATATCAGAAAAAAAATCTCTGATAAATCTTTGATCTAATTTTAAGACAAATTTTAAAACTTAATCAAAAAATTAACTAGACTAATCTCTGTGTCCTAGCCCCGTAGTTTTCTCTCGATGAAAGGAATGCGCTACCGAATTTTATACGCTGGCTCACTACGTCATCCCGCGTAAATAGCTAACAGTTACTGATATACATTGTAGAGGAACCACACTTAATTGTTCAGCTTTGGGAAATACCTCAGGGATCTCTCCAGATGCAAATCCCACTGGTAGAATAACACCTCCCCATGCTATACTGCAATATAATGAAACAGGGTTATGTATACTAAATAAACCAGTAGTACACAGCATGCAGTTATTTATCAACAGTTCAGCTTCCTTCTTCGGTGTGTAACTCTGCAATCTCGTTTGATGGTAAATGAGTCAATTAATTCTTCTGTCATTTGGTCTTATTCTTGTCAGTTGATTGCCATTAGAAAGTTAGTTATAAGAGTCTCCGTGAGTCAGTTTCTCACTCCTTCCAGTCAATCAATCATATTGTGAGTAATCTACTCAGTCATTTAGCTTTAGCCAATCCAACAGTGAGTCAAATCACTCAGTCAGTCAATCAGGCAGATGGACAGACTGTCAATCACTCAGCCAGTCAGACAGATGGATAGTTGGTCAGTTGGTCAAGCAGACAAATTGTTGGTTGATCAGTCAGTCTATCAAAATCTAGCTCATCCTCGGTGTAAAAAACTGTTACATTTACAAGTGACGTAGAACAAAGGAGACAAAACAATAAAAATCAGGAAAATAATAGTGAAATGAAGAAACACTTCACAAGTTTTTAAAACCAAGGTAAACCCCAAAATTTCCAGGAGTCAACTATAGTCAGTCAGTTAGTCAGTCAGTCAACTAACCAGTCAATAGTTTACTCAGTCAAAGACACAGTCAGTCAATCAGTAAATTCTCCAATCAGTTGGTCAGCAAACCCCTCCGTCAATCACTCAGAGAATCACTTGATCAGCCATATTGTTAAATCAGTCACCTTCATCACAGAAACAATATAATTGGAAGTTAGGTAAACTCACCTCCTAAGACACTCACTGAAAACCTTTCCACCTACAGATTCCATTATAATGTTAGCTCCGCGACCTCCTGTTATTTCTTTTACCTAAAAACAGCACGTTGACCACAGTGAACAAAAAAGATATACTGGTTCTTGTCTCTGAAAAAGAGTTCCAATTGAGGTCCCCTAAAATAATAGTGGACAAGGGATATGTTCTGGGAGAGATGCCATGAAACCATGTTCATGTGATTACCAAAACATCCTGCACACAGTACCAGTGATATGAAAAGTAATGCCTTTGATGAAACATTAAATGTGATTATGGTAAACAGTTATCCAATTGACAATTTTAAGTTCATTAGGACAGGAATGTGCAGAGAAATAATTCATACCTTATCCTTGATGCTTTCAGTGCTGTAGTCAATGGTTGCAAATGCACCCATGTTTGAAACCACATGAAGCTTGTCTTTGCTGGCTGCTCCAACAACCTAGTACGAAATAAGATGAGTGGTTATTACATTGTGCTAAAATATAGAACTTTTGCTGGAACCTTTAATGAACTTTAAATTAATGAACTTTATTTGACTGTCAACTGTATCTAGCACTGACACACTAATTGCATGGGAACACTATAAACCACAATTAAAATCAAATCAAATCATATTAAATTAAATCAGATCAAATCAAATGTTGGTTTTTGTGAAGAGGAGAAAACCGGAGTACCTGGACAAAAACCTCTCGGAGCAGAGTAGAGAAGCAACACAATCAGATAACGCAGGGGCTGGGAATCGAACCCTGGTCCACATTGGTAGAAGGCGAGTGCTCTCACCACTGCACCATTTTTGCTCCCCTTTATTTTATTATTACTATTTTTTATTAGTATTATTATTATTATAATTATTATTAAAATTATTACTATTGTTGTTGTTGTTGTCATTATCATTAATAACCAACTGAAAATTTATCAGAGTCTTTAAAGGATCTGCTATCTACCAAAAGCCAGTTGTTTCATGCACACATTGGTACAAACAGACAAATGCACATTGCAATTGACAGCAGAAGGTATCTAATGATTGGTGCAAATGTTAGTTTTACTTTAACAGCCCTATGTCAATGCCGAAATAATTGTTGGCATGAAAACCTTTATACTTATCTAGTATTAATATTGTGAGAATAGTTTCTAAACAAACTGGTGCTGCGTTGGTGGGGAATTCAAACACAAGAAATTAGGATGATCAAACAAATTGATAAAGTAAGTTACTATACCACTGTAAGTTATATGGTGGTATAACTTACAGTGGTGTAACTTACTTTATTTTTTTCTCAAGCATCTCAGCAGGCCGGAATCCCAAATTCTCAAATCTGATTGGCTAATCGCATGCTCGTAACCGGTCCAGCTTTTTACGATACAGACCATGGTCCGGATTTTTATCCGCGCTATTCGCGGCAAATCGAACTGTGCCCTTGGTCTTGGCACAGTTTTTTCCCATACGGACCTCCCGCCCGGTAAATAACATATATTTATCAATTTGTTTGATTATCCTAATTTTCTTTATACTTATTTAGTATAGTTTTGAAGGCAATGTTTTTTTTAATTCATGTACTTCTCTAAATCACTAAGTGAACATAATTGAATTTTCAATTGTTACCTTTTTAACAACAAAGAGTCAAAAAAGATTGAATTGCAAATAAATCATTATAATTATCACTATTAAAATATTGTTAAACTTCTCACACTTTACATTTCCTGTACGATTTCTCGAATTTTAGGATTCATAGCAAACTTCAAGTTCCATGTAAAGAATTTTGTTTCCCATCTAACAAGACTACACACTATTGTCACCCTTTGTGTTCACAAATAAAAGGATACTGCATCTATGCCAACCTTTCCTCCCAATACATTTGCTGCAATATCGACAGTGGCCAACCCAAGGGCACCAGCAGCTGCAGTCACTAACACTGTTTGCCTGAATTTAAACAAATCACACATTAAAATGATCAGCAGGTTATAGTAGTTATAGTTGGAACCACTGTTAAATAGAGGTTTCAATCTTGTGGAACAAGGTTCCAGTCTGGGCACGCCTTTGACCAGGTTAATACTGCGGATTCAGGTTGAGCATTTAATGACGTCAGTTATCGCGTTCGTTATCACAGTTGATTGGTTGCGTTGCGAGGCAAATTGTCCGACGTTGCTAGGCGGGGGATGATAGCATTCTGTATGAAAAAAGGCGCGTTACAGAATGTAAACATGTTGACCGTAAGCAAGAGCGTTCACTCTTATATCCCAGGAAAACCTTTATCCTCTGACCTAAGACATCTCATCATCGATAAAATCGTTGAAGGAGGAGGTGACCCACTAACAATGATATTTCCCGGTCGATTTGTGGATATTGCGAATGAGCTGAACGTTTCATCCACGCCTGGCAACGTCTGACAATTTGCCTCGCAACGCAACCAATCAACCATGATAACGAACACGATACCTGACGTCATTAAACATTCAACCTGAATCCGCAGTAAGTGACTAACCCATTCACTTAACTCCAGCCCTTCCGCATTCCTAACTTGTCATATTCCATTACTCTTACTTGTTTTGAATAATACACATTTGCTTGATCCCACTAGTCTTTGTACCATATAGCCCCTACTATGGGTAAACCAAAGAGTAAATTCTGATTAAGGATGCCACTCTGGAAAAGCAAAGGGAAGAGTATGAAAGGAAGATGAACCAGCCTTCGTGACATTGCAACACTGATTCACTGTCAGTGGATGATCATGCACTGAGGAGAGTAATTCCGGCTAAGATCTTGGCAGTGAACCCTTAATGTCAAGTTTTGAGGGAAACAGTTGGTTCATTTGTATAGGTAATCACATGATTTCGAGTGCAATTTGGGATAAATCAGCATGAGTAAATTTTTCAAAGGCTAACCAAATTGCACGAGCCCATAGGGCGAGTGCAATTTGTAGTCTGAAAAATTTACAATACCTGGAATCTACCTCTTGACAGAGACCCTTGGAGCCCACATCGTTAACAAAGCCAAGACTTCAAGACCTCGGGGAAAAATTAGAGACTTTGAAATAAACACACTTTAAACAAGACTTTGAGACTCTTCCCAAATGCTGCTGAGACTTTGAGATCGGATGAAAATTTTGTGAGACCCAAGATTTTGAAGTTACCATTCGCCACCCCTCAATCCTGGTTTATAATTTATGCCAGTATGCCATATAGTCTCCCACGCCCATCACAATGGTGAAGGAAACTATATGGCATACTGGCATGAAGTATAAACCCTCCCACTATGCCATATAGTTTCCAGCAACCATTGTGATGTGCGCAGGAGCCTACTTGCGTGAAGTATATCCCTCAATCCCTGTCTCCTTGAGTGAAATTCTAGGAATATAACAATGAAGACTACTAAAAGGCATCCTATGGTGAGCTTGCTGAGCAAAAATGGCCACGTGTCGGCCCTGCTGTACATTTCCAAACCTGAGCTGACCACTCAAAGATCACACCTACTGATGATCTTGTTTACGCGTGGCATCCTGATTCCCCCATCTACCAAAATAGCTCTTGAGCTAAAGCTCCACTAGCTAAAAAGGGAAAAAAGGGTAAAGTAATATTTACCCAGGCTGTGTTCGCGCTTTGTCTGTCAGGCCAACATATGCAGTTCCATAAGACACAGCTAGGGCTGCCGCTTTGCTAAAACTTAAACTGGAAGGAATCTTCCACACACCCTGAAAACAAGCCACATGTTAAATACTGTATCACAGCAACTGTAGAACTAAATCAGGTATGCAAACATGCAATAAAAAAACTACCCTTGACATGCAATATGCATGTCATGTGAACATGAAACTATCATGCACCATGCATTTGACATACAATGGACATGATGTGCATTGTACAATTTGCAAAAAAAATATGCAAATGACATGCATTAAGCACCTGACATGTTAGGTGCCACTGAAATGGAACATATAAGTAATGTTAAATGGCATCTGACATACTTCGTGCAATTGGCCTGCGCATATAATAATATTATTACCAGAATGCAATATGCAAGTCACATACACAGTGGAGCTGACATGCTAATTACTGCAAATGTATGCATTGTGCACCTGCCATCTTCAGCATAACTGGCATGAAATATGCAACTGAAATGCAAAGGGAAACAGGCCAAATCTTAACTGACATCCTTTACTGCACTTAAGGTATAGTCTTACTTAAGTAATCTTTCACTCACGCCTTGCTCAGCAATGCATTCTTCAGCAAATCCACCAAGCATTGTTAGTCCAAAAACTCTATCACCCTAATAAAACAACAAAGTATGATGACAAAAGTGATCACAGAATTGGACTACACTTTGTACTATAGTCAACTCTCTCTATTAGGGAACCACTAAGTACTCCTATATACATGTAGCAACTACCTTGTCAAGAACCATTTTGCTTCTCAGTCCAACACTTTTTCAAAATCTCTCTGTTAAGCAACCACTTTTCAAATTTTGTAAGCATCTGTGACCACTTACAACGCCTGAAATTTGGCAAATTCTCTTTGTTTCAAATGCGTTAAACAGTAAACGACAACCCAAAATCTTTGCATTACTAAGATGTCACAAACTTCAGTTTAATGATATGGTACTGACAAATATTTTAAGAATATTGCTATAGATTACAGTCACATGGCAGTAAAAAAATTAACAGTTAATTGCAATTCATGGTGGGAATTCCTATCCCACATCAAATACACCAAACCTTACAATCGTTTCCCTAAGCGGTAAAGTAAGAATAGAAATTACTCTTTTTCTTAGAGGAGCGTTGTATAGTTACTTCAACTTAAATAATAAATAGCAATAATCAGTGGATCCATGCAGGTTTATGGCTATGTTCTTGACATTTCTCTTAAGCAACCACCTCCATTAAATTATCTTGTTGCACCAAGCGTGGTCACTTAAGACTGATTTGACTCTATTATGAGGCTTGGGTTGTCTAAATTCAGTTCATGAATGTAAACACAACATATACATGATTAAGTGATACCTAATTACTTTAGAGTCAAAACTAGCAATATTAAACACTTTTAAACTTGTCAAATATCTGGTTGCATCCCATCTGGACATTTCCTTGTTTTAACTCAACACGATTTAAAGTATTTTTGAACTTTCACACAAAAGTTACTCTCACATATTTTCATAGTAAATCTATACCCAAATTATAGGTATATTTTAACCATGGTTATTCTATACTCATACTATGGGTATATTTAAACCATGGTTATTCTATACCCAACTTATGGGTATATTTTAACCATGGTTATTCCATACCCAAATTATGGGTATATTTTAACCATGGTTATTCTGTACCCAAATTATGGGTATATTTTAACCATGATTGTTCTATACCCAAATTATGGGTATATTTTAACCATGGTTATTCTATACTCATACTATGGGTATATTTTAACCATGGTTATTCTATACCCAAATTATGGGTATATTTTAACCATGGTTATTCTATACCCAAATTATAGGTATATTTTAACCATGGTTATTCTATACCCAGATCATGGGTATCTTTTAACCATGGTTATTCTATACTCATACTATGGGTATATTTTAACCATGGTTATTCTATACACAAATTATGGGTATATTTTAACCATGGTTATTCTATACTCATGCTATGGGTATATTTTAACCATGGTTATTCTATACACATATTATGGGTATATTTTAACCATGGTTATTCTATACCCAAATTATGGGTATATTTTAACCATGGTTATTCTATACCCAAATTATGGGTATATTTTAACCATGGTTATTCTATACACAAATTATGGGTATATTTTACCCTTGGTTATTCTATACCCAAATTATGGGTATATTTTAACCATGGTTATTCTATACCCAAATTATGGGTATATTTTAACCATGGTTATTCTATACTCATACTATGGGTATATTTTAACCATGGTTATTCTATACCCAAATTATGGGTATATTTTAACCATGGTTATTCTATACCCAAATTATGGGTATATTTTAACCATGGTTATACACAAATTATGGGTATATTTTAACCATGGTTATTCTATACCCAAATTATGGGTATATTTTATCCATGGTTATACACAAATTATGGGTATATTTTAACCATGGTTATTCTACACCCAAATTATGGGTATATTTTAACCATGGTTATTCTATACTCATACTATGGGTATATTTTAACCATGGTTATTCTATACCCAAATTATGGGTATATTTTAACCATGGTTATTGATCTATACCCAAATTATGGGTATATTTTAACCATGGTTATTCTATACCCACTTTATGGGTATATTTTAACCATGGTTATTCTATACCCAAATTATGGGTATATTTTAACCATGGTTATTCTATACCCAAATTATCGGTATATTTTAACCATGGTTATTCTATACCCAAATTATGGGTATATTTTAACCATGGTTATTCTATACCCACTTTATGGGTATATTTTAACCATGGTTATTCTATACACAAATTATGGGTATATTTTAACCATGGTTATTCTATACCCAAATTATGGGTATATTTTAACCATGGTTATTCTATACCCAAATTATGGGTATATTTTAACCATGGTTATTCTATACCCAAATTATGGGTATATTTTAACCATGGTTATTCTATACACAAATTATGGGGTTATTTTAACCATGGTTATTCTATACCCAAATTATGGGTATATTTTAACCGTGGTTATTCTATACTCATACTATGGGTATATTTTAACCATGGTTATTCTATACCCAAATTATGGGTATATTTTAACCATGGTTATTCTATACTCAAATTATGGGTATATTTTAACCATGGTTATTCTATACCCAAATTATGGGTATATTTTAACCATGGTTATTCTATACACAAATTATGGGTATATTTTAACCATGGTTATTGATCTATACCCAAATTATGGGTATATTTTAACCATGGTTATTCTATACCCACTTTATGGGTATATTTTAACCATGGTTATTCTATACCCAAATTATGGGTATATTTTAACCATGGTTCTTCTATATTCAAATTATGGGCGCATTTTAACCAGGGTATTTGGTGCAAATAATTTCCTATATAGATATACTTCTATCATAATCTATTTTGAGTGCTAACTGTACCTGTAGGTATTGTTTTTACACACCTTGGACAGCCACGTAACTCCTTCTCCAGTCTCTAACACTTCACCAGCAACTTCAGATCCTGTATAGAGCACAGTCCAGGCAATCAAAACCCATGATAAACAACCAAACATCACGATAAACAATCAACAGTAACAGTAACAGTTTTATTTATTTTTGAAGAGCAAATTACAATCTAACCAAACAGTCGATAACATAGTTAAAGACTCAGCCAATCGATACCATGATAAACAATCAAACAGATCACCAATCAATTCTAATAACCAATTAGTAACAACGATGTATAAATACTGTAAAGAGAACTTCCACATTGATCGCCTCCAGTAATAAAAGGTTAAATAACGTATACCTGGGGTGAATGGCATAGCTGGCTTCTCTTGGTATTTACCCAAGCACATAAGAATGTCGGCAAAGTTTATCCCACAGCTATGCACTGCAATTCTAACCTACAAAAGATTATCAAACATCAATAAATTTCAGAAATTTTAAAAGTACAACTGCACACCACAATATTACTGATAAATACCTATCAAATATGGCTAGATTTCCCTGTAACCCCATAGTTCTTAATATTTACTCAGGCTGTAGCTAAGTGTTTGGGATAATGCAAATGCAAATGTTTTTTTTTTCTGTTTTAACAAAAATAAAAGTATGGGGTTATAAGGAAAATATTCCACCTTCAGTTATTTAAATTCCAGTTATTGTCAACACCAGCGTCATAATGAGCCCCACCCAAATGGAAGAGGGAAGGGGGTGAGGGTCATGTTAGCATGTTCTCTTAATCTTTTCGCATTTTCTCCCTTGCTTCCCATAACTAAAACCACTTGTTCCCTTATTTTTTTTTCCTTGTTCCCAGTAATTTAATCCTCAGTTTCCTAGTTCCCTGAAAATATTTCAAAAATTTCCCCCTTTCCCTCAAAACAAGTGCCTCTGTTCCCTTGTCCCCTAAAACCCCTCGGGGAGGTTCACAAATCGTTTGAAAGGTCGGAAAGAGGGGTGCAAAAAATGGAAATAACCCTTTTCATTGACATTAAAAATAAAGCGCATTTACAATACGTAGTCAAAGCAAAGTTTTTGTCAGTAAATATAACTCTGAAAAGGAATTACAACAACGATTTGTAAGCAATTTGCTCCCAGGAATTCCGCACCTGTGAAGGCTTGAGTTTCTCCGGCGCTGGAACTTTCTCAACAACAAGTGGTTTGCCGAGTTCTTTACACAACACAGCACGATACATTCTCGGCCTACCTAAAGCTTGTCTAGGAGCCAGAAATTCTCTGCTTGTTGCGGCCACTGTCCGAGCGAAAGGCCTTAAAACTCGCTCTGGAACTGTGTAAAGAGCTGCCATGTTGGTTTGTACCCAGCTTGCTCTCTCCAGACTCCTTGCAAACCAATGGCATAAGCGACCAAATAAGCGACCACACCCATTTTCCCGGGCATATCTGCTCCCACAGTGCGAGTTATTACATACGGAAGCCTGTAAGGGACATTCGAGATGCGAGTTAGTAGGAGAAGAAAAAAATTTCTGGAGGTAAATGCGACATAAAAATGCGAGATGCGAGATAAAAAATGCGAGATGCGAGATAAAAAATGCGAGATGCGAGATAAAAAATGCGAGATGCGAGATAAAAAATGCGACATGCGAGATAAAAATGCGAGATGCGAGATAAAAAATGCGAGATGCGAGATAAAAATGCGAGATGCGAGATAGGACTTGTTCCCAGGGCCTTCTTCGCCTTCAAAATGGCAGACTGAGAAGCGGCTGGTGATAATATTGACTTATAAGCTACTACGCGGCTGCTTATTTTCCTCTGTGTTTTGTGTCTGTTATGGTTATGGAAAATAAAGTTGCCTGTACTTATTGGTATTCTTGTTGCATGTCTTTCTCACTACGTAATCGAACTTCTATATCATCGAATACAATTAAGAGGATACGATCTTGCCGGGCATTTAGGGATAGTGCTGGTATGTAGCTGGGAAGAACAGCATTTACACGGTTCGTCAAGTGTGAAAGACATGCAACAAAAATACCAATAAGTACAGGCAACTCCATTTTCCATAACCATAACCGACACAAAACACAGAGGAAAATAAGCAGCCACGTAGCTTTATAAGCCAATATTATCAGCAGCCGCTTCTCGATCTCCATCTACCAGTTTGAAAGCGGAGAAGGCCCTATTTCGCATCTCGCATTTTTATCTCGCATTTTTTATCTCGCATCTCGCATTTTTTATCTCGCATGTCGCATTTTTTTATCTCGCATGTCGCATTTTTATCTCGCATGTCGCATTTTTTATCTCGCATCTGGCATTTTTTATCTCGCATCTCGCATTTTTTTATCTCGCATCTCGCATTTTTATGTCGCATTTACCTCCAGAAATTTTTTTCTTCTCCTAATAAGTCGCCTCTCGAATGTCCCTTACAGGCTTCCGTAATTACGCCCGAAAACCGCCCGAAATAAAAAACCGGAAACAGCGCGAAACTTCGGATCTTTCGAGAAACGCGTACCTGAGGTCCGTTTCTCGAAAGGCCCGTTAACTGAATGGGCCCAGTAAGCTATTTTATCTTGCACATTGGACTGAGATAAGAGATACTTCAACAACCTGTAGACAATCTGTAGACTCCAACTTCGAGAAGCGGTCTTCTGGACCCTGGACCGAATGCACTTCATGTATTCTTAATACATTAAAATATATATTATTCATCTTCTAATACATTATAATATAGGGCGCTTTCCATTCGACGAAAGTTTCGAAAATTTCGCGTAGGAATCAAGTGGAACAGATCTTTTCCGGAAAAGATTTTTGAAAATTAAAGACAACCTTTTCAGTGTTCTCGAAATTGGAAATTTCGGTATTTTAGAAAATTCTTGTGTTCCATTCAAAAGCTTCCAGTCGGAATGTTCTCCAGTCTCCTCGCATGCTCTTTGGAAGAAAAAAAAAACAAATTACCGACTGCGACTACGAAGGAGCCGTCTCTTGCATGAAGCCATTTATACGGTTCCGACTTCTCCGCATGAAGCACGAAACTGCAGCCAGTAAGGGTATTTCGTTTTCATCATCTAACAAAAGCGAATTCAAAATGAAATTAGGATCATAATCGCCCATAATCGGTTGCTGTGTAAATGTTTAAAACACCCGCTATTTTGAATACATGCGAAAAGCCGCATCAAGAATCCTGGGGCAAAAACTGACCACGTGACGACCGAGAATAAGCCCGTTCCATTCGAGACAGACATTTTCGAAAATTCAAACCGAGAATTTTCGGTGAATGGAAAGCCTCCAATCTCTTCTACAGTGATCGCAAGCAGGACGTTGTTCTTTTCAGGCTCTGGAGAGAGAAGCCACAAAGTGCCGGTAAAGTTGCCGTACTTTTTCAGTTCTGGGTAGAACCAGGAACGATCCTCTTTGTTTACTCTCTTTTAAGGCAATTATGCTCCTTTGGGCAAGGATATAACTCTTCTACGGATTTCACTTGGTTTGGGGCCTTGGGCTTTTTCCATTCGCATTCTTTATCTGTTCGGTTAAGATTATGGATTCCATAGATAATAAGTGCCGCGGCATGGCTACACTTATAGTTTCCACAGGGACATTCGCACTCGGGAGACTTTATTTCATTACCATGAAGAGAAACCTGTATTGCAAAGTAAACAGAGGGGACATTAAAGTTTTGTACAAATCATATTAAATTAAATTAAATCAATCAAATCAAATCAAATGTTGGTTTTTGTGAAGGGAAAACCGGAGTACCCGGAGAAAAACCTACTATGGGAGGCCATACCAGTCAAAAGTGGAATGCGTTCACGACTGGTGATTGAAAACATCGGTCGCTATGGTTGAGTTCACGATTGGTGATTGAAAACATCGATCGCTATGGTTGAATTTATCGATTGGTGATTGAAAATATCGATCGCTATGGTTGAGTTTATCGATTGGTGATTGAAAACATCGATCGCTGTAATTGAGATAATTGATTGCTGATTGAGAATAACGGTCGCTATGGTCCAATGATCGATTGAATATCAACACTGACGATTGCTATGGTCGAAAAAAAGATTGGTGACTGAAAATGACCATCATTCTCAATCAGCAATCGATAATTTCAACCATAGCGATCGGCATTCTCAGTCGCCAATCGATAATCTCAATTACAGCGATCGACATTTTCGATCACCAATTGATAAACTCAACCATAGCGACCGATGTTTTCAATCACCAGTCGTGAACGCATTCCACTTTTGACTGGTATGGCCTCCCATAGAGGTTTTTCTCCGGGTACTCCGGTTTTCCCCTCTTCACAAAAACCAACATTGATTTAATTTAATTTAATATGATTTGATTTGATTTAATTGGTGCTTTACAGTGTCCCCAATTAGTACGTCAGTGCTAGATACAGTTGACACCCAAATAAAGGTTATTATTATTATTATTATTATTATTATTATTATTATTATTTAGAACCACTCAAATCGTGCCCATGGTAACGTGACGTCACACTTCGTACTCTATTACGTTCAATTAGCCTTAACGCTAATTCGTGACGTTTCCTAAATACTGCGTAGCAGTTGCTCGCGCGCTCCTTGGAACAATCATTTTAGAAATTTGGTCTTTATAAACACTAGTGGACAATTAACAAGGAAAGCCACTATGGGTTGCGGAGGTTCCAAAGCTCTTTCTCCGCCACAACAGAGTACGACGACTGCCGAAGGTAAAAAACACAGCATGAAAAGTCATATTTAAGTTGGCGTAATGTAAGTGTAAAGCTGGCGTAAAGTTTGCATGTACACAAATTTACACCACATTTACATTACGTAATGTTGAGCTTTACGGTACATTTACGCTTTGACGTATAGCCAGAGTAATGAGACTTCTTTAAGTAAAGTTACTTTAAGGTCAGCGAATGTCGGTCGTTTCTCCTACAGGATGATTCGCCTACAAGTCGATTCGCCTACACGTTCTGAGACGTTTCGCCTACACTGAAGTCGATTCGCCTACAACCCAGTACCCTAGAAAAGTAAATTAGTGTAGGAGAATTATCACTTTTAGCGACTACAGTTTTACTCGCCTCGTAGTTTTTTCGTGTATCTGAATGCAAATTCAGATCTTTGCGTGTTCAGTACATGTGATATGTTTTCGTTGTCAAGGGAACCCATTTGAGCGCAGTTTCGATACAAGATACACGATACACGATACACGATACAAGAAACAGTAAACTTGATGCGAGAAATCGTCCTGTCGAGTAAGGGAACTTATCGAAAATTTCTCGCATCGAGTTTAGAATGTCTGGGACGGGTGAAGTAGTTTTGCAATAAAGCTTACTTTTTTTTCAGTACTCATTAAACCTATAAACCTACTTATTGACAACAGTTCTGATCTTTGCACTTAAGAAAATACAACTTTTAGTTCCGTTACAATTCTAAAATTGGGTAGGTGGGTGGGTAGGTGAGATCATATATGGGCTGATAGCGGCAGCCAGAGGCGCCTTTACATGCTGACGTCTGATCTCACCCAATAGAAGTGTAAAGCGCCTTTGAACATATTCACATGAAAAAGTGCGCTATATAAATTCATTATCATTATTATCGTTAAACTTGTTGCGAATCCCTACTCCCGGCGCTGAGCGAATGCTTTGCATGGTCCATTAAGATCAGCGCATTGCCTAAGTAGTTGGTCTGCAGTTTTTCTCTGATTAGAGAAATCATCCCAAACTTCAAAGATTTTAGCTTGGAGCGACCTGTACTTGGCTCGTTGGATCCTTTTCAGCTTCTTTTCCGAAACTAAACGGATCCGTAATTCTGTCAGCCGAGCTTCTTGATGGAGAAAGTCTATCAGCAGGAAGAATGACATATTTCATTTCCCTGAGGCACGACGGTGTAGTCATTATGCCAACCTTCGATGTCGTTGTTGGTTCTGATGGCCATCAAATACACGCTCTAATTTGTAGATTAGCTCTTATTGTCAAGATAGTCCCGAGTATAAACAATAGAAGACTAGTAACAATACGGAAAAAAGTCACACTTTATACCTTGCCCGAGCCATAGTCTGCGCGCTGTTTTCTTGTCCGCTTCGGAGAAAATTAATCCGATAACACACATATACCATTGAGTTAAAGTAAACTTTATTCTTCTGTTCTATTTTAAAAGTAAGCTTCGATGTAGGTGAAACACCTCAGATCGTGTAGGCGAATCGACTTCAGTGTAGGTGAAACGTCTCAGAACGTGTAGGCGAATCCACTCAAGTGTAGGCGAATCGACTTGTAGGCGAAACGACCGGCTACCAGGTCAGCGTAAAGCTAGTACAAACTGGACATTTACGCTACCGTTACATACGTCGAAGTAGAAGGACGTCTTTACTTTCACATCTACGCAACCTTTACATACGTCGAAATATAGCGAATGGGCATCTAGCCAGATTTAAATGTGTACGTGGCGTAAAGTCAACAGTTTGCTTAGTCTTGGCTTATAGGTAAAGCTCGACTACACGCAGGACAACAGGTATTAGTATCACCCAACTAGTGGACTAATGCAAATGCCGCAATCTGATTGGCTACGCTACTAGAGGACTATTAGTAATAGTCCTCGAGTAGCGAAATTCGTGGCGCTTTCTTTTGTTTTATTCCCAAATAAATCTTTCTTTCAACTTTCTTTTATTATTGCTTTTTCTGTCCGACTAGTTGGGTGATACTAAAACAATTAGACCCTTCGACCTCAAGGGCTACAGATCAATAGCCCATTCGGCTTCGCCTCAATGGGCTATTGACCCGTAGCCCTTGCGGGCAAAACAAAATCTGGTTGCTACGCAACGCGCCATATATTTCCTTGCAAAATAAGACGCGGCTCGCTACACTCAAATAGTTCGCTTTTTTTGTGAACAAACGCCTATTTCTATGGCCGAAATTTTTTGGCAACAAAAGGAAAGCATTATTAAAGGTGAGTGATCGATTGCTTGGCCGAAATGCGTCTTCTTCTTTGGGTTGCACGCAGATTGTTCGAATGTGAATCGCGTTCTCCATTGTTGAGAGAAGCACACAAGAAACAGTCCTTTCTGGGATTTACGTGGGCAAAAAAAGAAAAACATTTTAAGTATGGTTTGTCTCCTGTTTCTCTAGGTCAAAAGTGAAAAAGTATCATACTTTCCGTGCATAAAATTTAGTCGGGGAAATGGGATTTTGAGACAAGTGTTGCGTTGGAGTTTGCGACAACGACCGAAAGTATCCAGGGAAATGGGTTATTCATTCACATGTGGGGAGGTTATCGTTCCACAAACCCAAAAACGAGATGATAGAAGCGTGTTCTCGACAATTTCAGAAGATTTTCGATCCAGGGCTCTTTTGAAACACGAGTAGCCATGCGACCTCGAGGGAAATTAAAACCCTAAAATAGAAGCAAAACCGTTGATCGTGATTTCAGGCCTGCAATCTACCGCTTCCCGGTATTTATGACTAAAACTTCTATTTTATTCCTCATTTGAGAGGTATGTCATTGGAATATATCCACAATTTACGTCTTGCAAAAGTAGTTTTCTGAGCAATTCACATTCGAACAACCTATCACAACATACGCGTGCAACCCAAAGAAGAAGACGTATTTCGGCAAAGCAATCGATTACTCACCTTTAATAATGTCTTCCTTTTGTTGCCACAAAATTTCGGCTATAGAAATAGGCGTTTGTTCACAAAAAAGCGAATGAGGGTAGCGAACCGCATCTTATTTTGAAAGGGAATATATGGCGCGTTGCGTAGCAACCAGGTTTTGTTTGCCCCCCAGTCAATATGGCGCCATTAACCATGGAAGGGTAAAAAAAACATTCCTTTTATGCGTAATTTAAAACCCCACAGAGAATAGAAGAGAAGATAGAATGTTCGGTAAGAAATAATTCAAGTCTGATCAATCAATCTGCTATGTGCAATTTCTGCTTTATTTGGGAAAACCATGTCCTTATATGTAATCAACCATATCATATATAATCACACATTAACAAATTCAAAATTGCAAAAAAGAACAAAACCAAAATAAAAAAATGCAAACCTTGCTCTTTTATCATTCGAAAAAAGTGTAGTAAAAATGTAACAAAAATATATATGCTGGTGAAGCAGAACGGTTATGGACATTGTCGTTTTTAGGGACGGACCATTAGAAAAGTGATGGGGGGGGGGTGGGGAAAAAAACAAAAAAAATTCATGCAAGGGAAAATTCCAAAAAAAAATTCATGCAAATTCATGACAACCAAAAAAAAATGCATGTAACTTAGATGTAATTAATTTATACAGTGGAACCCCGCTATAACGAACAAAATCTGAAAGCCCGGCAGAATTACCGGAGCAGTGCTCTACCAACTGAGCTATCAAGCCAACTGGGAGCTGGTCATGTTGTGAGTTTTCGTAACATACCCGTAGATGGAGAAAAATGATGCAAATGAATATATGAAAGACCATATATTTGAACTTCGGAGTAATATGTAATAACATTAATTGATCATCGCAGTTATGTACACAACTTAAGCAGCTGTGAAATTAAAGCCTGAAAAAAAAAACTCAGGCCTGAACGGGATTCGAACCCATGACCTCTGCGATACCAGAGCAGTGCTCTACTAACTGAGCTATCAAGACAACTGGGAGCTGATCAATTGTGAGTTCGTAATATACTCGTGGATGGAGATTAGAATGATGCAAATGAATATATGAAAGACCATATATTTGAACCATAACCAGTTACTGATGACCAAATTTGGAAGAATTTTGACTTTAACGAGGAAATGACGTCAAAAATGCAGCGTTTTCGCAGGTTGAGGCACCGTTAACTGAGAAGACCTGGGGACGAGCTTGTGTTATTTTGTTGTTTTGTTATATTGCTGGTGGGTGTGAAATTTGTGAAAATAAGGCTCATTTTCTCCTTCAAGCGTTTGAAAATATTTTCATAAATAATAAAGCAATTAATGAATTCGGCTTTCGTAGGATATTAAGAAGAATTAAGCGGATCTCGGAAGGGTGTTATAACACCTCCGCTTAATTCTTCATATCCTACTCGGCCTCATTCATTAATTGCTAATTATATTACATTTGACAGCAAGTGTGATCTATAATGTAAAGCATTTTTGGCCCTTTAATAGACTCCCTCATCGCCTAGTTGCAATTATCAGACTTTTTTCTTTAAGGAAAACTTTGTCTAAAGTGATAGCAATAAAGCCAAAAGTAAAATTTTTCCCACAACAGCAGTGACAGGCAGCGATCTGGGAACAAGATGGTAGCCGTGACAGCTATCTGCCGCGCAAACTGCACATGGGCAGACTAATAATACCTTTTCTATTCTCACAGTGTGAATTTTCCTCGGAACGTAAGACCAACCAATGCTAAATATATCAATAAAGTGCGCCCAACATCGTTTAAGTTAAGAACCAAGGGAACAAATACATTTTACGCCCACAAGCTTAATCCATGTCACCCCGCGCTAAAGTGAAGTCACTTTGAACAGCGTTAAATTACATTTTGATGTCGCATCTAGCGTTATTTTTGATAACAGAGAACTAACAGAAATATTTCTTCTTACGCGGCACTGCTGTGGGATTTAGATTTTCCTTGCTCTTTTCCGACTCGATCGTCCCGATCTTTCCTGTGCAGAATCAGAGCTATCAAGTTTTGAAGAAGTTCCTCGAACATTCGTCGTTTTTCGTTGTCTCGCACTTCTATCGCTTCTCTGAGACGCGCATTTTCAGCCACAACTTTTGCAACTGAGCAAGACAACATAATGATCTTCCATTTTGCAGATGGCAATCGATCAGAAACCTGGCCAAGAGGAAAGAAGTTTCTGAAATCACGAAAGGACGCGCAACGCAGGATATCAGTGTGTAGACAAACCGCTTCTAGGGGCGCTTTCCATTCAACAAAAATCGCCGGTTCAAATTTTTAGTAAAAGTTAATGGGGTAGATTTAAGAAATAGAAAACATGTACCGTGTTTCTATCGAGTTATAGAAACACGAGTGAACGTTTGGGAGAACGAGAAATGCTGTGGGAACACGAGCCGCAGGCGAGTGTTTCCACAGCTTTTTCGAGTTCTCCCAAACTTTCGCGAGTGTTTCTATAACTCGATAGAAACACGAAGAACATGTTTTCTATTTCTTTTAGAAAACACCGCGACGAAAAAAAGAAAAGCAACTTGTTAACTCTGAATATCAAAATGTAAATTCTCTTTGCCGCGTCATCATTACGTCAACAGCTCGTGCTAGTTCTGTGTTTCTATCGAGTTTTAGTATAAATCTACTAGCGTTCTATCACAAATGCCGCGCTCTGATTGGCTACGCTACCCACTATCTATTAAACAATTAGATTATGAGCTCGAGATTTCTATCGCGTGATAGTTGACGAGGGCGCAGCCCGAGTCAACTATCACGCATAGAAATCGAGAGCGAATAATCTAATTGTTTTAGTATAAATCTACTAGTCGTTCAAAACTTTGTCTTTTCCGGAACAGCCTCGACCAGTAAACTGTCTAAATCTTCTTCACGGACACTTCGAAAACGTGAAGAAGCGGCCGCCATTACGCTACTCACTATCTATCACAGAATAGATAGTGGGTAGCGTAGCCAATCAGAGCGCGGCATTTGTGATAGAACGCTAGTAGATTTATACTAATCTGTGATAGATAGTGAGTAGCGTAATGGCGGCCGTTTCTTCACGTTTTCGAAGAGTCCGTGAAGAAGATTTAGACAGTTTACCGGTCGAGACTGTTCCAGAAAAGACAAAGTTTTGAACGACTAGTAGATTTATACTAAAACAATTAGATTATTCGCTCTCGATTTCTATGCGTGATAGTTGACTCGGGCTGCGCCCTCGTCAACTATCGCGCGATAGAAATCTCGAGCTCAACACAATTTCTAACCAATCAGCGCGCGTACTTTCTTGGGACTGTTTTCTAAAAGTTTGTAGTGTACCCCTTTCCCAGGTCATTTCATTAGCTGTAAACACCTTGACGGCGGCTTTAAAACAGCTTTATTTTCAGTTAGGTAAATTTCAACTTTACACAAACTTTTCCTGTCTCGTAAAGTTTTGTAAATCTGGCTCATCTACTTTACAGAACCTTTACACAAGCTTTATCCCGAGTCGCGTAAATCTACCTTTACACACCTTTATAGCAATGTAAAGTTGTAAATTTCAACTTTACACAAACTTTTCCTGTCTCGTAAAGTTTTGTAAATCTGGCTCATCTACTTTACAAAACCTTTACACAAGCTTTATCCCGAGTCGCGTAAATCTACCTTTACACACCTTTATAACAATGTAAAGTTAGTGTAAAGTTAGTTAACCTCCTTTACGCAACGTTTGCACAAGCTTTATCACCGGTCACGGAAATGTACCTTTACACATCTTTGCGAACAATGTAAAGCTAGTGTAAAGTTTTATAACTTCCTTTACGCAGATTTACGCAACTTTAATTATCCGTAAATCTACATTTTCGTGCTGTGTTAAAAACTGTTTATCCAGTACAGATGCGTGAGTTTACAATTCTCTACCAGGGTCCAAAAATTTGGAATTCTCTCCCAATATCGATTACTGGTTCGACTAGCTTTTCTATTTTTAAGAAAAAAATGATTGAATTTTTAATGAATTGAGTCTGAATTGACCTAGCCGCATTTCCACAACAAATTTATGAACATATTGCTAACTGAGGTGGCCTCCCCTATAAGCCCGGTGGTTTCTAGGAGGTCTCCTCGCCCTCACATAATTGTTAATGTTGTAGTTTAATTTAAAAGTGGCTAATAAATGATGATGATGATGATGATGATGAACTCGAAACCCACAGAAGTGAACTTTACGTCGCACTGGATGAGCGTTTCTAAAACCCAGGAAACATTCAGTCTCACGTTCGATTCTTTCTGACTTTGTTGCTCTGTTGTGATTGGCCAGAGCAGGAGTCCATCGTCAGGAGCGTTCCTATGTGCTGAATGGTGTCTCCAGCAAAGTAGTAAATCAGAGGCATTTTTTAGAATTCCTTTTTCCGCGAAACTCTTTTCCAGACAAAAAGACTCGGAAACCTCGAAGGAAACTCCATAACACTTGCTAGACCTTACACCGCAAAATTGAATGCGTATTTAAGGTTTTTGTTTTTGCGGTAAAGTTTGATTGGTCGGTGTACTAATTCCCTTGCTTTATTGCCGCGAAACAGGAGTTTAAAATAGTAACATATGCTACTATGCTGTGATAAAGACCTAATAGAAAAGAGGAACTCTCCTAGTAATAAACTTCCGTCCAGAGTAATAACCTCTTTACGCCAGTTGCGCGCGCTTCCATCTCATTTCCAACTCCACCAACGTGTTTTTTTAGTAATAGAGGCCCTATCAAGGACTATTTTACAGTATTTCCTTTGCAAAAAAATCATAACACACAGGAGGACGGACCAGGATTCTGCGCAAATTGGTTTTAAAGAATTTGGTATACATATATTCGTAGCCTTCTGTTGTATTAATCAGTAATCAAGCACCTTTGCATCTTTTTATTATTTTAGAAAATACAGACAAGCCTTCAGCAGTTAAGGAGAGCAACGATGCATCACCAGAAGAGACCAAACCGCAGGATAAATCGACCGCGCAAGAGAAGTCAGAACCACCTTCAAGGTGAGCCAGCGGTATAGGTGTGCAAGAGAAGTAAGAAGTAATTTTACTGAGTAAAAGGGGCCTGGTCAGTGTGGCTGATTAACTCTTTCACCACCAAAAGTGATAAAAAGTATAAAATGAAACTTCCCCTTACGACATCAGCATTGTCACATGAACTGTTATGGTTGTTATTCTTGGATTTTTAGAGAGAGAAAGATAGATAGATAGATAGATAGATAGATAGATAGATAGATAGATAGATAGATAGATAGATAGATAGATGGATGGATGGATGGATGGATGGATGGATGGATAGATAGATAGATGGATAGGTAGATAGATAGATAGATAGATAGATAGACAGACAGATAGATAGATAGATCGATAGACATATAGATAGATAGATAGGTAGACAGATAGATAGATAGACAGACAGACAGACAGATAGATAGAGAGAGAGAGAGAGAGATAGATAGACAGACCGATATATAGATAGACAGACAGACAGATAGATAGATAGATAGATAGATAGATAGATAGGCAGATAGATAGATAGTTAGATAGATAGATAGAGATAGATAGATAGATAGATAGACAGACAGACAGACAGATAGATAGAGAGATAGATAGACAGACAGACAGACAGATAGATAGATAGACAGACAGACAGACAGACAGATAGATAGATAGATAGACAGACAAATAGATAGATAGATAGATAGAGAGAGAGATAGATAGATAGATAGATAGATAGATAGATAGATAGAGAGACAGATAGATAGACAGACAGACAGACAGATTGATTGATAGATGGATGGATGGATGGATGGAAAGATGGATGGATGAATAGAGGAACGGAGAGACGGGGGCAGTCGAGCAGTCCAACCCCTAGAAACACTATCTAGCATCGGCAGTTTAGTTTGGCTTTTTTAGTAAAGAGTTACTTATCCGTCAACATGTTCCAACGCATTTGCTACTCGTGTTGCGAGATGAACAGTTTTGCACCTATTTCTCATTATATTTACGACCATGTAGATCAGAATTCAAAGTTGCTCATCAACCCTTCTCCGAGAGAGTGCTTACCTTTATTTCCTTTTCTTATTATATCACAGTGCGACCTCTGTGCTGGGAAACTTTCCCGATCTGTCGAAACATAACAACTGGATGGCGAAATGTCTCTCGCCCGAGATTTATAACAAACTGTACAACAAGAAAACTCCCAATGGGTTCACTTTGGATATGGCGATTCAAACTGGCGTGGACAACCCTGGACATCCGTTTATCATGACAGTTGGATGCGTGGCTGGTGACGAGGAAACTTATGAAGTTTTCGAGGACCTTTTCGATCCCGTTATCGAGAAGCGTCATGGAGGTTACAAGAAAACTGACAAGCATAAAACCGATCTAAACCCCGCCAATCTGATTGGAGGATATCTAGACGAAAAGTACGTTTTGTCCTCCCGCGTGCGGACTGGACGCAGCATCCGGGGTTTGGGCCTGCCGCCGTTTTGCACACGCGCAGAGAGGCGACAGGTTGAAACGTTGGTGACAAAAGCGCTGGACTCGCTTGATGGTGAACTAAAAGGCAAATACTATCCACTGTCAAAAATGACTGACCAGGAACAGGAGCAGCTGATTGAGGACCATTTTCTGTTTGACAAGCCGGTTTCACCACTCCTGCTGGCGTCCCGCATGGCCCGTGATTGGCCCGACGCCCGCGGGATCTGGCACAACGAGAAGAAGAACTTTCTTGTGTGGGTTAATGAAGAGGACCACACCCGAGTGATCTCTATGGAAAAGGGTGGAGACATGAGAGCGGTGTTTGAGCGTTTCTGCTCAGGACTTATCAAGGTAGAAAACGCTATCAAGGAAATGGGTTACGGGTTTATGTGGAACGAGCATCTTGGCTACATCTTGACGTGTCCATCAAACCTTGGAACCGGGCTCAGGGGTGGTGTTCACTTGAAGATACCTCTCGTCAGCAAACAACCAGAGTTTGATCGCATCCTCGAGAAGCTGCGTCTTCAAAAGCGTGGTGTTGGAGGAGTCGATACGGAGTCGGTAGGTGGGATTTTCGACATCTCGAACTCGGACAGACTTGGGTCTTCGGAAGTCGAACAAGTCCAGAGGGTCATCGATGGAGTGAACCTGTTAATTGCTATGGAGAAGATTCTTGAGGCGGGAAAATCGATTACCGACCTTTACCAGCAGCTTGTGGCTGGTAAACATGCTCGGGCAATTGTCGGTGGTACTGAAGAAAAAACGCCACAGATAAGCAACTTTCCAGACTTTTCCTTGCATAACAACTGGATGTCAAAGACCCTGACGAAGGACGTGTACGATAGGCTCAGCTTACTCAAGACTCCGACTGGCTTCACTTTGGACGCAGCCATTCAGACTGGTGTTGACAACCCGGGTCATCCATTCATCATGACTGTAGGTTGTGTAGCTGGCGATGAAGAATCCTACGAGGTATTTGCCGACATGTTTGATCCTGTGATTGACGCGCGCCACAACGGTTACGGCAACGATGCGCGACACAAGACCGACCTGGATCCTAACAATCTCGTTGGCGGTGAGGACCTGGATTCAGAGTTTGTCCTCTCGTGCCGCGTGAGGACTGGGCGTAGCATCCGGGGTTTGTCGTTACCACCCCACTGCACGCGCGCGGAACGTCGCGAGGTGGAGAGGGTGGTTGTCAAAGCGCTGGATACGCTGAATGATGATCTGCAAGGAAAGTACTATCCGCTGAATAAGATGACTCAAGAAGAGCAAGACCAACTCATTGACGATCACTTCTTGTTCGATAAACCCGTGTCACCGCTGCTTCTTTCCTCCGGCATGGCTCGGGACTGGCCCGATGCCCGCGGAATTTGGCACAACGCAGAGAAGACAGTACTTGTCTGGGTCAACGAAGAAGATCACACAAGGATAATTTCCATGCAGAAGGGCGGAAACATGCGAGAGGTTTTCACTCGCTTCTGTGATAGTCTGCAAAAGATCGAAGAAGCCATGAAAAAGGACGGAAAAGAGTTCATGTGGAATGAACACCTGGGATTCATTCTCACGTGCCCATCCAATCTTGGTACTGGATTGCGTGTTGGTGTTCACGTGAAACTCCCCCTTTTGGCCAACGATGCACGTTTCGATGACGTCTTAAAGAAGCTGAGGCTCCAGAAGCGAGGGACAGGAGGCGTGGACACTGAGTCTAATGACGTAGTATTTGATGTGTCAAATCTAGACCGACTTGGGTCCTCTGAGGTTGAACTTGTCCAGAAGGTAGTGGATGGAGTCACGTTGCTTGTTCAAATGGAAAAGCGACTCATGGCAGGGGAGGCTATTGACGATCTGGTGCCCAGTTAAAAGCAATACCTGATAACGTTCCTTTTTACTTAGAATCATTAGAGACTTTCTTAGATGTGTGTCTGTATGTTTGCAATAGGAATCTACTGGTTATGGTACAACTTGTAACACCTCAATCTCTAATTTACCTAAACCTAGAAACGCATTCAAAGGACGCTCAGGATCAATACCAATTCATGGCCATGAAGACCCATTAAGGCTGAACCAACTGAGACGCAATGAATATACTATAAACGTTATCTTCAGGCGAGATTCGCGCAAGAGTGATTTTACAGCCTGGAACCTGGAGTATTAGAAAATACATGTCGGATTTTACACAAATAAAGCTTCATCTCCTCTACCAACTAGTTGAGACCAATTTTACTAATTGCCTTATTAAAGGAACAAAACTCATCAACTGTGATTTTACAGACATAGGGTGTGTTCCTTTGAGATGATATGGATTTGGATTTGTAATCCGAGATCACACGAATCAAAAGGCATCGAAAGGAACCAATGAATTCATTCTGGAGGCGGATTCATCGGTTCCAGATCCATGTCATACGAACGCACTGTTAGAGTGAAAAATTATCGCAAAAAAAACTTCCAGACCTTTTCCCTGGTAAACAGTACCGTTTAATAATGATGACTTCCAAAACACGAACTATATTCCGAGAGAGAGAATCGAAAAATATAAAGATGAAACTTAATCCTAAAAAGAGGGCATTTCCTTTAAATGTCAAACAAAATTCCGATAACGAGACAGTTCACGAGGAAATGCAATCCTACTCAACATGCACCATTTTACAAACTGAGGTGGGTCGAGAACAGATCGAGCAAATACGTGACCGAAACTGAGTTTTTGAACGTGCTCGAGAATTGTCCCAAATGCACCTTGGGTTCCATAAACCTCTAGAAACACAGAAGATGATCATGAGTTCTATTTCTTTTATAAAATAATAACGCAAATTCTGTATCCAGCTGCATTCTGAAGGTGACCTCAAACCCGCGTTATTACAGGCTAACGTTAACTGTTAACCAATGACAGTACGCCTACTATCTCTTTTATTTTACATTTGATACTATCTAACGCTTAGTGCAATTCGTCTCTTAATTTATCTTAAGTAGCCGGTGTCGTGATGATCCAGTGCTGCCTAGGTAAGAAATTGAAAAAAAAAATGCGTTTATCAAACGAGCAGATAAATGTATTAAGTTGTGCCATACTATTACACATTAGAAAACAGTCCTAAGAAAATACACGCGCTGATTGGTTAGAATTCGTGTTTCTATTCTATCACGCATAGAAATCGAGAGCGAATAATCTCATTGTTTTAGTATAAATCTACTAGTCGTTCAAAACTTTGTCTTTTCTGGAACAGCTTCGACCAGTAAACTGTCTAAATCTTCTTCACGGACACTTCGAAAACGTGAAGAAGCGGCCACCATTACGCTACTCACTATCTATCACAGAATAGATAGTAGGTAGCGTAGCCAATCAGAGCGCGGCATTTGTGATAGAACGCTAGTAGATTTATACTAAAACTCGATAGAAACACAGCACCAGCACGAGCTGTTGATGTAATGATGACGCGACCAAAGAGAATTTACATTTTGGTCATCAAAGTAAACAAGTTGTTTTCCTTTTCTTCATCGCGGTGTTTTCTAAAAATAAACGATTAGCCTGCGAGAGCATCCGGTTTTTTCGGCTCAAGTTTCTAGTTTCACCCGGCGGGTGAAACTAGAAACTTGAGCCGAAAAAACCGGATACTCTCGCAGGCTAAGGGACGGACCATTAGAAAAGTGATGGGGGGGGGGGGGTAGGAATTTTCAGCTTGTGGGGGAAAAAAACAAAAAACATTCATGCAAGGGAAAATGCCAAGAAAAAAAATTCATGCAAAGAAGAAGGTAAAAAAAAAATTCATGCAGAAGGAAGGTCCAATTATGACAAATTTCACACGTAGTAAAAAAAATTCGAGCAGAGGGGTTAATCTAAAAAAAAAAATTCCTGCACAAGCAGTGAGCTGAAAATTCCCCACCCCCACCCCCCCCCCTATCACTTTTCTAATGTAGTCTAACGGGTCGGCTTCATCTTTCCCTGGTTAATAGACAAGTTCGTAGTCGACATCCTGCATCTGCATAACCCATTTCTCAATTCTGGGGGGCATTGAGGCTTTGGTCTTGTTGAATAGTGGTAGCAGCGGCTTGTGTGCTGTGACTAATTTAAATCTTGGTGCTCCAAGTAAATACTCCCTGAGTCGATCTTTGGCCCACTTAACTGCCAGTGAGTCTTTTTCTGTCTAGCTATATTTCTTCTCAACCTCAGTTATCATGCGGCTTATAAAGTGCACAGGTTGCATGCCTCTATCCGTCCTTTGTAGTAATGCTGCTGACAGGCCTTCATGGAAACTTGCCTCTATCCTCGAGATGATTTGTTTGCCTGGGTCAAAGTAAGATATGGTTTGGTCATCTGATAGGTTGTCTTGTATCGTGCAGAATGCTTTGTGCTCTTTCTCTTCCCAGATGCTGGGGTGCTACTATGCTCGCGTAGCCTTGGATGAAGTTATCTAGGTATCCTGCCATCCCTAAGAAACTTCTCACTTCTTCTTTGCTTTTGGATGTTCCACATTCTTTGACTGCTTTGACTTTATCGGGTGAGAGTTTAAACCTGTCTTTCGTGAACACGTGTCCGAAGAATTATATTTCTTCCTTTTCAAATTCACACTTCTCTTCATTGAATGTGATTCCGTGTTCTTGTGCCCTATGCCAGACTGTCTTTAATTTAAGACTTGCAGATTCTCTTCGTTGTCTCGTTCTCCCAATATAATGTCATCTCTTTGGTTTGACTGGATGATTCGTTCCGAAGATCAGTCATTTTGGGCGATAGTTTTCTCATGGGGTACTGAAGGTTGCGATGTTTCTAGTTTCTTGGTCAAATGTCAATTGATGGTATCCCTCCTTGAGATCGAGTTTTGAGAATACTTTGCAATCGTGGAAGTGGTATAAAAAGTCATCAACATTTTGTGCTTGTACACATCGGCTTCTTTTCATGGATGCATTCGGAATTCTCATGTCGATGCTTGCTCTGATCATATGTGGTTCCAGGTCGTTTTTCTCCCTTTCAACAAATTTCGGCTTAGGTTGAACCACCAGTTGTGAACACCATGTTATTGCTTCATTGGTTGGTACTTGTTCAAAGATTTCTTTCTCTATGCCTTCTTCTAGCCATTTTTGAATTTTTGAATTTTATAAAATTTTCCATGTCAGTACGTACAATCTAGGACAGACCCATTTGAACGACTTAAGGCGTTCCAGAGGACAGCTCCTCTATACTCCATGGAGTTTTTAACATAGCTTGACGTCACCTCAGAGTTATTAACCCGTGCTTCGTTCAATTCTAGACTCAGGTCTAATACTGTAAGTTATCAACTATTCAGCTAGAGCGTGCATGTGGAAGCATACCAAGGTATCCTTTATAAAAAAGTTTAATCAAAGAAAATTTATCTTGATGTATTAAGGTATTCCACTTAACGGCGTCATATTGTAGGTACGGTGCAATTTCCTCTGTCCTCTGGAACGGCTTTAAAAGTCCTTCAAATGGCTCTGTCGTAGATTGTACTGACATGGAAAATTTTATAAGAAAAGTCGTTAAGTGTTGAACTTTAAACGATTTTAATTTTAACTCTTTTTCCCCAGAAACAATCTGTATTAGAGCTGACGATTTTGTATACTTTTAAGTGTCTTTCTATAATAACTTTATGATGGGACGATTTTATTTCCAAGAATTAAAAATGTTTAGTATTTTTCATGATTTTATTGAAAATTTTTGCACGCGACCCCAAGAGCTTGTAGCTTTAAATTAATATCGTGTATAAATAAAGGTTGTAGTAGTAGTATAACTATATAAATCTTCTTATGACTTTCAAAAGAATGACTTTGAACGGCAAAGGAATATGTAAAAATTAATACATGTTGAAAATGTCCAATTAGCCTCTGATCTCAACAGGCCCTAATTTTAGTTAGAAATATAGGAGTTTGTGGCACTAACTTCTTGTCAAGACAAATAACTCGCTTTATAATTGTAGCTACCTTTCTGTCATCAAACACTTCATGAGGTTTAATAAAAAAAAATGTAAATTAAGTTCATTTTGCTGAATTAGTACAAAAACGTTCTCTTTTATCGGGTTCATTTCCTGTCGTACCTGTTTCTCATTATATTTTAGATATGTTGCAATTTTCTCTGCAAGTTAGACCCAAGAATATCGATTGCAATCTTTAACAGTACGCATCTCTCGTTTTAATGACTCGAAAGAAAGTACATGCACATTTGAAAACTTAAACTTTCTCATTTTTAAACCTTCTCTTTCATGTACTCTTTTCACGTACTTTACCATAGTAAGAATCACGAATTGAACTCTTTTGTAGCTCATACAAAGCATTCCTGCGGAAATACCTTTTCCTCATATGCATTAATTTGCATTTTTCAAGCATGTGCATGTGTAGCGCGGAATACCTCTGAGACCACTACATAAAGTCTTTAAAACAATAGTTGTTGGGAAAGACTAATTGAAAACATAATAACAAACCGCAATTCATTGAAATTCAAAATTCAAACATAATTTGCATTTTTCAAGCAATTTGTCGAGTTTTGTGAATATTTAATTATCTTAGCGTAACGCGGCAAAAATTGGTCAGGTGACTAATCATTTAAAAAGCCAGAAATTCGTTAGGCAAGGTACATTTCAAAAGTGTCAGCACCGATCGCAAATCGAAGCTTACTAGCTGTATAAGGAACACAAATTGTAAGTATTATATTTGCCTGTCGCTTCAACCGAAATCGACATCTGTGTAACAACACGCGAGAGACTTTCTTTAGCAAACGACGTTTAATAATAATGTTGTAGAGCAGATAGAAAAACAAGTAATACATGTGCTAGGAGTGGCTAGTGAAAAATCTAAACTATTTCCGGTAATAGATACCGCAGACACGTAAACTATTTCGGTCAGCCCTTGTGGTTTCTAGATAAACCACATTAGTTTCGTCACATCTTTCCTCCTATAAAGAAAGTAAGCTACATGTGTTTCCTAATAAATCAAGATCGAATCAACAAGTATTTAGAGGAACTAATAGTTCATTTGGTGACAAAGTCCTTTAGGTGAGCAGGTGGTCTGCGGGTACGTTGTGATTTGCGTATACTAACAGGTTGTGAGTCAGGGGTGCTGGATGCTTGGGTCGGCGGCTGATTGGCTAGTTCAATGTGTTGAGGTTTTGTCTCTGCACATGATGTAGAAGGTTCTGGCTCGCTGGAGTCTACAATGGGAGGTTCTTTGGACTGAATCAGCTGGCGGCGGTTGCGACGGTATACAGTCTCACCGACTTTCACATCGTAGCTACGCGGACCAGCTTGTGCCATGCAGGTACCAGCGCTCCAGGTTTTCTGACCAGGTAGTTTCATGCGCACGGTTTCACCTTGTCCGATTGGTCGCAGTGCCGGCCTTGCATGCTTGTTGTAGTAGTGCTGCTGCCGCTGTTTGTTGCCAATAAGCGCGCGTGTCTCCTCTTCTGTTGAGTAACGAGGCTGTAACAGGGTACCGGCGACAGGAAGGAGGGTCTTGCAGCGACGTCCCATTAGACGCTGGGCGGGGCTGGTGCCAATTCCTTCAGTCGGGGTGTTCCGCCAATCTAACAGTGCTAGGAACTCTGATTGGCCAGACTCTTTACACTTGGTAAACAGGCGTTTCACAGTTTTCACGGCGTTCTCAGCCTTTCCATTTGACTGTGGATGGTAGGGTGATGATGTACTGTGTTTGAACATCCAGGTTTTCGCGAAGACAGCGAATTCAGCGGATGCAAACTGGGGACCGTTATCCGTCACGAGGACGTCTGGAATGCCATACCTGGCAAATACGGCTTTCATTTCTTTGATGACGTTGCGTGACGTCGCGGTGTTGAGTCGAGCAACTTCTATGAAGTTACTGTAGTAGTCAGTGATGACTAGGAGTGTGCGGTTGTCTAGCTCACAAAGATCAGCGGCGACTTTGGACCAGGGACGGGCCACCACTTCGTGCTGTACGAGTGTTTCCTTGGCTTGTCCGGTGCGGTGGGCTAGGCATACGTCACACTTCGAGATGTACTCTCGTAGCTCGGTTGCCATGCGGGGCCAGTAGAGGGTATCACGTGCTCTGCGTATACACCCTTCAACGCCAATATGCGAGCTGTGTACCACTGCCATAAGCTCCTTACGTAGGGAGGCTGGTACTACGAGAAGTTGTCCTTTGAAGACGAGTTCGTTCTGGACAGTCAGCACATCTCTCATGTCGAAGTAGGGGTAGAGACATTCCGGAATTTCGGATCTGGTTTCTGGCCATCCCCGGCGTATAGTTGCACGTAGCTGCTGTAACACAGGATCATCTGCAGATGCATGTCTGATCTGCTGCCAACGCTCGTCACTGACTGGTAGTGAGGCTGTGTGATCCACTTCCTCGAGCTCTTGCGTGAACTCACAGGCGTTGACCTCTGGGAGGAAAGCTCTGCTCAGGGTGTCGGCCAGAAACATGTCGTGACCTTTCTTGTAAGTCACTCGAAGGCTGTACTTTTGGAGTCTCAGCAACATTCGCTGGAGTCGCTTAGGCGCTGAGTGGAGTGGCTTTAGAAAGATTGACTCTAAGGGCTGGTGGTCGCTTTCCACATGGACTTCGTCACGGCCGTACACATACGGCTCAAAACGTTCGCACGCAAAAACGATTGCGAGCAGTTCCTTTTCTATTTGGGCATAGCGAGTTTCTGCATCTGTAAGAGCACGCGATGTGTAGGCCACCGGCTGTCCGTTTTGTAATAGGGCGGCGCCTAACCCAAACTGAGAGGCGTCACACTGGAGCGTGACTTCTTCCTCTAGGTTGTAGTAGCGCAAGACTGGGGTAGTCATGACAGCATTCTTTAGCGCCACCAATGCCTCTTCTTGGGCAGTTTCCCAGGTCCACTGTACGTCTTTCTGGGTGAGTTCTCTTAATGGCTTTGTGATGTCAGACAGACGTGGTAGGAACTTGCTGAGATACTGTGCGAGTCCCAGCAATCTCTGAACTCCGGCCTTGTCTGTGGGTGCTGGCATTTCGCTGATCGCCCGGACTTTGGCGGGGTCTACACATAGACCTTTGTCTGTGGCGACGTGTCCGATGAACGGGACTTCCGTTAGTCGGAGGTTGAGCTTGTCCGTGTTGAGCTTAACGCCTCGCTCTTTGCAGCGTTCCAGGAATCTAATCAGGACTGTGTCGTGGTCATCAATGGCCTCTTCAACTGTGTTTCCGCAACCAATTGCGATAAAATCATCTGCCACGACTTCGATGCCTGAAAGTCCTTCAATGAGCTCGTGCATTTTGCGTTGGAAGACTTCAGGAGCTGAGCTGATACCGAAAGGCAGGCGTCGCCAACGGTAACGTCCAAACGGGGTGTGAAAGGTTGTCAGGTAGGACGACTCTGCATCAAGGGCCACATGCCAGAATCCGTTTCGTACATCGAGCTTTGTGAAGACTTTCGCGCCATGGAGTCGAGTAGCAATGTCTTCAATTGTTGGGAGAGGGTAGTGCTCGCGTTGGACGGCACGGTTGAGGTCCCTGGGGTCCAGGCATACGCGTAGTTTTCCGTTTTTCTTCGGTACAGTTACCATGGAGCTTATCCATGCTGTGGGACAGGTCACGGGTGCAATGATTTCCTGTTTCTCCAAGTCTTCTAAGGTTTCTTTTACTTTAGCTCTGAGTGCCACAGGTACGCGACGCGGTGCGTGCTGTACAGGGTTAACGGTGCTGTCAATTCTAATATGGTGTTCACCGGCCAGCTTTCCGACACCTTCGCCGAAAACTTGCGGGTATTTCTTAATCAGGGCCATTTTGGTAATGGGCGCTTGCGTTACTTTTGCTGCCGTTTCGAGCGAGTACACTGGGGCATTTCCTGTTTGTGGTTTGTTTAATTGATCATTGTCAGTGTATGTAATGATCTTCATGCCCACACAGGCTTTTCGTCCAAGGAGGGGGCGGATTGTGTTGTTGTCAACAAGTTTACAATCCAACTGACATCTGTAGTCGTCACGCCACACGGTAATACGAACTTGGCCCACAACTTGTAACTTCGAACCACCGTAGGCTGAGAGTTGAGTGTTCAGTGGTGTCACGCGTTCCAATTTGTGGTCTTTTGTGGCTTTCTTGTAGAGGCTCACCGGAATTACGTTGCACTGTGCTCCAGTGTCCGGTTGAAACCGCAGATAATTGCCAGACTCCAGTTTTAGTGTCACGAGTTGGGAATCATCCAGATCTACTGCTGATATCATGTCGGCGTAGAATACCTCGGATTCGCTGACATCGTCGTCGACAGCTCTAACAAACGTGCGAGTGTTGTTGTCTCGTTTCTTACTGCGACATTTAGCTGCAAAATGCGATAGTTTACCACACTTCAAACACGTCTTGCCGAAAGCCGGACATTGTTCTTTCTTTGCGTGATCATGAACAGAGCCACACCTCTCACATTCTTTGGGCTTTCCGTGTTGGGAGTCCTTGCCTTTGAGATTTCGTTTTCTTGGCACTTTAAGGTTCTTGCTTTTTTCTCTGACTGCATTTACGGTGCTTGATGGATTCTCTTCTTTTTCCATAAGTTTCATCTGAGCAGTTGTGCTCTCGGATGCCCTGCAGATTTCGTCTGTTTTGGCGAGTGTTAATGTTGTCTCCCTTAACAATCTCTCTCTGAGTTTGGGTTCACGAATTCCAAACAACAGGCGGTCGCGAAGTATTTCTTCGGGAGTTATTGTTGCAAAGTTGCAACCCTCGGCTAACTTTCGAAGTGCCGTGCGATACTGGTCGTAAGTCTCTCCTGGCTCTTGAATACGTCGGTTGAAGCGATATCTTTCGAAGGGAATGTTCTTGCGCGGTTCGCAGTAATCTCCTAGTTTCTTTAGTACTGGTCCGATTTTCTTGTCGTCTCCCTCGTTTACCCAGTCGTTGAAGGTCGAGTACACCTCTCTTGCTTCTTCGCCTATCACTGTCAAGAGTGTGGCTACTTGTACTGGCTGGGACTTCTCGCTGAGCTCTGTGGCGAGAGCGTAGTTTCCCCATGCTAACAGGAACTTTTTCCACTTTTCCGCAGCGTTCGAGTCATGAATCTCGAGGTGCGCTGGAGGTGGTAGGGAGTATCCCGATGCCATTCTTTTTACTCTTGCGTTGATGAGAAACTATGTGTAATATTGTACCACTATAGCTCTCCACTCGCTGCCACCATGTAACAACACGCGAGAGACTTTCTTTAGCAAACGACGTTTAATAATAATGTTGTAGAGCAGATAGAAAAACAAGTAATACATGTGCTAGGAGTGGCTAGTGAAAAATCTAAACTATTTCCGGTAATAGATACCGCAGACACGTAAACTATTTCGGTCAGCCCTTGTGGTTTCTAGATAAACCACATTAGTTTCGTCACAATCTGTAATAACCTTCTTTAATTTAATTTTTCAGTTGACTATACTACAACAAGTGCAAATAAATTCCATGTACGGTCATGTACGCGAAAATCATCAGTTAGTAGTGAAATCTTCAACGTAAAGTAGCCCTTCAGTCACAGGAGCGAATCAGTCAAAATTTGTTGTAGAAGATTACGCCGAGTTACTAACTACCGCCAAGCTTCGCATTTAAATTCCGCTCACAATGCCGCCGAAGGTAGACGTGAAAACTCTCGCGGGAAAACTGGACAATGCCGTCAAACTCTTGTACGAATTAATGGAAGAATTCGAAACAATTTTCTCCGTAAAACCGGAACTAAAAACACTTGAAGCAGCATTCAGTTTAGTAGAAACCAAGTACAGGTTGGTCAAGAAACAGCAGGAAACAATTCTGGATAGACTGGTCGACGAAGGCACTAGCCCAGAAGACGAACGCGTGTTGGCAACAAAGAAAACTGGAGATAAAACCAAAGCCGATTTCCTTCAAATCACTTTAAAGTTTGCTGCGTATCAAACGGAAGAAAACTCCTCAGAAAATTCTAACAATGCGACAACTCTGGAAGCGCTAACATTATCGATGTCGTCCATGACGTCGGCGGTGCAGAAAATGGCCGATAACATCGCATCAAAACCGTCAAACTCAAGTTTACAACGATTACCTGTACCAGTATGGGACGGAACTCGCAGAACCTATGCCACGTGGAAAAAGGAGTTCAGCCATTGGATGAAGAAATACGGTCAGGATAAAGATGAACAATTGCAACGTTTTCGAAATGCAATGCCAAAAGGATCGTTCTGGACTGACCAAGTAAAAACTTGTAAAACCATTGACAGCGCGTGGACCATTTTGGATACAGAGTTCGCAGACAGACGAAAGCTAATGGACGAACTGCACACCGAGATTAATAATCTTAAAGCAGTCAAACGAGATTCGAAGTCCCTAACGCATTTTGCTACGACAATAGCCTGTTATGTAAGTGACATGGAAGATAATATTGGGTGTCCTGTGCTGGAGTCAGTTGAAGCGCCGTTCCTCATGTCCCAGCTTCTGTCCAAACTCGATCCAAGTGACAACTCAGATTTTGGTAGAGAAATGAAAAGAGAAGGAAAAGAAGAAACCGTGAGCAATCTAATCACCTGGTTACATCAAGAAGCGAGTATCCGCTCCCGAGGGAAAGCGAACACCAACACAGTGGAAAGAAACGAAACTCGCCGAGACAAAGGTCCCAAAAAGACGGAAAATAACGCCGCTAATAGCGAGGAGTCTGACGATGAAACATGTCCTCTTGGCTGTAAGACCAAACATCACCTGGCTGCATGTCCTAAGTTTCAGATTCTAACAGTCAATCAAAGGTGGGAGGTTGTAAAGCAACATTGGCGATGTCGCAAGTGTCTGAGAGCGCATCACACAAACGATTGCAAGAAACCAGACGGATCAACCTGCGACAAATGCAGAAAAAACCATCACCGGTGCCTACATAACGAAAAGACTGGAGAAACTAACACAAGTTTGAATCCCAAAGCACCACCGTTTCAAAGTCAGTTCCAAGGGCCCACACCTACATTGAATGGTAACATCCAGGGGAATGCTGTGTACCAGAAAAGCAAGTTGAAACCAGTTAGTGGACTTTGCCCTGTGCAAAAAGTTAAAGTCATGAACGGAAATGGAAACTTTGTTGAAGTTCTCGCCATGTTGGACTCCGGGTCTAACACAAGCCTACTCTCCAAAAGTGCAGCTGGTCGACTTGGCTTAAATGGAGCAGCAACACGTCTCACTATGAATCTGGCAGGTGGAAAGAAGAAAAGCGAACCTTCTGAGATAATCGATATCACGGTTGCCTCGCCCTCTGACGAAGATATTACGAAGACCCTTCAAGTGTACACCGTAACTAGACCTTGCAGTGGTGCCAAAACAATTTCTAAAGAGTCAGTGAGACAATACAGCCATTTGAAGAACGTTTCCGATAAAATACATCTCTCGGGTGGTACCATAGATCTCCTTATTGGCACAGACTTCGTAGAGGCCTTCATTGATATTCACACAGTGTCCGGAGAACCTGGAGAGCCCATCGGGAAAAGAAACTGCTTTGGATGGTACATTCTGGGACAGTTCGAGTCAAACGGCTCCACCCTATCTGAAATTCAGTCAATAGAAGTGGGGACAGTGAGTGTCGAGGAAGATATCAAGAAACTTCTCCACCAAGACCTCCTTGGAGTCAAACCAACCAAACTCTGTACTTGCACTGAAAACGTATTACGTGAGAACAAGTTCGTGAAGTCCCTCGCAGCTTCAACTACTTTGGTCGACGGGAAAATACAAGTGAGGATGCCCTGGAAAGAAGGAGGGCCTCCAAAACGAAGCAACTACGACATCGCTCTGAAGAGGATGCTCTCCGCTGAAAGGGGGTTTATGAAAAATGGTTGCTTCGAGGTTGTAAAAGAGGAAGTGCAAAAGTTGTTAGACCAGAACTTTATCACAATAATTCCACCTGAAAAAATTGCTCATGATGAACCCGAATGGTACCTCCCATTGCAAGCAGTGTTTACGCCAGAAAGAACCACGAAAGTTCGACTAGTCTTTGATTCATCTTCAAAAGGTCATGATGGATTGTCCCTTAACGACTATCTTGAGAAAGGACCTAACTTCATCAATAGTCTTCTGGATGTACTGGCAGCATGGCGATGGGACGAAGTGGCGTTCACTGGTGACGTTCGTAAAATGTTCAACCAAATCCTGGTACATCCTGAGGATCAGGTGTACCACAGGTTTCTGTGGAGGAGCAACACAAGTGACAAACCAACTGTTTACCAGTGGCTAAGACTGAACTTTGGTGATAAACCGGCCCCTGACATCGCAACTAACGCTATCAACACGCTAGCCAAGCTTTCGGAAGCAGAATTCCCGGAAGCCGCAGAAGAACTCCGACAGCATGTGTACGTGGATGACATCGGCGGCTCCAGAGAAACAATAACCAAGGTAAAGCAGATTATCAGCCACGTCGACGCTGTCCTCGCGAAAGGCAACTTCCAGATCAAAACCTGGCATTCCAATGAGGCAGAAATCGACCAATCCAACGGTGAACGATTCACGTATCTTCTCGGCCAAAGCTGGGATAAACAGCTGGACACGTTCACCTTCAAAAAAAATGACCTCGGAGAACTGGATGTCCTGACAAAGAGGCGCTGTTTAGGTCTTGTTGGTCAGTTATGGGACCCCATCGGTCTTGTGCTGCCTGTCGCAATCAAGTTCAGAATCGACATACAAGAATTGTGGAGCTTAGGCTACAAATGGGATGATATCCTGCCAGCGAACATTCAGACCAAGTGGATTGAGAATGCACAAACCATAAACCACCTCTTGGCGTTCGAATTTGACCGGAAGTTAAAGCCAAGTCACGCAATTGGGCTACCTCAAGTCCATGGTTTCTGTGATGGAGGCGAGAAAGCGTACGGAGCAGTTATTTTCCTCCGTTGGGAGTTGAAGAATGGAAGTTACAAGTGCGTCCCTGTCCTGATCAAGTCCTTCGTTGCCCCTTTGAAAAGGAAAACGATCCCAAGACTGGAGCTCATGGGTTGCTTAACACTCACAAGGATGTATGATACTTGCATAACGTCACTGCAGTTCGCAAACATCCAAGATTGCAAAAGAATCTTCTGGGTTGATTCCTCTACCGTCTTGTCTTGGATAAAGACCCCATCAAGGCAATTTAAACCTTTCGTATCTGCAAGAGTAGCAGAGATACAAGAAACTGTCGGCGTTGATGACTTCCGTTACGTAAAGTCCAAGAGCAACCCCGCTGACATACTCACTAGAGGAACTGAGCCATCACGACTTACAGATTGGTTAGAGGGACCATCTTTCCTGCAATTGCCTGAAGAAAAATGGCCTGATTTTCAAGCTGAAGAGCAAAGCAATCATGAAAAGGAAGCTGAAGTCTTAAAAGAAATGAAGACCTCCGAGAAGGCTTTCATCTCTGCGAAACCCGAAATACCCGTAGATGTTAATGCTGTGAGCCCCGAGGCAGCCACAACAGAAGCTAATGCTAAACCAGAACAAGTTAAATCAGAAGATAACCCTATTCTTCAAACGTTACTGGAAAACTGCTCGACATTTCCGAAGATAAGAAGAACACTCGCGTACGTCCTTCGATTCGTCCAAAATACCAGAAAGAAGAATGTCAAGACAGGCCCTATCACCGTTCAAGAATTGAAAGAGTCTGAGAATCAACTCTTCAAGTGGAGCCAATTTCACTTAAAACCCTCTGCCCTTGACAAGAAATTGATTCCGAGCCTCGACGAGAACGGAATAATTCGTGCTCATGGACGACTGGAAGATGTCAGATTGTTGCCACAAGAAATGAGAAACCCGGTTATTCTACCGCGCGACCATCCACTTGTCCGGTTGCTACTACGTCATTTACACGAAAAGCGTGGACATTGTGGTTACAAAAGTTTAATTCATGAAGCCAGAAGAAATCACTGGATCATAGGGGTGCGCAACATGTCTAAAGCTCTCACTGCAAAGTGCATCACCTGCAGAAAACTTCGCAAGAAACCGCTGGACCAGCTAATGGGGCAGATCCCATCTTTACGAGTGGCAGCAGGTTTTCCACCCTTTTCCAATACTGCCATTGACATGTTCGGGCCTTTGCATATTAAGCTTAATCGGAAGACTCTAAAAGAGGCTCAAGTTGTAATATTCACCTGCATGACATCAAGAGCTGTTCACTTAGAACTTGTTAACGACAAAACAGCTGATGCCTTTTTAATGGCTTTCCGTCGTTTCGCGAGCTTGCGTGGCCACCCGCGTGTTTGTTGGTCGGACTGTGGAACAAACTTTGTAGGTGCGCAAAGTTACTTAAAGGAAATTATGCAGAGCTGGGACATTCCCAAGATTCAGGGTGTTCTATGTGAGGAATTCTCCCGTGATTTCAAATGGCAATGGAATATACCTCACGCAAGCCATCAGAATGGCGTCGTGGAAACCCTCATCAAGTCCGTGAGACAAAGTCTCAATGCTACATGCAAGAATCAAGCCTTTACGGAGGAACAATGGAGAACATTTCTCTCGGAGACAACGTACATCATCAACGGACGCCCTTTGTATCCAAGTTCTAACGACATCTGGGAAACTCCACCTATCACACCGAATGATATTCTTATTGGTCAGCATCTTCCGCCACCTCAACCAGAACCTGAGGAAAGGATCAACCCAAGACATCTTCTGAGAAGTACGCAAGATCGAGTTAACGAATTCTGGAAATGCTGGATGAGATACTTCGCGCCAAATTTATTACCACGAAACAAATGGTTCCGAACCAGAGGACGAAGGACTTGATCAGGACAGGGACGCACTTGTAACTTCCATTCTTCAACTCCCAACGGAGGAAAATAACTGCTCCGTACGCTTTCTCGCCTCCATCACAGAAACCATGGACTTGAGGTAGCCCAATTGCGTGACTTGGCTTTAACTTCCGGTCAAATTCGAACGCCAAGAGGTGGTTTATGGTTTGTGCATTCTCAATCCACTTGGTCTGAATGTTCGCTGGCATGATGGAATGGAATGGAATGGAATGGAATGAATAGTAACGACTCGATATTCTGCTTAAGCTCAAATTTTGCAATTAAAATACTGACGAACGAACTAGTGTTTCGCACGAAAGCGAATGTATTTTGTAATGAGGGGGGTGGGGGGAATTTACATTAACTCGAACTTCTTGTCAAGTCGCTTAAAATACTCTGTTATTACAACTTGCAGCCTGATGTTACACAATGCGTGAAGTTTGCCCAATGAGTGTATTTCTATGCAGTTCAAAATCATTCTTTTCAAAGTCATAACATTCAACCAGTTATTACTAAACAGCTTAACCTTTACATAAAACGCACTGCTTATTTCAGTCTCAGACGTTATTATTAACCAAAGGTCTTCCGAAACAGGTGTTTGACTGCAAAGTAGTTTAATAGTCTCAAATACAAACACAAGCCCCGAACAGTATTTAACGTCAGGTAGCCGCTAGCTAATAAGGTATAGGGCGAGGCATTCGACTTGACAGGAGGTTTACGTTAATGTGAATTCCTCAAAGAACAGAAAAGGTAAGCAGCATACAGCTACTGCAAACACATTTGCTTTCAGGCAAAATACTACTAGTAACTACTCAACACCGCGCCAGTTCCTTTTTTACTTGCAATCTTACAGCTTATAGCACTGTACAAAAGTAATTTAAATCTGAATTTCCTATGTTATCTACAACATTTCGCAGAAAAAAAAGCTCAAAATTTCGTTCGGTGGAATCCATTATTGATGAATCCATTTTTGATGAAATAATTTTTGCCTCTGGGACAAAAAAAAATTGATTAGGCGAAATTTCAGGGAAACTCAGAAAAACCGATGAATCCATATTCCTATTAGCAAAGGTTTCTCGAAAATTTCGCACTAGCAAACCCTTTGGACAGATGGAAAATAACTGCGCCTTGGATATGGTGAGACCGTTGATAATTTATCTTGAACTAAACAAGCAAAGCATGATAGCGTTAAATGACGCTTATTGAGAACAGTCACCTTTATACCGAAAATCTTTAGCCTGACTTTTAAGTCTGACTTTTAAGTAAAAGATTACAGTTTCCGACAACAATACATCCGCGTAGAAGGTAAATTTGTTGAGTGATTGTGGTTGTGAAGTTGTTGCAAATAAAGACATGGCCCTGGTTTTTATCAGAGTACTCCGACACAGAAAAGATTTGAAATTGTCGCTTTATCTTGTTCTTTGCAACAAAGGCGTTTTAAACTTGTAAGCAACTTCATTAATGCGACTTTGCAAACGACAAAATAATGCACAACACTTACTCGGGAGCTTTTGAAGCCCAGAAAAAAACACATAAGAAACCAAACTGATAACCGTTTGGTATAGATTTTGAACAAAACCGGAAACCAAATAACAAAACCAAAGACTTACAAACCCCAATTTTCAAAACCCTAACTTGTTCGATCCGTAATCGGTCCGATACTACGATAGGTGACATCTGCATTATACGCATCGTCTTTTCTCCGTGCATATTTAAGGAAAGTCTCGTAGGAGTACAGTATGTTTGAAATCCAGGGGCAGAGTTAGCGGGTTGTCAAATGAAGATTATGCAAAAACAGAAGAAATTGATATGAGGTTTTAAAGAAGATGTCAAAGAAGACGAAGAGGTAGCACTATTGACACAGAAACGCTGCGTTGTTCAAGACACAAAGATTATGAAACGGCAGATGACCAAGCTGTGGTGTGGACCTAAAATCATGGACATGATAGAGGGGTACACGTTTGGAGCTTCTTATTTGTTTAGTTTATCAGTTCGTAAACACCTTCCTATAAAAGAAAAAATTTTTTTTAGTGAGGTGTGTTGTAGCTAAGGATAGCTTTTTCACTTTGAAAAGACATTTGAATACACCGCAAATATTGCTATCAACGTCCAAAGCCAGTTTGTGAAAACAATTGCGAAACTTTTAACCTTGCTACCAACTTTTTTCGTCAATAAATGAAGTGACTAAAAGGTCCTTGCGGTTCATTCAAGAACTGTTTACATAGTTTCGACAATCGTGAAGGCAACCTGTGCCCGGTGTGAAGACAGCGCCTTGAAATAGCAACTCAATTCATAGCTTTCCAATTTTTACATGGAGAGAAGTCAGCGTTACCCGTGAACCGTATAGTAAAGTTCGCAGAAAAGATACCGTGCAGTATTCTGAAAGATAATAACAGCTCCTGCCGGTTTTTCCAATAACTAGGAAAGACTTAAGACTATGATTGCACAGTGTAAGGAGTAAACGATTAAATTTATGACTAAGCAACAAATTAAATGAAAAACTGAATGAACGATTTATTCGATTCAAGAACCTTACACCTTAAGACATGGTTGTAATTCACATGTGTATGGTGTTAGTTTAATAACTCTTAACACCGCAATCCTTTTCATAGCCGTCTTATCTAGCGTTGGAAGCTCTTGGACATACATATTGCCAATTTGTAGAAATGTTGGGAAAGCACAGAAAACACGTGTGTGTCAGCCTTTATTGTTTGTTCCTGCAAATAAAAAACATTTCAAGATGAAATGAGAGTGTTAGTGACTCAAACCTTTAGTGTAATTTGCAGAGCAAAGCGACCGCAGCACTTCGTTGCCATGGCAACAAACAGGTGACCAACAACTCGCAGTCTTTAATTTCCCGAGATCATCTAACTAATGGTATTGTTTTCTGGATGAGCAAAGTTGCAAAGTTGCAAATCTCAAACGCAATGTAAAATTCTGGGTACAGCAACAGCGAAGCAAATATTAATTTTCAAATCTTCTCGGCCATCTTCGTATAGTGAAAACTACGAGATGATGATGAATCTTTCAACAAATGATACGATTTGTAGGAAAATAAACTAAAATGGTGATGATGTATGACTGCTATATATTCTCTTATATCATGTTCTAGAAATTTTGTTTTTTTACATAATTTTATTTTTTTGCGCCGCGGCCACAAAGTAATATTTCTTCGATTCAAAAAGCATCTCCAGGTTTTGCAGTTATATATCAACAGTGTCAATCAAGCTTCTTAGTAATGAATGACGTCGACAGAAGTAAATGTTTAATTTGTCTCCAAGGAAACGTTGCATGCAGAAGATTCAGTGAAAGCCTCTCGGATATGTCGTCTTATAAGATATTGCTGTCTCACCTTAGAGAGGAAACTTTAAAGATCTCGTGATCCATACCGAAAGAGTGTCATGGTGATAGAAGGAGTAGTAGTAGAGCGTAATTATAAGCCGATTTTCTTTTTATCAGAGATTTATCAGAAAATTAAACAGAGATTTTTTGAGCCGATTTTCTTTTTATCAGAGATTTATCAGAAAATTAAACAGAGATTTTTTGAGCCGATTTTCTTTTTATCAGAGATTTATCAGAAAATTAAACAGAGATTTTTTACCGTTATTAAAGTATCCGCAAAATTCATAAAATTATCCAAAGATTTATCAGAAAATTAAACAGAGATTTTTAACAAGAAAATAAAAAAATGATTTAAAGGTTTGAAAATGATTATAAATTAGAAATGGAAAAATTAAATGATTTGTATTTTGGTGAACTAAAAAGAATTGCGAGAGAGTTAAAAATTAAAGGAAGAACAAAAATGACTAAAAAAGATCTTATTAATGAGTTTAAAAAATACAAAGAGGAGGAAATTATTAATTTAATTGAAAAAGTTACTATTAATAGCATTTACATTTGTACCCACGGAAAACTCAAATATTTTTGTAAAGAATGCGGGGGATCTCAAATATGCGAACATGATAGAGTTAAGTACGCTTGTAAAAAGTGTAGAGGATCGCAAGTATGCAAACACAATAAATATAAGTATCGTTGTAAAAAATGCGGCGGATCCCATATTTGTGAACATGGTAAACAAAAACAACAATGTAAAGAATGCGGCGGATCCCAAATATGCGAGCATAGTAAGCAAAAAGCTTCTTGTAAGGAATGTAGAATGAAATTAAAAAAATGAATTATGATTTAAAGATAAAAGAAAAAAATGAAAATGGATCGATTAGAAGTTGTTTACGAAAATGACGAAAAGTTAAGTATTTGCGATTTTATCGAAGAAATAAAAGAAGACTTACGTCAAAGATTATCAAGAAATCGACAATATTTTCTTGATACCTGGGATTATGGCCATGTTGTACTCAATGAAATAGTTTTTGAAGTAGGATATTCTAATAATGATTTTTCTCATTCGATTGGTTTTGGAACAAAATTAGGTTTTGGCGTTGATGGAATAAGTGTTAATAAATTTGTAAAAAAATTTTTAAAAGCCGCTAATCGTGATTTTTTAAATTATGTTCCTGAATACTATTTTTCGCCGACCCGTGATATGGTTATTACAAACTGGGATGACTTTAATGATTTTCATGATGAAGATGGTTTTTATCTTGGTTACTATGACAAGGAATGTCGAATTGACACCTTTGATGAAAAGTTTCTTATTGAAAAATTATCAGTAGATGTAATATTAAATGAATACAAGATTGCCCATAAAGAGACGATTTACAATGACTTTTACCATGAATTAATAGCAGTAACATGGCGTACGAAAAAAAGAGTTGTGGATTGGTGCCTTGATTTTGAGGAGTCAAGAGCCATTAAAAAAAGATGGGGCCAAGATTAGTTAAAAAATAATTATGTTACACAACTAAAGTAATAGTTATGTAACAAAAAGACCTTAAGGACCAACCACGTCGAAATTATCTGAATCTTAAACTAAACGTTATGGGGGAACCCTTAAGATCAAGTTTTTCCCATTCATTGTCTAATATGGTTAAATCAAAGTGGTTTATGACGCTATCGTATTTTCGAGCAGGAATTGTTGGATAAGCCTTTGAGGGTATGTTCGCGAGTAGGTGTGATGGTGATAGTTTTACAAGTTCACCATTTTTGGTTTTGTTCAAATACGAAGACTTGGTATCAACTATACTACACATAAGTCTCAGTGGTTCCTTAATCTGGATATTTATGGGGTATAATTTACCTGGATTAATAACTTCAGGAACTCCTAAACTAATCGATAATCCTCTCGTAAGTCTAATTTTGAAGTTCTTATTCGAATAAAGATAGTCAACAGTATCAGTCTCAATTATTGTTATCTTTTCCGTATCAGGATCATTAAGAAAGACTGATTGAATATTACGAAGAGAATATGTACCGGGTTGAATTATTATGAATCCCTGATTCTTATCATTGAATAAGGTCTGTTTATCCTTGAAATTAATTAATCTTTTAGTTTTTATATTGCAATCCAGAAGCTGTATCTCCCGAAGATTTTTCAACGGAGGATCTAAATAAATCCTACTTTCTGATCCATACATTGTTATGCTTAACATTTTGTTTTGATTACATAATATTCATCTTTAAATCGAGCTTTGCTCGGGCGGCTACGCCGTGATTTCTATAATCAAAACATTAACGAAATAAAAACCAAGCTAATGCCCCACCAACAACCATAAATACTATAAGATTATCTTCATGTTCCGACCGGAGGGAGGGCTGAGTTGATTTAATATTATTTTCTGGTTTAATTGGATTTGTTTGTGGTTTGTTTTCGGTTTTATGCGGTAATGAAACTTTTGAAGCCCCCAAATTATGGCTTATTCCAACAGGTTTTGTTTCAGTATTTAATGAATTATTTACCCCAAAATTCATATCATTACTAGCTTTCATAAGTTTGTTATTATATCCAACCACACTTTCTGTATTTATTATCATATTACTAGGCATCAACCAAACACCAGGAGCAATAGCTAAATCAAGACGTAATTTCGATTCTTGTACAGCTAATTGATACCTTTGGATAGAATTAGAAATGTCATTCTCAATCACACTACTTTCAAATAAAGACAAGAATTCTTGTTGTGTCTCAATAGCTCCACCGCCATTACCATAAATCGAATTTCTAGTGTTTACTTGTGCCCCCAATATGCAGTATACAAAAGCTTCGGCTGATCGATTTAATCTTCCAAGTCCAGCTTTAGTGAGCCCATAGCCACTTGTTGGGATAAACCAAGCATATTTGAAATCAGAAAAGTCATCGTTACGGATAAATGAGATGAGATTACCCTTTTCCTTTTTTCCTCCTTCATCAGCAAATTTACTACCTTCACCGGGCCATTGATCCGCTTCAACATCATAATTTCTTACAATATGTACATTTTGATATCCCCCTCCTTCCCCATGATATCCTACACCGTAATCAAGGAATATATCTCCTAATCCTGAATTTCTTCCACCTTTCCATCTAAAGTCAGAATTATTACTAACCCCAAATTCAGCGCACAATCGTTTATATGCAACTTTACTATAAGGATTATTATTTATTACAAAAGGTTGCTCATCGGGTAAAGGCAGTTTCATTTCATACAATATTCGTCTTATTGTAAAATACACATGAAACTTTATGAAACCACTCACTACTTTAGGATAATTTAAACTTTCAAAAGGACTTATCCCACAGCCAGATGTAGCACACCAAACCGCAAAGTTAAGCTGTTGAGGCCAATAATTAATATCAGGATTATTCAACCATCTTCTACTTTGTTTTGCAGTATTGAATGTTACAACTTGATTAGTAAAAACATTACGCATCTTTGCGGTAAATTTCTTAGTATTTGAAACGTATATATCTAGAAAGGTTAGCATTTTTGTTAAATAAGTTGTAAAGTCATCAAAGTTAATAGCTGGTATTGAGTATGTTTGATTTGTAATGGATAAACTTTTTGGAAATGAACCAACCTTAACTTTATTTTCTAACCCTAAATCTTGCCATAATAATGTTTTCAAATTAATGGGAAGATAATCAGTCCAAGTTTTTCCAGTAGGATCATCATTTGACATAACTGCTGTCCCATTAACTTTCCATTTAATATATCCTCCATATGAATCATTCACAAATGTAAATTTATCAAGGTTGGCGTTTGGGTACCTATTTTTGAAATCATCTATTAACATCTTATTCTTTGTGTTTCAGATAATCTGGTCTTTAGATTAAGAATAAGATGTTCACTAGTATTTATAATATCCACCGGAAGTCGGGCAGGCTTAATAAGCCAATCGCTGAATGCCTGCAAAACAATTACAACCAACATCAGTTCTCTCATATGAAATTTTTAATGATCCGGAGTGATTAATTCTTTTAATAGATCTGCTCGAACTTCTCTCCTTATCTGAGACATGTTTAAGTTTTTTTCTGTATCTATCCTAAATTTTTGTCGAACTTCTAGTTTTAGTTTTTCAAACTTATCCACCTCTGCTAAAATTATAGAAAATTCTTGGTCTGATATTGCATTATCTTTCAAAGCTTTTGAAACCAAGTCGTTAATGGTGTTTAATTTTGCTTTTGCCAGAGAAACTGTTTGTTCGTGTTTACTAACTTTATGTGAAAGTCGTTTAGAAGCTGAACCGAATCCAACCGATATTACCCCACAAATACCCCCCACAGCTCCTAATGGTATACCAACAACAGCACCAAAACCAGTAAGAGAGGTACCCAAGCCACTTGCAGATAGGATAACTGAAAACACCCCACTACTAACACTTATTTTTGTAAATATACCTCTTGCTCTATTGTATTTTTTCCTAACTTCCTCATAATGTTTAATTTCCTTCTCAAGATTTTGTAGTACTTCACACGACTTTTGTAGTCTGAAATTATTAGGATCACCATTCGTTGGTAATTGTGGATAAATCGAGCTTATGGTTTGCTCGGGACCGGCTACGCCGTAAATTCTATTGTAGTCATCCATATTGTATTTTACTGATCAACAGGAAATCTTTAAATAGATACGAATGGGCTCGTTATTTAAGTCAGCCTTTCTTCCCTTTTTATCTAAAATCAACAAATCAAAGTAGTTGACCGGATTTTTGGTTTGTAAAACTCTTAAACAAGGATGATTTTGAGATGGAATAACAGCTAGTAGTTGTGAGGGTTTAAGTTTTACATTTTCACCTTCGGGTATACAACAATTGGAATATGAAGACTTTGACTCTATAAGATCACACATTAAGTAGAAAGGATTTGTATTCAACGCTTTAGGAATGTAGCTAAATAGCATTTGTATCTCTTTTACATTGGTTAAGGGCGGATCTAGATAAATTCTTGTTTTAGGGCTTAGCATATAGATAGATAGAAACGTTGTCTCATTCATGTTTTTACTTAGTGCCTCTTCTTATTTTTAAATTGCTCCACAAAATACAGAACCACAGCCATTATTAACAACCATGCGTTCTTCCCTAAAAATCCAATAACCTCGCCCGCCGTTTTGAATAGAAAGCTTACAATCGCTCCAACCATTCCAGGTAATATTTCACCGAGTTTCTTACCAATAGCTTTAAAACCATTTCCCACACCCCTACCCAAAGTAGATAAACCCTTTGAAAGATTAGAAACTATAACACCAATTACTACACCAACAGCACCCATAACTGCGAATACTGTAAAACCATACTTTTTGAAGATTGACTTAATTCGTTCCCGCAAGGGCAGATTTTTAAGAATTTCTTCATTTTTACTCTCCAGATCAGATATTTGTTCTTGGTTGTAAATAATACTCTTTCTTGTTAGTTCCTTAAATTTATCAACTTCAGCCTGTAATCTTTCATTACTACGATCTAACATTGTTAAATTTAACTGTCCCTTTTTATACTTATCTATTTCATCTTTGTGTCGATTTAATTCACCAAGAAGTCTCTCCGCCTCTGTTTTAGCTTCTATCTTTTGTTTAACAGCAGCATCTAAATAGCTTTCACTTTTCGCAATTCTGGTTTGTTGTTTTTCAATTAATTCACGTAGTTCTTTTTCTTTTTGTTCATATCGACTAATCTCCATAGGATATACTTTTGTGGTTGATTCCAATCCTTGTACTACATTAAGTAATTCCCTATTTTGTTGAATAACTTCCTCCTTCTGTGTTAAAAGATTATTATTTTTTACAAGCATGGATTCATAATCAGCACCTAGAGCTTTTTTGATTGTATCAGGAAGTTCATCATTCAATTTACCCCCTTTGAATAATGAGTAAGGTTTTGCTCCTTTCCTATCCAATTTTACTTTTAATTGACTATATTCATCATACCAATGAAAAAATTTAGAAGTATCTGCATCAGGAAATAATGATTTAATCGCATCTCCAGATTCATCTTGATTTTTTTCACGTTCACTAAAAATAGTTTTTGGTGATTTAGGTATTCCACCCTCTTTTTCATAATTTCTATCATCTTTGGTTGTAGATGTTACTAGAACTGGTATTTTTGATGGCTTTCTACCAAGTAGTAAACTTTTTTCATCAAAATCATCAGGATCATCTTCTTCCCCCAATCCAATGGGATCATCTTCTGGTACTTCTGGTAATTCTGCCATGATTTTTTACTCATCAGTAAGAAATCTTTAGACCTAAAAGTTATTTTTGGAATTAAAAATGAATTATGATTTAAAGATAAGAAAATAAAAACAAAATGCCTAATGAAAATACACAATTAACAAAAGTTAACAATTATATTCCCAAAGAGCGTATGATCTTTTCCAAACCAATTTCAGGTCAAATTCCCGGTAGCAAGCCAAAAATTGAATTTAAGAGAATTAATATTTTTACAAAAAATGAAGATGGAACCGAAGGAGATCTTGTTATTGAAACTGGTCGTTTTTATTCATATGGAGTTTCAACAAATCTAGGCCAAGAAACAAATAAAAAATCAGGATATTCTTTTCCTTTGTGTTTATGGAGTTCAGATAAACCCACACCCGAAGAGGAAAAATGGATTAATGTTTTTGATGAAATATTAGATTGTTGTATGGATCATTTGGTAGAAAAACGAGAAGAAATTGACAAATTTGATTTAGAAAAGAATGATCTTATTAGAGGCGGTTTTAAAAACCCTCTCTATTGGAAAAAGGAAAAAATTACAAATCAAAAAGGAAAAATTTGCGGAGAGCGTAAAGTTGAAGGTAGAGGGCCAACTCTATATGCTAAGTTAATTTTTGATAAAAGAGAAGGTAGATTTATAACTAAATTTTATAATATAAAAAATGGTGAAGAAATAGACCCTGAAAATTTAATTAATAAGGGTTGTTATGCTTATTCCGCAATCAAAATTGAATCAATATTTATTGGAGCGAACATTTCACTTCAGGTAAAACTTTATGAAGCATATGTTGAACAAAAAAGCGAAAATAAAAAATTGCTTGATTTTTCAAAGTTAGTTAAATCAGCAGCTGAAATATGGGAAGATGATGGTATGGATTCAGATACTGGCAGTCTTATGTAAATACAATAATAAATAGAATTATGTTATATAACCTAATTACTGGTTACATAACAAAATAATGATTTATAATAATTTTGAAACTGTATACCCCAAAGCTAACATTCCCCCTCCCACGTATAACATTTCCCCCGTCTTTTGATTGTCACTAGGCCTATAATAATCAGAGAATTTTGGTTCATGCATTTGACTATACAATTCTAAAGCTTCATTTGTTTTTGAAAGATTTTTTGAAGCCTGGTATTTTTCATCTTTTTTCTTCATTTCCCAATCAATTAGTTTCTGCCTTTTTTCTTGGTATTCAGCGTAATCTTTTTGGTATTTTTCTAATGCCTTATCGTGTCGTATTTTTTCTGTATCGGTTTTATCGCCAGATAGATATTTTGCAAGATATGATCCACCAACAAAGGCAGTTGCATTTAATACAGCTCCTCCTAACATCATTGCTATTGTTGCCATGTTTAATTTGGTAAAATCTTTTGATCCTCTAAATATGTTTTTAGGTACATACTACCCGACAATACAGCTACCCATTTAGCATAATTTGTAATACTTGAAGATGGGTCATTCATAAATGATTCTTTCATCATCTTTTTAGCTACATAACCAACTCCAGCCGCTAATCCAATAAGTACTGCTGAATCAGTAACAGTTTTTACAAGTTTGTTTTCGTTTGACATGATTTTTACTACATCAGTAAGAAATCTTTAGATCCTTTTATCCTAACTCCCTTCTGTCGGTCGGGACTATATCATTCCTATTTTCGGCGGATCGGGCCCTGCGGATATTGGTTGTGTTTTTGGGAGAGGACAATCAGGTATCCTGTTTTTATTTTCAGTGTATCCGGGCCTGGATTTTTCCCGGTATCTCATAAAAAGATCAAATGCTGTAAAACCCAATCCAACAATGGATAATACAGTTGTAAAAGATAACTCTGGAAGCCATGATTTCGCTTCGCGGGAGGGTCTTGCCCGATTCGATTCAACTGTTTCTTCTTCATTTTTCATTTGCTCCGCAGCCCGTAGGGTCTCTCTAGCTAATGCTTCTTTCGCTTTTTTGTTATATTCCGCTAATTTCTTACCAGCAGCAACTTTTTTAGGGTCTTTTTCTCTCTTTTTAGTATCTTTCTTTTGCTCCGCGGGATCTCTAGTAATTTGTTCAACAACTTCTGTTCCTCCTTCAGTTAGGTCAGACATTATTTTACATATCATTAAGAAATCTTTAAATCATGCTTAGTAAACAGTATCAGACCCGCTTGCATCTTGCTTAGTAGACTGCCCAGTTGTACTTGAAATCTCTTGAGTTTTTTGCTCAGTTGTGCTTGTAACTTGTTGATTTTTACCTAATTTAACGTGTTTAGCTACTTGAAATAGCCCGCTAGCAAGTGCAGCCAATCTTCCTGCTTTCAATGCTAAGAGACCTACAATGTTTGTTAGTTCACGATTAACCAAATCATCATTCTTCAAATCCTTACAAAGAGCTTCTATATCATCCACGGGAACAATATAAGAAATGACTTGAGAAACTAATTGAAGAGATGAATCTACCAATCCTCCGCTAATTTTTTTACCTAATACCGCTTGATAGCGATTATAATATTTTTCCAAATCTTTTCCTGATAATTTTTTTACATCTCCCAGACTCATATCAACCCCCAAATATTCTTTTGTAGTGCCCAGGGATGCGAGAATGGCTAGTGATTCTTGTTTTATTTCAAGATCATTATCTTTTTCCGTTCCTATCTTCGGTTGTACATCTTTTTCTTCGCTAATATAATCTTCAATTTCAGTCATCTTTGTGATAATAAATGGGTTATTTTTAAATCACTTCGGGCTGCTCCCTTTGGTCGAGTTCCGCACTTCGCTACGCTCCGTTTGGAACTTCCAAATAACAATTAAATGGGTAACGCAAACTCAAACATAACCTAGAATATTTTTCTTTTTTCAGGAGTTGCACAAACTTTTTACTAGTTTCAGGGTCTAAATCACCGCCGTAATCCTCGAAAAGCATCTTCATCCCCCTTTGGGAGGGGTTATGGAAAGTAACAACGCAGGCAACATTTTCGCGGAATGGTTTTGATATAGATGTCAATTGTTGAGTGAGAACCCAAACTGATAAACCATGATGTCTTCCGGAGAATGCTAAATCTATAAACTTATTCGTTCGTTTCTTCAGATCACTCGAAACTGCGCAATCATCTAAAATTATTAGTGTATTTGTTCCTGAGAATAAAGTTTGACAATCAGTTAATAACTCATTAATCTCATCAACGTTACTTGCATCTGGTGATAATACAAAGAAACGTTTATCTCCTCGAGCAAAGTCACGGTAAGTTTTGTTTTTAGAATAAGTTGGACATATTAAAACAATGAATTCAAACATTTTTCGAAATGGGCCTCGGAGTTGATCTATTATGTTCTTTGTTTTCCCGCAATTTGTTGGGCCTGTTATAATACAATGAAAAGGAATTTTATCTCGTAATTCTTCCATCTTTTGGTTAGTACATGATTGATCTTAAGTTTGAATTCATAACCTCCATTAATGCATCAGCCACAACAAACATATAACAAGTTATAATACCAGAACCAATAGTTATTCTTTTAATTTCTATTTTTATACCGTCTTGTGCGTTGTTTAATGCCAGACCTCCTCCATGAATGCTATTATCTGGATGGGTTCTCAAATCGATCCACAGAGCAAACTTATTACCATAAAAATTCTTTTCTTTTACCGACCATCGAGCGGAACCTTCATTTCTCCCAAAACGTTTCTTTATTGACTCCCAAAGATCCGACGGCACCATTCCTTTTGAGTATAAACGATTTGGGACACCATTAACATCAACCTTGATTGAGGTGATACCTGGATTGGAAAAATTCTCAGAATCTCGTGTTCCTCGGGCGTATGGTATCACAAACAAACATAATATGCCCGTAATTGACCTTCTCGGTAGATTAATATGTTGGTTTATAACACTATCAGTGGGCCTGGATATGGTGAAAGTTTTGTGTAGAGTTACATTTTCATAAAAGAATCCTTTACCAACCTGATAAGCCGCCTGTGCCTCGCGAGCTAAGTATTCGCTTGATATACAAGAATATTCCATCTCAAGGTTTGTTATTTTGTAAGTTGGAGTCTTTGTATTATCAGAATAAACAACAATATCGTTAACTGGAGCTAGAGTAATCTCAAATATTAGTTGATGATCTAACGCTTTTGGGTAGAAAACCCCATGATCATTGAGAATAGGATGATTTAGTGCGATGTGGTACTTGGTGTTATGTAATACTGCAAGGGCTACTTCTTTTGCGTCTGTGTCTACCTTATCGCCCGCATTTGACCTTAGCTTCCTCATGTTAACAGAAGAAATACCTTGCCTTAATCCATCCTCTCGTTCTTCATCCGATAAGAATAAGTCGTGGTAAGTTTGAAATAAATCGTATCTTTGAGTATCCTGTAGTGTTTCACCTCCAAAAAGAACCTTGAGTCTGGATACTAGGTTACTACCTACATTATTCACTAGGGTGTTATTTTCATGCCCCTCAACAGTCAATTTAAATACTAGGTATACGCTTCCTGGCACAATCACTAAATTTTCAGAAAGTTTTGGAATATTTATGTAAAGCGTTTCTCCAGGATTGGCTGATGAAGGGTTTAGTGTAATTCTATTCAATGTCGATTCCGCTTTCAAACCTAGTGGTACTCTCGGAATCCTGTTTGGGCTAATTTTTTCAGATACGGTTGTCATATTGATTTATAAGATACTTTGGTTAATCTTTAAATGAGTTCAGACTTATCGAAGATATATTATTCAACCGAGGGATATTGGAAAGGATATTCTGCGATTACTAAATTAGCTAGTAAAGCGAAAGTAAGTGAAAATGTAGCAAAACAATGGTTGCAGAAACAAGCAATATGGCAAATCTATCTTCCGGCCCCCAAGTATATTCCTAGACCTCATTGGACTGTGGATAAACCGAATCAGATTCACCAAGCAGATTTGTTATTTTTACCACATGATAGAGTTGGAAGAAAAACGTTTAAATACGCGTTAGTCGTGGTTGATTTGGCTTCAAGATACAAAGATGCGGAACCATTAACCACAAAAGAAAGTAGAGAAATATCAAAAGCTTTTAGAAAAATTTATTCCAGGAGAATGAGATACCCCAAAACATTAATGGTTGATCCAGGAAAAGAATTTATGGGTGAAGTTTCCAAACTTATGAATTACCATAATGTTAAAATACAAAGAAGTGAAACTGGAAATCATAGGGCCCAAGCGTTTGTGGAAAGAGCAAATAGAATACTAGGCGAAAGATTATTTAGCCATCAATACGCGCAAGAAATGATCAGTGATGATCGATCTAGAGTATGGGTGAAAAGATTACCTGTTATTCTAAAAACTTTGAATAATACACCAACAAGAATAACCGGTAAAGAACCCAATGAGGCTATAAAAATGAAAGAGGTTGATATTGAACCTAAAAAGTATAAACGGGCTGTTGGTCTTGATGAGGTTAGACTTCCAATTGAGGTAAGGGTTAGATATTTATTATCTCCGGGTGAGCTTGAGGGTGGAGAAAAAAGACGAGCTACTGATCCCATTTGGAGTATAAAAGTTTATGGTATTTCTGGAAGTAAAGTTTCTCCTAATCAACCCGTTTTGTATTATTTATTGGATGGTCCTAGACGGGGATTTGTTAGGGAAGAGTTACAGGTTATACCCTATGATACTCAGTTGCCTCCAGATTCTGTTTTGAAATAAACTAAAAGATTGGATATGTGTGAATTCCATCTTCTTCAACCCATCTTTTATCATAATATGCATTCAATCCTTTTTTAATTTGTGTATATGTCACAATTTGATTGTCATTGACTCTAAATCCTGTGTTTTGTGCCATATCAATTGACCCTTTTAAAGCTGACATGTACCTATCCCAGTTCATTTCGTTTTGCCTATGAATTATACCTTTACAACTATACTTCGCTTTTCCTTTCTCATCCTCCGCGTAATAACATTTTGATGAAAGTGCAATCATTCTTACACCATCAAACTCCTTTTTGAACAGCCCGGGGGTCTTGTCGTGATATTTAGAGGTTGATAGGAATTTTTCTTTTCCCCCATTAAAATATTCTTCTCTCATTTTCGGTTTTATAATATCCTCCAAGTTTTCAGCCGAAATTCCCATGTACATCGAATCTGTATCCATTTGTATCAACTCAAAATCCTTTCTATCCACATGTTTATCAAGAAAATCGTAATAAAATTCCAACATACGAAGTTTTGCTAGCTGATACACCGCGATGCCGCATTGATAGGGCCTGTCTATTGATATTTGCCGTTTTCGTTTTACTATTTCATATGTTTCATTTATTTCTGTAAGATCTTCAAAGAACGCAGATCTTAAGGCTTTTTCAACCTCTTCCTCATCCTGAGTATACCTTGTGTTATTGTGTTTTTCTTTATCTTCTATCATTTTTCCATAGAATGAATTCCCTTTCAGTTTGTTAGTATCGGCTAGTTCTTTACAACCTTTATACTTTGGTTTTAGTTTTTCAATCAACACTTTAATGTCTTTGTTCTCTTCAATAATTTTAAATATATCAGGGAATTGGTTTAATTCATTAGTAATGTTTACGATATCATCAATTTTGTTTTCATCAAAAGCTTTACTTAATTTTTCCAGCATAACCTCTATATCACAATCTCTTCGTGCGTCGGACACCTCTTTTGGGAACCATTCAAAAGGCCTTCCCGATTCGTACTTCAAAATATTATGAATAGCTGTAACCTCCAAACCATGATTAAGATACCATTTTATCATAGGTGTATATAACAATATCTTTTTTGCCTTGTTAACCCCGAGTAATTTTTTATTATTGTTTAGATGTTTTCTCCCTGTGGCTTTTTGGTATTCTTTCATGTGATCTGGTACCAAATATTCAGGAACATTATCAACAACAAATAGCGGTGAGAACTCTTCAAACATTTCTTTTAGGTTTTCAGGTACATTTATATCAACTTGGCAAAACCCGAAAAGCTTATCGGCAAGAATTTCTTTACAAATATTCTTAATATTTTCTGTGTCTTCTGGGTTTTCAACCTCAATACATTTTTCTTTTCCGCATGGCATTTCTTGTCCTGCGCAGTATAGATATAACCCATTTGCGTCATAACCAACAATTCTCACACATTTTTTCGGAAATTTATATTTATGAGAACGAATCTTTGTTTTATCCTTTTCTTCATAGCGCGTAAATATAATACTAGGCCCTCCAACCATGCCCGTTTTCAATAGTTTATAAATCTTGTTTTTGTCGCATGTTTTACAATCTTTCTTTATTTTATGGCATTTTTTGCAAAACAAGTTAATACAAGATTTATTGCATCTATGAATGCAGTCGTATTGCCCCGGGGCGTATAATTCAGGATCACCTTTCTTCTTCATTTTTTGATATTTATTTAGAACATACCTCATTGAGACGCCTGGGATGGAAACTGCATCTTTTAATATATCGATTTCGTCTGGATAATATAAACGCCTTGTTTTTTCTAAAGCTTCTTTGAAAGGGATAACATCGTTTAAGTTATACTCTTTCAACCAGTCTAGCATTGTAACACACCCCCGTGTTTTAAATTCAAACAAATATTCTTCATATTCTTCCAGGGAAATGTTTTCCTGTTTCAAACTTGAGAAAAAGTCTTCATGTTTCACCGGCCCGACATGAGAAAGTTTATCATAACTATCCAAAAATTCATAAGGAAGTGTAAGTTTTTTGGCTTCGCAGTTGTTTGCTTTGCACCACCCATCAAAAGAAAGCCCGGGTGCCAAGTAAGACATTACATCCAAGAATTTAAAATGCGGTGTTGATAAAAACATATACCTATTATCTTTCTTTGCAACAAACAACTCTTTAGTTTGATCTGTCATGTGTTTTATAAAATGTATTTTAATCAAATTGATATCATACTTTCCACTATTAAACCCTAAAACAGACACTTTGTTACACCACTCTTCATAGGCTTCTAAAACTTTCTTCGGGATAGAATCTTGATCCGGTAAAGGATATTCTTTTTTAACTTTTTCAACAATGATTTTTCTTCGTTCTTCTAATTTTTCAATAAACTCTTTTATAAGTTCATCCGGGTTTGAATTGACAAGAAAAATAGGTTCTTTTGTTAAATTGTCGATTATGGCAACACTAACCGGAGTGTGGGTATGAGTGAAACTTAAATCATCGGTAATCTTTTTATCTTCTTTTTGTAATATTGACTCAAAATCGTAAATAATAAAATAGGGGTATGGAATAAATTTCTTTTTAAACCAGGTATTGCTCAATTTAGGGTTTTCGCACTCCCAAATTGATACTACATTATACCCTAAACCCCTTATCATATTTTCCCTTTCGATGGTTTTATTATATTTAATTTCGTTGTCGCTTGAACATGGGCACCCGTGCCATTTACAACCATAGAACTCAAAAACCGTATTTGTCTCAGGTTCGTATCCATCAAACAAAATCTCTTTTCCCTCTTGATCCTTAAAACACCTTTCTCCACCGTGACCACAAAGCGCGTGATGAATATGTTTTCCTATAATTTCAGATTGCTTTTCTATCCACCTACAAGCTTTATAACTAAATTGGGTGTTGCCCCCATAAAACACTTTTTCAGATTCATTCCTGATGTGTTTTATCTTTTCTCCTGTGCATAATATTTTTGTCTTTCCTCCTGTACATGTTTCATTAGTAAAATGCCTTTTTAAATCACCGTGTCTGGTAAATTTTTGTTTACATCCTTGGCATACCCAGTTTTCAGCAAGAAGATCTAGATTAATAATGTAAAAACCATGCCCATCATAAAGCCCTAAATTTAAGGTTGGTAAATTATCTTTGAAATTGTTTTTTCCGAACACTAGTTTCCAAACTTTAAAATTTTCTCTTTCTTTTTGCTCATAAGCCCGAATGTTTATGGAAAAAATTTTGGCAATTTTCTCAAAATCAACGAGTTTTGTTTGTCTAACATCTGCTTTTTTCAAATTTTTGTTGCCATAAAAATCTTTAGCTAGATTTAGCGATTGTTTCTCTATATCCTTTTCAGGTCTGTCTTTACGAGAAAGAATATTCATTAGAATAGCTAAACACCTCCATACACATAAGTTATCATCTTTATCATCCACCGAGTAAATACATCTTTTTTTGCGTAGCCCGTCCGGTAATCTTCCGCACCCAATTAAAGGTTGTCTAGTGTGAATGACTTTTATTTTTACTTCTATAAACTCAACCCAACCCCCATTAACACCAGGTTTATGAATTTTCTTTTCTGCTGGCAAATATGCTCTACTCCAAGCGATACCCTCTAAACTCAATCTTTGCCCCTCGCACTGCTCTATATAATCTTTTATTTCTGAAAGGGAGGTAAAAGTTCCTCCGCTTCTAAATGTGTGAGCGTGATAAGCTATTTCACCATTTCCCCTATGAACCGAAGCCGCAAAACTGAAAACAATTCTTGAGCCCATTTCTATGTGAGGTTCCAATTCATTATAAATTGTTTCTGTCAGATCATTATTTAGATCTCTCCTAATTCGAATAATATTTTCATTTCTTTCGGTGATATTTTGAAGATAGGCTTCAGGTTCAGGCGGTCTTATTGGAAATATTCTAAGGGTTGTTGTTCTTTTTCGTTTTGTTTTAGATTTAGCCCCCTCCTCCACATTATTCCCCTCATTTTTTGTTTTAGGTTTAGCACCCTCCCTTCCATCAGATGAATTTTCCTTTTTTCCGGGTTGAGGTTTTGTTTTAGGTTTAGCACCCTCCTTCTCATAATCCCTTCCATCAGATGAAGTTTCCTTTTTTCCGGGTTGAGGTTTTGTTTTAGGTTTAGCACCCTCCTTCTCATAATCCCTTCCATCAGATGAAGTTTCCTCTCCTTCTTCTGCAGTGAAATATTCCTCTTCTTCTTCAGCATCATTAAATGCGCTGTTTATACTATTTTGAATAGGTTCTGGTAAGAATGATATAATCATATCTGAAAATTTTTTAATACCTCCCCTAACTGGGCTGCTAGCTCTTTCTAATAAATTTTTGAATGAGTTAAATAATGATCCCATCTCTTTTTTTTCCTTTAAATTAACCTTTAAATCATTTTTTATTTTATTTTCTTGTTAAAAATCTCTGTTTAATTTTCTGATAAATCTTTGGATAATTTTATGAATTTTGCGGATACTTTAATAAACGGTAAAAAATCTCTGTTTAATTTTCTGATAAATCTCTGATAAAAAGAAAATCGGCTCAAAAAATCTCTGTTTAATTTTCTGATAAATCTCTGATAAAAAGAAAATCGGCTCAAAAAATCTCTGTTTAATTTTCTGATAAATCTCTGATAAAAAGAAAATCGGCTTATAATTACGCTCTACTACTACTGAAGGAAATTTGTACCTTCTTCACTTTAAAGATGCGTAGATATGTATAGATATGTTGTGCTTTTTTCCGCCTTTTTTATCAATAAATCATTATTATGTTACTGACTTATTTTGCTTAGTGGTTTTGTTTTGTGCCGTTAGTGCGAGGAGCAGCACGAAATTTTAAGTTCTTCTTTTCTGTGTTCTTGTCGTTTGCTATGGAGATCCGTTAGGGTTTCAACGCTGAACGATATTTTCTGTACGTCAAGGTTAGACTGCTTTAAAGGTAGAAGAAGAAAACTCAACTGATATTCGCGTCTTATCTTGGCTCGCACCTGTTGGCGCTTAGTTCGGTTGTAGATTACACCACATATGCATAGATATGTATAGATATGTTTACTGTATGTAGACTGAAATAATGTAGCCCTTTACTGCCAAGATTGAGGTAGTACTGAATTCTCCTTATAGTGAGTTCGTTCCCTTATTTTCGTGTTGGTTGGGAGAACTAATCAAAGTAGGACTATGGTGAACTCGTGGATATGTTTACAAAACAGAGAAAGAAGAAATAATTTAAAAATTAACGAGGTGTTTTTTCAGAGTTGTGATTGAATGAACTTGAAGATAAATTTAATAATCTATAATCACAACATAAAAGTGACCAGGGAGCTGAGTAGCTTTTTGAAATAAACATACAGTGAGTACATGACGCCAATCATTTGACTACACTAGGCATCAGTTATAAGGCAGGTGGCAAGCATACAGTTGTTAAAAAATTTGATAACTTAACATAAGGGTACAGGATTAAATGGCACCGAAACCAAATGTAGTTCTGGTATCCTGCTGCTCACTGTCTGTGAGTTCAAAGTTTCTAACACATGTAACAGGGTCCTCCTGAATAAGGTCTGAATTTTGTTGCCATGACATTGTCAATTTTATCATCATTATAGTTTTTGTTGTCTACAAGTCTATTCAATGTATTCAACAGAAATATCCACCTTGATTCTGCAGCTGATAATGAACAAAACCATGTAGGATAGCCCAGCTGACGAATCATACCAAACAAGTCTTTCTTGCATTTTTGCAAAGTATGTTAGTGATGATCTTAAAATCCTTAAGACTCTCAATCCTAATTATCAAGTTGAATTAGTTTATTTACATTACCATCTCATTTTAGGTTATCAGTGGTATATATATTCAGCGTTGCACTTAAAAAAAATGACACTTGCCATCATTAATACAGCAATACATATTTGTTTTTATCCTTATAACTTCTTGTTTTTACAATGTAAATATGAGTCACACAACAGTAAGCAAAACAGGTAAGCCTATTTTTCCAACATGTCTACTTCAACACAATCTAGTTCACTTCAAGGTAAATTCGGAAATCAATACACAGAAAACTTTTCATTGTAACGGCTTGTGGTGTATTGTACATAATATAACGCTTAATACATTTTCTACATGACTTACTCTTTTCGAACCCTTTAATGACTTTCTTACATTGTAACCTTCGTGGTTCTCCGTCACGGCAGCCGCCTCCATATTTACAAGTAAATGTTGACATACTTCTTGGCCGTCCCAATACTTCTACAACTCCATTCCTGTTAGTACTAACGCTTAAATCAGTAGAAAAGTCCTACATGCGATGTTTCTTATCCAGGTTGGCCACAGAAGTTCTTCGGTTTCACATCATGGATTCGTCAATTTATTCTGTTTTCAGTAGTAGTTTCGTTCAATAACGAGTACTCATTTCGCTCATATAAGTTCTCATTCAAGTGCTAATTTCGCTCTATGAGTTCTCACCAAAGCTTACTACATTAGCAAGAGATTTTCTCATCTTCAGATCACTTTCGAGCCAACTGAAATTCATATACTGCTTGTAATCTTGGGGGCGGTCGATGGCGGTCGATGTCGGAAAAGCGAATAGTTATCATCTGTTCACGTTTAGCGCCTGGCCGAGTAAAAGGCTCATTAAATTCAGTCTCCAAGTTGGTCATTGTCCTAACTGGAAACATTTAAACTCCTTTTGATTTTAGTAAGACCGCTAATGAGGCCCTGTTAGTGAGGTTCTTTATGTCGCGCGTCTGAGTTTCAAACCTTTTCACGTCGCAATTTCGGAAGGTCGAAGGTCGCTGTCGTAATTTCCCGTGAGCGGCTCGTCGTTCGTCGCCATTTCAGGTCCTTTATGTCGCCGTTTCAAGGCCATGTTGCTTGTCGAAATTTACCCCTAACAGGGCCTCGCTAATCGTCCTCTTAAGCTACAAAATCATTACAAACTCTGGCAACGGTACGATACACTTTCAGCGTGAACTTTCATCAACAGACTTCCGTGACTTCGGTCACGACAATTGTCGTCTTCATATCGGTGCCCCCGAGTTCTATCCGACTAATTACGAAGTGTGTCTACACTGGAGTGAGTGAGTGAGTGAGTGAGCGAGTGAGTGAGTGAGTGAGTGAGTGACAATTTGCATATCGGAGTCCCCACAAAAACTCGCAAATACGCTTCGCGTATCCACGAGTTAAAAATTGATTAGGCGAAATTTCAGGGAAACTCAGAAAAACCGATGAATCCATATTCCTTTTAGCAAAGGTTTCTCGAAAATTTCGAACTAGCAAACCTTTTGGACAGAAGGAGAATAACTGTGCCTTGGATATGGTGAGACCGTTGATAATTTATCTTGAACTAAACAAGCAAAGCATGATAGCGTTAAATGACGCTTATTGAGAACAGTCACCTTTATACCGAAAATCTTTAGCCTGAATTTTAAGTCTGACTTTTAAGTAAAAGATTACAGTTTCCGACAACAATACATCCGCGTAGAAGGTAAATTTGTTGAGTGATTGTGGTTGTGAAGTTGTTGCAAATAAAGACATGGCCCTCGTTTTTATCAGAGTACTCCGACACAGAAAAGTTTTGAAATTGTCGCTTTACCTTGTTCTTTGCAACAAAGGCGTTTTACACTTCAGTAAGCAACTTCATTAATGCGACTTTGCAAACGACAAAATAATGCACAACACTTACTCGGGAGCTTTTGAAGCTCAGAAAAAACACATAAGAAACCAAACTGATAACTGTTTGGTATAGATTTTGAACAAAACCGGAAACCAAATAACAAAACCAAAGACTTACAAACCCCAATTTTCAAAACCCTAACTTGTTCGGTCCGATACTACGATAGGTGACATCTGCAGTATACACATCGTCTTTTCTCTGTACATATTTAAGGAAAGTCTCGTAGGAGTACAGTATGTTTGAAATCCAGGGGCAGAGTTAGCGGGTTGTCAAATGAAGATTATGCAAAAGCAGAAGAAATTGATATGAGGTTTTTAAGAAGATGCCAAAGAAGACGAAGAGGTAGCACTATTGACACAGAAACGCTGCGTTGTTCAAGACGCAAAGATTATGAAACGGCAGATGACCAAACTGTGGTGTGGACCTAAAATCATGGACGTGATAGAGGGGTACACGTTTGGAGCTTCTTTTTTGTTTAGTTTATCAGTTCGTAAACACCTTCCTATAAAAGAAAAAAAAATTTTTAGTGAGGTGTGTTGTAGCTAAGGATAGCTTTTTCACTTTGAAAAGACATTTGAATACACCGCAAATATTGCCATCAACGTCGAAAACTGGTTTGTGAAAATAATTGCGAAACTTTTAACCTTGCTACCAACTTTTTTCGTCAATAAATGAAGTGACTAAAAGGTCCTTGCTGTTCATTCAAGAACTGTTTACATAGTTTCGACAATCGTGAAGGCAACCTGTGCCCGGTGTGAAGACAGCGCCTTGAAATAGCAACTCAATTCATAGCTTTCCAATTTTTACATGGAGAGAAGTCAGCGTTACCCGTGAACCGTATAGTAAAGTTCGCAGAAAAGATACCGTGCAGTATTCTGAAAGATAATAACAGCTCCTGCCGGTTTTTCCAATAACTAGGAAAGACTTAAGACTATGACTGCACAGTGTAAGGAGTAAACGATTAAATTTATGACTAAGCAACAAATTAAATGAAAAACTGAATAAACGATTTATTCGATTCAAGAACCTTACATCGTAAGACATGGTTGTAATTCACATGTGTATGGTGTTAGTTTAATAACTCTTAACACCGCAATCCTTTTCATAGCCGTCTTATCTAGCGTTGGAAGCTCTTGGACATACATATTGCCAATTTGAAGAAATGTTGGGAAAGCACAGAAAAGACGTGTGTGTCAGCCTTTATTGTTTGTTCCTGCAAATGAAAAAACATTTTGAGATGAAATGAGAGTGTTAGTGACTCAAACCTTTAGTGTAATTTGCAGAGCAAAGCGACCGCAGCACTTCGTTGCCATGGCAACAAACAGGTGACCAACAACTCGCAGTCTTTAATTTCCCGAGATCATCTAACTAATGGTATTGTTTTCTGGATGAGCAAAGTTGCAAAGTTGCAAATCTCAAACGCAATGTAAAATTCTGGGCACAACAACAGCGAAGCAAATATTAATTTTCAAATCTTCTCGGCCATCTTCGTATAGTGAAAACTACGAGATGATGATGAATCTTTCAATAAGTGATACGATTTGTAGGAAAGTAAACTAAAATGGTGATGATGTATGACTGCTATATATTCTCTTATATCATGTTCTAGAAATTTTGTTTTTTTACATAATTTTATTTTTTTGCGCCGCGGCCACAAAGTAATATTTCTTCGATTCAAAAAGCATCTCCAGGTTTTGCAGTTATATATCAACAGTGTCAATCAAGCTTCTTAGTAATGAATGACGTCGACAGAAGTAAATGTTTAATTTGTCTCCAAGGAAACGTTGCATGCAGAAGATTCAGTGAAAGCCTCTCGGATATGTCGTCTTATAAGATATTGCTGTCTCACCTTAGAGAGGAAACTTTAAAGATCTCGTGATCCATACCGAAAGAGTGTCATGGTGATAGAAGGAAATTTGTACCTTCCTCACTTTAAAGATGCGTAGATATGTATAGATATGTTGTGCCTATTTCCGCCTTTTTACCAATAAAGCATAATTTTAAAATGAAATTAATTGATGATCGCAGTTATGTACACAACATAAGCAGCTGTGAAATTTAAGCCTGAAAAAAACTCAGGCCTGAACGGGATTCGAACCCATGACCTCTGCGATACCGGAGCAGTGCTCTACCAACTGAGCTATCAAGCCAACTGGGAGATGCAAGAAATTGGATAAATCAAACGAGTTGATTAAGTAAGTTATACCACCGTATGGTGAATGGGAGGTGCTGACGTTTCGAGCGTTAGCCCTTCGTCGCTCCGACGAAAGGCTAACGCTCGAAACGTCAGCACCTCCCATTCACCTTACGGTGGTATAACTTACTTAATCAACTCGTTTGATTTATCCAATTTCTTGTGTTTCAATTTCCCACCGACGCAGCACCAGTTTCTTTAGAAACTATCCCCACAACTGGGAGATGGTCATATTGTGAGTTCGTAATATACCCGTAGATGGAGAAGAATAATGCAAATGAATATATGAAAGACCATATATTATGAGCTGCAGAGTAATATGCAATGAAATTAATTGATGATCGCAGTTATGTACACAACTTAAGCAGCTGTGAAATTTAAGCTCAGTCGGTAGAGCACTGCTCCGGTGTCGCAGTGGTCATGGGTTCGAATCCCGTTCAGGCCTGAGTTTTTTTCAGGCTTAAATTTCAAAGCTGCTTAAGTTGTGTACATAACTGCGATGATCAATTTAAAATGTCATTGCATATTACTCTGCAGTTCATAATATATGGTCTTTCATATATTCATTTGCATCAAAGCATAATTATGTTAACTTATTTTGCTTAGTGGTTTTGTTTTGTGCCGTTAGTGCGAGGAGCAGCACGAAATATCAAGTTCTTCTTTTCTGCGTTCTTGTCGTTTGCTATGGAGATCCGTTAGGATTTCAACGCTGAACGATATTTTCTTTACGTCAAGGTTAGACTGCATTAAAGTTAGAAGAAGAAAACGCAACTGAGATTCGTGTCTTATCTTGGCTCGCACCTGTTGGCGCTTAGTTCGGTTGTAGATTACACCACATATGCATAGATATGTATAGATATGTTTACTGTATGCAGACTGAAATAATGTAGCCCGTTACTGCCAAGATTGAGGTAGTACTGAATTCTCCTTATAGTGAGTTCGTTCCCTTATTTTCGTGTTGGTTGGGAGAACTAAAAATTGATTAGGCGAAATTTCAGGGAAACTCAGAAAAACCGATGAATCCATATTCCTTTTAGCAAAGGTTTCTCGAAAATTTCGAACTAGCAAACCTTTTGGACAGAAGGAGAATAACCGCGCCTTGGATATGGTGAGACCGTTGATAATTTATCTTGAACAAAACAAGCAAAGCATGATAGCGTTAAATGACGCTTATTGAGAACACCTTTATACCGAAAATCTTTAGCCTGACTTTTAAGTCTGACTTTTAAGATAAGATAACAGTTTCCGACAACAATACATCCGCGTAGAAGGTAAATTTGTTGTGGTTGTGAAGTTATTGCAAATGAAGACACGGCCCCTCGCTCTTATCAGAGTACTCCGACACAGAAAAGTTTTGAAATTGTCGCCTTACTTTGTTCTTTGCAACAAAGGCGTTTTACACTTGTCAGCAACTTCATTAATGCGACTTTGCAAACGACAAAATAATGCACAACACTTACTAGCAAGGTTTTGAAGCCTAGAAAAACACATAAGAAAGCAAACTGATAACTGTTTGGTATAGATTTTGAACAAAACAGGAAACCAAATAACAAAACCAAAGACTTACAAACCCCAATTTTCAAAACCCTAACTTGTTCGATCCGTAATCGGTCCGATTCTACGGTAGGTGACATCTGCAGTATACGAATCGTTACGCATCGTCTTTTCTTTGTACATATTTAAGGAAAATCTCGTAAAGCTATCCTGTAGCTCTGAAAACAACCACCGAAAATTCAGAATTCCACATTGAAGTTCATTTTCAGAAATTAAACGTGAATATGGTTTGTTTGAAACTTACATCAACCAGTCACCTTCCTGAAACCAAATCCGAAAAACGATTTGCATTGGCGGAAGACCGAAAATTAAATCAGGCTAAAAACAGAAAAAACCCTTAGTGGAAATGTACAGAAAAAATAGTAAACCGGCCTTAAAAAATGGTCAATACTGTAGCGTTACGTTGGGGCCATTGCTGGAGATCAATTTTGAAAAACGGAGTTCCCTCACATGGCCTGAATTTTGGTTTATAGCGGAGCTCCACAGCGGCTCGAAGAGCCGAAGAGCGGAGCCCCATAACTACCGTGGGAGGATAGAAATTGAGAAAACCATGCGTTTGAGTTTTCATGGTCATCGTGGCTAGCGGCATGGCTCGCGGGCGCGTGCGCCTAGCGACGACGACGACGACGTTGCCCCAACATGGCGGCGATAATCATCCGGGTTATTTAGAAGGTCTTAAACCGAAACGAGGCTTTGTTTTTCGCGCGCTTTTCGCGGCTTGCCGCGGCTACACAACCTACAGTCAGCAGTCTACAGCAGTCTACAATGTTTTGCTGAAGAAACGGATTATTCGTAGCGGTTTTGGAGGAAACATTTTCTTCCTACAAGTTTTCAAGCGTTTTTGGAGGGACATAAGCATAAAGCTGAGTTCTTTCTACAAGTTTTCAAGCATTTTTGGAGGGACTGTGTGAGGAGCTCCGCTTTTAGGTTTGCCTAAATCTATTTAATATCTTGGGAGTCTTTGGGCCAAATTTCTTGGCAATCTGTTACGTTTTCATACCCTATTAATTCCAAGGGGGCTGAACAGGACTCGAAATGATGCTGGCCCCGAAATGATCCCCAAGTAATTCCAGGAATGGCATCTGGAATCGATGATTGATAAATTTTTGCTAATTAAAAAATGTTAAACGTGTGAATCATCATTGCACTGAATAGTTTAAACGGGTCACGTCAACCACAATGTCTGTGAAATTATAAGGGAAAACAAATTACCATTCTCGGAAGAAGGAAATAACAAACTTGTATTTTATCCTAACACTGTCAAAGTGCTTCACTCGAGCTCCATTCTGCTACTCAGAGCTGAAAACACTTCACAGTCACTTTACATTCTCTTACTGTTCTGCTATTTGGCAAGGGTCAACTCGGGAAATGAAGATGAATATGTTAATCCTTATTCAGATGTAAAGAATGATGCCGTGAGCTGAGTTGAACTTTAAAATATCGAGCTGAATTTCCCAAACAATAGCGTTTCTATTACCTCAACTGAATTGCTTTACTGACAGCATTACTGAAATGACCTATTCAATATATATATAAAAAACATTATTAAATAGATTTAGGCAAGCCTAAAATCGGAGCTCCTCACACAGTCCCTCCAAAAATGCTTGAAAACTTGTAGAAAGAACTCAGCTTTATGCTTATGTCCCTCCAAAAACTCTTGAAAACTTGTAGGAAGAACATTTTTCCTCCAAAACCGCTATGAATAATCCGTTTCTTCAGCAAAACATTGTAGACTGCTGTAGACTGCTGGCTGTAGGTTGTGTAGCCGCGGCAAGCCGCGAAAAGCGCGCGAAAAACAAAGCCTCGTTTCGGTTTAAGACCTAAATATCCCGGATGACTATGGCCGCCATGTTGGGGCAACGTCGTCGTCGTCGTCGTCGCTAGGCGCATGTTGGGGCAACTTCGTCGTAGTCGCTAGGCGCACGCGCCCGCTAGCCATGCCGCTAGCCACGATGACCATGAAAACTCAAGCGCATGGTTTTCTCAATTTCTATCCTCGCACGGTAGTTATGGAGCTCCGCTCTGCGGCTCTTTGAGCCGCTGTGGAGCTCCGCTATTATTTTAGAATCAGTATGTCATCGCTTATAAGCAGTCCAAAACAGAGAAAGGCCTACGGACAAATGCCATTACTTTGTCGTTAACTAGAAAAAGCCTCATTTAACTCTAAATATCATTTACACTTCCCAGTTTGTTAGTCATGATCAACGAAAAAGACTATGCCTTCAGCTGAAAGGTTGAGCATTAAGTTGGTTTTAATAGCAACTCGTATGAAAAATGCAACAATCCAAATCTTGCTGTTAAGTTGAATTAGTAGATGAATATAACGCCACCAGGAAAACAGTTTTTCAAGTCTGTCTGAATTATCCGGAAAAGGAAATCTTTAATCCTTATATTTTCAGGCTATTTTTCTCTTACTCTTTAAAACGTAATCATCGACTTTCTATGCCAACACAAATATCCTTTTTCTTTTTTTTTCAAATACGTAACGAAATACACTTGTAAATATTTTTTCGTGTAATTAACAAAGCCGGATCGCCTGTACTTCTCCAAGTCTCAGTGAAAAGTTCATGCCAAGTGTAGTAAAGTTGAAAACGGTACGACACGTAGTTCAACGGAACGCCGGGGCCCAGGAAAATATAGAACAATTAACTGGTTAACGTGAATCGGAAATAAAACCATTGCATGTTGTTAAAGTAATCGTGCAAAAATGTTGATTACGTGTTAAATGCAGGCTAGAAATTACTTTATGCTTTCTACAAAGCGCGGAGAAAAACATCCAAAGTTGCGCTCTCCTCAGTTTCATTTGAGGCATATAATCATTCGACATTGAATTGTCTTGTGTCAGTTTGTGAAACGTAGAAGTATTCCGCGACCATTTCTAGAACGCGTATTTTCGAACTACCGAACTTAAGGCAGCTTTAATCAGTAGAATAGTCGCGCTCTGAATTACCGATCGATGCCCTTCTACCAGGTAATGAGTGTTTATTCCAAAAACTAAGACCCCGAAAACTAAGCCCCTTCTAAGTCGACGCCGAGAATTCCTGAAAGCGAGCAAACGGATCAGAACAAACCGTGTTAAGACTTTTCAGAATAAGAATATAGCAATTCAGCAACCTTGGCATTTTCAGCAATCTGATTGGCTCTCCACCTCGGGATATTCAACACTATCCACCTCCCAGGAAGCGAATAACTGATGTAGCGGCTTCTGGGTAATCCTTGTGCCGGTGAGTTTTGCCGGTGAGAAAACAAAATGACGTCCAAGCTACCGAAATATGACCGCCGTCGATTCTCGCGTTACAGCTTTCTCGAAGAGGTTTTACTAAGAAAATTACGCGAAACTTTACCCCGATATAAGGTTGACCAGGGCAGGACTAAACAATAGCGCAAATGAACCACACAATAAAACTGCATGTGCAAAATTAAGTCCGGTAAGTCTCTTTATCGTACGAATTACGCTTCAACAATTGAAGTTTTTCACCGGTTGTATTATCCTCGGTGTCGTCGTCGCGATTTCCGTAAGAATACGTCTATCGCCCTTCTTAAATTTCTCCCTCGATATTATGTATGGTGAAAACTGTTCGTTAATCAATTTTCAGGCGTGTTTAATAAGGTTTATTTATGGCTACAATGGTACGCGCGCTCTGATTGGCTGCTTAGAGGGCATGATTTTCTTGTAATGACCGGGCATTATGAAAATTTTTCCAAAATTTCTTTTTTTTTAATAAGGACAAAAGTTGTTTCTTCTTTCACTTCTGGTTTCGATCACGTGTGTTTCGGCCCAGTGAACATGACCTCGAATTTTTTGCAGGCAACGGCGGATATTGAAAAACCCTTCCGTACCCACCCCCCACCCAGCAAATTTCTGTGTAACCTCATCTTCTCCCCCCATGTAAATTGCTTTACTACACAGCAGTCTTATACTTATATTTTATATGTTAGATTATATTTATCACAACATTTCCTCCAGGTTAAAATTGGATGCTGACAGGCAGCGATGATATCTGTCTTTGTGCTGTCATTTCTTTACGCTTCTGTGGAAGCCACAAAATTCTCCACCTCAGAACGCGGATTCAAGGAGAAACGCTTCTCGGCACGACCAGGTAAAAACAAGTTATTAATTCTGTAGCTTTCTTTACAAAATTACAGTTCAAAAATAAAATTATAGATAAGTGGATAGCTAGAGCTATTGATAGTACAAGCCCCTAACCAGTGAAAAACTGTTCTAAAAGTCTACTACATGTACATGCAGTGGATAGCGAGAGTCCACAGTAGAGAGTCTCAATGAAGTGGTGACTTTTACGGCTCACGGTTAATATTTTTGACTGTTTTACGGCTAACGGTTAATATTTTGGCTGTTTTACGGCTAACGGGTAATATTTCTTACGGCTTACGGCTAAAAGTTTTCAATATTTACGCCTAACGACTAATTTTTTTGCCCGTTTTACGGCTAACGGTAACCCCATGGGACCCTCACAGTGCGATTGTCAGATTCCGCTTTCCCGCCCTTTTTTTTCCTGTTTATCCCGCCACCCAGCCCTTTTTTACTTGGGAATCCCAATCCCGCCCTATTTTCAAAGACGTTTTTGTGTTAATTAGTAATTTGTTGAATAATAATCAGCGCAATATGGCTCACGGACCTCGTACGGTCTGATACTAACGCATAGATGCCAACACCAAAAATTTGAAAAGCGGGAGATTTATGTATCAAAGCGGGAGAGTTGGCATCTCTGGTTCCGTCTCATGTATTCTCATCGTTCATTGGCTTAAAAGCTGCTCCAATAGGAAGATTGTTTATATCATTGTGCAGATAGCGCGTTCGATCTTATCTAGTGGGAGTGTGACACAAAAAGACCAGGAGGAAGTCTGTTTTATTTTTTACTAAGTAGTCAATATTTATAGTGGACGTAAAAGCGGGAGATTTATGTATCAAAGCGGGAGAGCGGGAGACGAGGCAAAAAAGCGTAAGTCTCCCGCCAAAAGCGGGAGAGTTGGCATCTCTGCTAACGTTTGACAAGTCCGCCAGCTTACGGTTTTTCGCTAGTCAGCTTAGGATGAGTCACGTTGGAATTGAAGTGCCGTATCTCGCTCTGTTTCCCTTGCCAATCTCGCAACCCAACCCTATAAAAGCACGAAATCCCGCTCCCATGTCAGTTAGAAATTTTACCCCATTATTTTAATTTCTCGGTTTACCTGTAGTACAGCTCTGCGAATGACACCACAGGCGGCCCAAGCTCCCGATTTGAAAGGGTTTGTATAAAAGTCCAACGGTCTTTTTAAGTCGAATTCAAATCAGCCAGGAGCCCACCAATCGGCCTACGTTGTTGCAGTGTGGTATTTTATGTTTTTCTTCCGATTCTGAGGCCATTCGAAAGTGGAATTGCGGCGAATTCATGCTTTTTGGGATTTCTATTGCTAGATAAATTAGTGTATATGCAACATTTAGAACCTGCCAACGAATTTTCCCTGGACTCACCTCGACGCGCAGGTTTATCTTCGGAAATATTCTGACAGTAGAACGTTTTATCAGAACACAGAATCAGTAATCCTAAGAAAGGACTAAAATCGCTCCCAAGTATACATAATCGCATAATTATAACTTTCTGTGCCTAATTCTAAGGCCACTTGATTCAATAACACCTGCCAGGTGCTCAGCCAATCACCTGCATAAGTAAAAAAAAAGATGCAATGGAAATCAGAGTGCCACCTCCTGTATTACGAGAACTCAGATTTCTTTTTGTCTAGTTTGCCTGTGACATATTGAAGAATTTCCCTTCGCTTGGACATTCAGATCCCAGCAGTATACAAGATGTTTGTCCCATTACTAAGCTCAATGACCTTGCTCCTACGTGTCCCTTATAGCTCAGTGGCAGCAGGAGCGAATCTATGGAGAGCCATTTCTGCCATAATCACAAATGGCTAGTGTAAATCTACAATCGTTAGTGCAGAATTACCAATCGTTGGTGTTAATCTTCAATCGTTAGTGCAGTTACTTCAAAAGTGACCCTGCATTCTATAGTTAGCATCATGCGTTCCTTCGTGAGCAGCACATTGCTGCAAGAGAACGAGACCCAGTTTCTTGCGACATTTTGTTTCGTGCTTTGCTTAACCTTGCAAGAGAAGATCCGATAGCCAGCAGTTGGTCTGGTTATTTTACAAGTTGTGATTGGTTGCCAAAGATTGTGAGTCGATAATTAATCGATATTAGCACCAGCGATTGAAGTTTTACCTAGCAGTTACGATTGCAATGTAACATCAACGATTAGTAATTTTGCAGTTACGATCGGAGTTTGACATCAACGATTAGTAATTCTGTACTAACGATTGTAGATTTACACTGGTCATTTGTAAATTTGGCCCAACGATTAGTAATTCTGCACTAACGATTGTAGATTTACACAAGCCATTTGTTATTTTGGCGCAAATGGCTCTCCATACGAATCACCTTGGTGGCAGAGCGTTCGAACTAATAATCGGGCGGTCGAAAGTTTTGCTCATATTGGTAGAATTCGGGCTCATTTTCTCGGAATTTTTGCTAAAATGCTCCTTTCTTCTCTAGATCACGCCCTAAATGGTCACGTGGTAGCTACATACCAGGCCTCCTCGTCATTGGACTGCTGGTTTGAGTGTCTGAGTCACTCAAAATGCCGTTCATACAATTTCAAGGATGATGGATCATCCAGCCATCAGTGTGAAATTAATGATGCAACTAAAACAGAACACCCGGCATCTTTTATCGAAAAACCAGGAGTTACCTACTTTCACCCAGAAATGGAAACTATGGTAATTAATTACAAGACTGGTCCCTGTTCAATAGGTCTCCATAGAAACACTGCATGGTTTCATCCTCAGATGAAATTTAGAACCAGTTTGTATAGTGAAACAAACAGTACCACAGTACAATACTGTTTAGTAGCTTTACAAAGAATGGTCACACTGCATGGTTTGATTCACAGATGAAAAAGTTAGAACCACATTGTATAGTAAAACAAACAGTACCACTTTACAGTACTGTTCAGTAGCTTTACAAAGAATGGTCACACTGTATGGTTGATCTGAAAACGTTAGAACCACACTGTATAGTAAAACAAACAGTACCACAGTACAGTAGCGTTCAGTAGATTTACAAAGAATGGTCACACTGCATGGTTTGATCCACAGATGAAAAAGTTAGAACCACACTGTATAGTAAAACAAATAATATCATAGTACAGTACTGTTCAGTAGCTTTCCTAAGAATGGTCACACTACATGGTTTGATACACTGATGAAAAGGACAGAACCACACTGTATAGTAAAACAAACATTAGTAGCTTTACAAAGAATGGTCACACTGCATGGTTTGATCCACAGATGAAAAAGATAGAACCACGCTGTATAGTAAAACAAACAGTACCACAGTACAGTACTGTTCAGTAGCTTTACAAAGAATGGTCACACTGCATGGTTTGATCCACAGATGAAAAAGTTAGAACCACAATGTAGAGTAAATTAAATGGAAGCTTTAGGACGTCAATTGGAAATTTAGCATCATTTGAATAATCTCTGATTATTTTACATTCCTTTTCAGCGTTGCCCCGAAGATATGGGTAAGTTGCAGTTTTCACATTTTACTCCTGCATGAATTAACTCAACCAGGAATATAAACACCGTTCCCAGGGTCTTCTCGGCATGATATTTCTTATTGACGACTGGGAATGAGTAGAAGTCGACATGAATGAGAAACCGCTCCAGCTATTTGATCACGTGTCTTGAGAGGACTGGTTAGAACACTTGCGTGCCACTTCCCTAACTTAGGTTCGGGTCAACGGGCATATAATTCATGAAAGGCCACCATATAGTCACCAAATATAGTGTTAACAGGGGTATACAAAGGTTAACAAGGGTTAACGAAGCGCGCGGGCCATAAATCGACGGGAAAAAACGAGGATCCGTATTTTACAGTACGGACCTCGAACTCGATTAATAAGATATTTATTATATCTCTGGAGCCATTTTGGCGACCAAAACAACCTTTAGCGGGCCGTACAGTGAAGTACGGCCCGCTAAATTGACCAATCACAGCGCGCGTACTAACTGAGAGATATAATAAAAAGGTATATCCTTGTAAACCCTTGTATACCCCTGTAAACGGATTATATGGTGGCCTACCATGAATTATATGCCGATCAATGGGGCCTTTTTATTTCTTAAAATAAATTCTAAACATACTATTCTTTTTCGCTTTAGACAAGCGTTTTATTGATTGTATCCATGAATACTATGCTCATTTTACTGCTCTGATTTCATTTTCATGTAATAAATCTTTTATTGACCAAGTGTGGGGTCAAGATGGCTGGATATTTTCCTTGTTCCTTTTAGCATTTTAATTGGCCTGGACTACGTCTCGCTCAGTTAAAACGCTAAAATTATGCAGCCATCTTGACCTCACAATTGGTCAATAACGCATATATACTGGCACACGAGGCTTCATTTCAAGCCTTTCGAGATAGGTGATCAAGTAGTGTATATCAGCCGGTTCTGGCACAGCAAGAAATAAATTGAATTTTGGAGGCGTTATCCGAAGGCAGATAGGACCAAGTTTAAATTCGTGAATGATAATTACGGTGGAAGTCTCTACTGGACCTATAATAGACTCACAGTTATGAGTAGGGATGATTTATCGAGGCGAGAAAAGTTGGAAGGATGATTTGGATCCAAACATTCAAAAGGAATTGGATCGGGATCTTGGTATGACTTCAACGACGAAGGAACGTTTCCCTGATAGTTTACAGTTCACAGATAAACAATACCCTATACTTGCTGTCAGTTTCGAGGACTGCATTGGGGTGCTGATATCACATGATTTAATGACCAAGTTAGACATATATGTATCCTCAAATCAAAAGTTTACGTTAGAGATGAGGAATATATTTAAGTCTCAAGTGGCTACTTTTAAGAGTGCTAAACAAAGTGACAAATGGTTACAGGGTCCTGATTTTAATTATTGGCCACAACAGTTTAATTTTGCGGTTTGGTGTGCCACTTCGGGCTGCGGTATGAGTCCATTTGAAAGCATGAATTATCCACAGGTGATCAATGGCTTCGTGAAGTTCCATATTTATTTTACCATTCGAAGAATCTTATATGAGTTGAGTGTTCCATTACTAGATGATACAGTATTTAATGATAGCAATAACCCGTATAAGAAGGTGAATTATCATAAACTAAGTCGTGAATTCAGTTTACCTGATCAGGCTGATTTTAGATGGAAGGGCGGAAGAAATCATGGATTAGGAGATATATTTATCCATTATCCAGGGAGTGGCCCTGGGAGTGGAGATCAAAATTTACATCTGTTTCGAAGTTACGATACATATGCAAATACTTGGCCTGCAGGTATTAATAAATTTTCAGATGAAGGAGCAGAAGATGGCACCTTAATTAGAGAGAGTAGGTATTGGGGGGTTCTGGCACATATGATTAATTTTCAGTCAAATCAGAGTAAAAATATTAAACAAGGATTAATCAGGAAAATTAATCGGAAAATTAAACAGAGATTTTGCCAAGCCGATGTTAAGCCGATGCCAAGCTGATACCAACCCACCACCAAGCCGACGCCAAGCCGATGCCAACCCACCACCAACCCACCACCAAGCCGCTGCCTAAGGTTATGGCACACACGATTAATTTTCAGCTAAATCTGAGTAAAAAAATAAACAAGGATTAATCAGGAAAATTAATAGGAAAATTAAACAGAGATTTTTTTTCCGTTTACAAAAGTATATGAAAATCTGCAAAAATTAAAATGATTTTAATATTAGTTTAAAGAATAAATTATGAGAGTATAAATGGAACAGCAACTAAAGAGTAAAAATCTTGTAGAACTGCTAAAACAAGCCATAAACAAAAAGGGCAAAAGTTTAGAAAGACTAATAGTAAAACAGCTAAAGAAAATTATTAAAGAAAAAGGTAAAAAATTGGGTGAAAACGAAATTATCAAAGAATTGCGTAAAATTCCAGAAATTGCTGAAGCTCTTGATAATATGTCAGAAACACAAGAGGACGCAAAACCTAAAACGAAAAATATTAAAAAAAGAAAACTTGCACCTACTTTTATAAAACCACAAAAGCCATCAAACAAAACTTTTAATTGGGGAAATTATTCATTTAAGGTTATGGATAAAGATAAGTTTTCTAAAAAGCTTGCAGAATTAACCAACGAAAATGTATTAAAACTTACTAATAACAAACAACCACAACCCAGACCTAGAGAAGAGGTAGATATATCTGATATTTTGAAAGATGAATTTAAAATAGAAGAAAAACAAACAGCATTAAGAGGTTATTTGAAAACTTATAGGATAGATGGAAAGAAAGGGTATGAACCCAAGGAGTTTTTAAATAATATCAAACCAAAAGTTCATAATCTAATTAACAAACAAAAGAAACCGAACAAGGTAAAATTTATATTAACATGTAATTTAATAAAAGAATCTACAGATACAAATCGTATTGAAGAAGAGACAAGAAAATTCTTTCATTCACGTACAGAAATAATTACTGATTCAGATGATATATCCAATTTTTATGATAATATGGCTAATCGAATACTAAAGGAATATGAAAAATTTTTAAGTAATGGTTATAAATGGAAATTTAACAATATAATATGTTTTGATATTGGAATAACGCCATACAAACCGCTTAAGGGAAGTTCATATATTATAACACCCCCACATTTAGAGACAAAAAAGGCAATTATTAACCACAAGAATTTTAATGATAATGAATGTTTTAAGTGGGCAGTAACTGAAGCTGTATTTCCAAGAGATAAAAACCCTCAAAGAGTAAATAATGAATTAAGAGAAAACTCAAAGAACTTTAACTGGAGTGGAATGGAGTTCCCAGCTTCATTAAAAGATATTGATAAGTTTGAAAGGCAAAATCCCTACTATATTAATGTCTTAGGATATGAAAATGGTTATGTATTTCCTTTAAGAATAAGTGATAATCAATTAGGAGATAATGTAATCAATTTAATTATGATATCAGATGATAAAAATAATCACTACTGTTGGGTAAAGAGTTTAAGTAGACTTTTATCAGCCCAAGTTAGTAAACATAAATGTAAGAGACATTTTTGTATCAGATGTTTTAACTCATTTCGAGAAATAGATTCATTAGAAAAACATACCGAATACTGCAACAAAAACAAAGCAGTTAGGATTGATATGCCAAAAGATAAAAATGGAAATCCTATATTTATTAAATTCGTTAATTATAAAAGAAAAATGCGAGTGCCATTTTTAGTGTATGCCGACTTTGAGTGTTACCCAGAGAAAATTGATATAGATATAAGTTGTTTAGATAATAGTAAAAGCTTTACTCAAAAGTATCAGAAACATAAACCATCTGGATTCTGTTATTATATAAAGTGTTTTGATGAGAATATATTACCACCAAACTTTGAAAAACTTGTAAGATATACTGCAAAATCTCCAGATGATGATGTAGCACAGATATTTGTAGAATATTTAGAGAGAGATATTAGAAGAATTTATAATGAAATAATAAAACCAAGAAACAAAAAGTTCTATTACTATAAAAGGGGAAATATGACAGAAATAGATAAAAAAGAATATGAAAATGCTAAGAAATGCCATATATGTGAGTGTGAATTAGGAGAAGATAAGGTATTAGATCACTGCCACCTTACAGGAAAGTATAGAGGAGCAGCTCATGAAGATTGTAACTTGAATTTCAAGATTCCAAAGTTCATACCTATAGTATTTCATAATCTATCTGGATATGATTCACATTTATTTATTAAGAATCTTGGGAAAACAGAGGGTGAAATAACCCCCATAGCACAAAATGAGGAAAGGTATATTTCTTTCTCAAAAAAGATTGTAGTTGATAAATATATAGATAAAAGTGGTGAGCAAAAAATAGTTAAGAGAGAAATGAGATTCATCGATTCATTCAAATTTATGTCAACCAGTCTTGATGGCCTAGTTGATAATCTCACCAAATGTGGAAAGTGTGAGGCATGTAAGCCAGGAGATTGTATAAAGAGATACATTGAAGATGGAAAGATCATTAAGTATGAAGGTATTGGTAAATGTGGTCGATGTAAGAATTGTAATTTAGTTGAAAGTAAATGTCTTTCTCCATCAGATAAATACCTAACTGAAGTAAAAAAGTATTTTGAAGGTGAAGAATTAAATCTAACGTTAAGAAAGGGTGTATATCCATATGATTATATTGACGGCTTTGAAAAACTAAATGAAACCCAACTTCCACCAAAGGATGCATTTTTCTCAAAACTAAATGATGAAGATATAAATGAAGAAAATTACCAACACGCTAAAAATGTGTGGAAAACTTTTAATATGAAAACATTTAGGGAGTATAATGATCTATATCTTAAGTTAGATGTATTATTGTTAGCGGATGTATTTGAAAATTTTAGAGATGTTTGTATTAAAAACTATGGATTGGATCCTGCTTGGTACTACACCTCTCCCGGCTTATCTTGGGACGCTATGTTAAAGTTAACTAAAGTAAAATTGGAGTTACTAACTGACATTAACATGTTACTTATGTTTGAACAAGGTGTAAGAGGAGGTGTATCTCAGATTTCAACTAGATATGCTGAAGCAAACAATCCATATATGAAGAAATATGATCCAAACAAACCTAAAAAATATATCATTTATCTCGATAGAAACAATCTATATGGTGAAGCAATGAGTAAACCACTACCCACTCACGGTTTTGATTGGATGTATGAGGAAGATTTTAAAAATTGGAGAAATATACCATGCATACTCGAGGTTGATTTAGAATATCCTGAACATCTTCACGATTTACATAATGATTATCCTCTAGCCCCAGAAAGACTTGTTGTTAATAAGGTAGAAAAATTAATCCCAAACTTAAAAAATAAAACAAAGTATATAGTTCATCGAGAAACCCTAAAACTTTATGAAAGTCTGGGATTAAAAGTTACAAAAATTCATAGAGGTGTTAAATTCAATGAGTCTGCATGGCTAAAACCCTACATTGATTTGAATACTAAACTAAGATCTCAAGCAAAAAATGATTTTGAAAAAGATTTCTTCAAGTTAATGAACAATTCTGTATTTGGTAAAACCATGGAAAATATTAGAAAAAGGGTAGACATTCGTCTAGTTACAAATAAAAAAGATGCAGAAAAATTAACAATAAAACCCAACTTTAACCATTTTACTATATTTAGTGAAGATCTGGCAGCTATCCATATGAATAAAACAAGATTAACATTTAATAAACCTGTTTATTTAGGTATGTGTATTCTAGATTTAAGTAAAGCAATAATGTATGAATTTCATTATAATTATATCAAAAATAAATATGGAGAAAAGGCAAAGCTGTTGTTTACAGATACAGACAGTCTTGTATATGTTATAGAAACAGAAGATTTTTACAAGGATATAAGTCCAGATGTTAGAAAAATGTTTGACACAAGTAATTATCCTAAAATCCACCCATCAGGTATAGAGACGGGTAAGAATAAGAAATTAATAGGAATGTTTAAAGATGAAGCTGGTGGAATGATAATTATAGAGTTTGTGGGATTGAGAGCAAAGTTATACGCTTATATTACTGAAAATGATGATGAAGTAAAGAAAGGTAAGGGAATGAAGAAAGAAGTTATAAAAAAGAAAATAAAATTTAATCATTATAAGGAATGTCTATTAACGGGGGAAAAACAATATAGAAAGATGAATGTAATTAGAAGTCATTTACATGATGTTTATACAGAAACAATTAATAAAGTTGCACTATCTGCTGATGATGATAAGAGAATAATTTGTAAAGATAAAATAAGTACTTTAGCCTACGGACATTATAGTCTCAAAACAGAATTGGGCGGAAGTTCAGTATCATAAGGAATAACCTGTAATTCTTCCCTTACAAACCCCCGTCTCGGCCCATCTACTAAATAATACAAAACTGGTTGATTGGGTGAAATAACACTTCTAGAAATATCATAAACTTTGATACTCCAAATAGGATCTGTAGCTCGCCTTTTTTCACCACCCTCAATCTCGCCCGGAGATAATAAATATCTAACTCTAACAAAAGGAGATAATCTTTCCTCATCAAGGCCAACAACTCGATGATATCTTTTGGTTTCAATATCAACCTCTTTCAGTTTTATAGCTTTATCAGGTTCTTTACCGGTTATTCTCGTTGGTGTATTGTTCAAAGTTTTCAAAATATCAGGTAATCGTTTCACCCATACTCTAGACCGGTCATCACTTACCATTTCTTGCGCATATTGATGACTAAATAATCGCTCACATAATATTTTATTCGCACTTTCAACAAATGCTTGAGCTCTATGATTTCCGGCTTCACCTCTTTGTATTTTAACATTATGATAATTCATAAGTTTTGTAACTTCGCCCATAAATTCTTTTCCAGGATCAACCATTAATGTTTTAGGGTATTTTAATTTTCTAGAATATATTTTTTCAAAAGCATTTGAAATTTCTCGACTTTCTTTTGAAGTTAATGCTTCCGCATCTTTATATCTTGAAGCAACATCAACGACAACTAATGCATATTTATATGTTTTTCTTCCAACTCTATCATGCGGTAAAAATAATAAATCTGCTTGGTGTATCTGATTAGGTGTATCCACGGTCCAGTGTGGTCTAGGTATATATTTTGGCGGAGGTAGATATATTTGCCATATTGCTTGTTTCTCTAACCATTGTTTCGCTACATCTTGACTTACTTTTACCTTCTCAGCTAATTTACTAATAGCAGAATATCCTTTCCAATACCCTTCAGTTGAATAATATATTCGTTCGAATTTTTTTGATAATATTCTTTGGTTACTCATTTAAAGATTAGCCAAAGTATCTTATAAATTACAATGACGTCTGAAAAAATTAATCCAAATAGAATTCCACGAGAACCATTTGGTTTGAAAGCAGAATCAACAATGAACCGAATTACTCTCAATCCATCATCTGCTAGCCCCGGAGAAACATTATATATAAATATTCCAAAACTTTCTGAGAATTTAGTGATTGTACCAGGAAGTGTATCTCTGTTATTTGATTTAGATGTAGATGGGCATGCTAATAACACACTCGTGAATAATGTAGGTAGTAATCTTGTATCTAGACTTAGAGTTCTTTTTGGTGGTGAAACATTACAGGATACTCAAAGATATGATCTTTTTCAAACCTATCATGACTTATTCTTAACAGACGAAGAACGCGAAGATAGATTAAAACAAGGTATTTCTTCTGAAAACATGAGAAAGCTTAGGACAAATGCGGGTGATAAGAAAACACAAGATGTTAAGGCAGTGACTCTTGCATCAGTACATAACACCAAGTATCGTATACCACTAAACCATCCTATTCTAAACGATCATGGAGTTTTTTACCCAAAAGCTCTAGATCATCATCTAATATTTGAGATTACACTTGCTCAAATTAATGATATTGTTGTTTATTCTGACACTACTAAGACTCCATCTTATTCAATCAAAAACCTTGAGTTAGAATATTCTTCCATTTCAAGTGAATACTTGGCTCGCGAGGCACAAGCAGCTTATCAAGTCGGCAAAGGGTTTTTTTATGAAAATGTAACTCTCCATAAAACTTTTACCTTTTCCATAGGCGGTGATGGTGTTATCAATCAGCATATTAATCTTCCTAGAAGATCAATGACTGGGATATTATGTTTGTTTACATTACCATTCGCAGCAGGAGCACGTAACTCTGAGAATTTTTACAATCCAGGTATAACCTCGATTAATATAGATGTTGATGGTGTGCCAAATCGTTTATATTCTAAAGGAATGATACCATCAGATCTGTGGGAGTCGGTAAAGAAACGTTTCGGAAGAGATGGCGTAAAGGAAAAGGATTTTTATGCTGATAAGTTTGCTCTTTGGGTTGATATGAGAACTCACCCAGATAATGGTATTCATGGTGGCGGACTAGCATTAAACAATACACAAGATGGTGTAAAACTAGAAATTAAAAGAAAACAAAGTGGATCTGGCACTATAACCTGTCATATGTTTGTTGTAGCTGATGCAATGATGGAGATTATGAATTCAGGTTTACGCTCCATTAAGTACTAAATTTAAAAAATATTATGTTATGATACAAAAAATCATGGAAGAACTACGAGAAAAAATACCATTCCATTGTATCATAACCGGTCCAACAAATTGTGGAAAAACAAAGTACCTCATCAATCAGCTAAGAGGGCCATTCCGAAAAATTTTTGATTACATTGTTTTAATATGCCCAACTTATTCTAAGAATAAAACTTATCATAATTTTGCTCGAGGAGATAAACGTTTCTTTGTATTATCACCAGATGCTAGTAACATTGATGAGATTAATGAGTTATTAACTGATTGTCAAACTTTATTCTCTGGAACAAATACATTAATAATTTTAGATGATTGTGCTGTTTCGGGTGATCTGAAGAAAAGATCTAACAAGTTTATAGATTTAGCATTCTCCGGAAGGCATCATGGTTTATCAGTTTGGGTTCTCACTCAGCAATTAACATCCATAGCAAAACCTTTCCGAGAAAATGTGGCTTGTGTGGTCTCATTTCATAATCCGTCGCAGAAAGGTATGAAGATGTTTTTTGAAGATTATGGAGGCGATTTAGACTCTGAAACTAGTAAAAAGTTTGTACAACTCCTGAAAACTGAAAAATATTCTAGACTATGTTTATGTTTACGTTACCCATTTAATTGTTATTTGGAAGTTCCAAACGGAGCGTAGCGAAGTGATTTAAAAATAACCTATGTATTATCACAAAAGATGACAAGCGTTGAAGATTATATAGAAGAACAACCTGAGATAAAAGAAGAAGGAAAAACTGGGGTAAAATATAGTGATGATAATGAAATAAAACAAGAATCACTAGCAATTCTAGCAGCTCTTGGAACCACAAAGGAATATTTAGGAGTTGAAATGAGTTTGGGTGATATAAAAAAATTATCAGAAAAAGATGTAGAAAAATATTTTAATCGATATCAAGCGGTAATGGGTAAGAAAATTAACGGTGGGTTGGTTGATTCATCCCTTCAATTAGTTTCCAAACTTATTTCATATTTAGTTCCGGTTGATGATATAGAAGCTCTTTGTGTGGATTTGAAGAATGATGATTTGGTTAATCGTGAACTGGCAAACATTGTAGGCCTCTTAGCATTGAAAGCAGGAAGACTGACAGCACTTGCTAGCGGTATATTTCAGGTTGCTAAACACATAAAATTCAACAAAAATCAACAAGTTTCAAGGACAATTACAGATAATGCTAACACAACTGAGCAGGATACTAAGCAAGATGCTAGCGGTACTGATACTGTCTACTGAGCATTATGTGATTGATTTAAAGATTTCTTAATGATATGTAAAATAATGTCTGAAGAAGTTGTTGATCGGGGCGAAGCCCCTCCCCGCTATGCGGAGCAAATTACAGCTGATCCCAAACCAGAAAATAAAGATACTAAAAAACGGGAAAAAAATCCTAAAAAAGTAGCAGCTGGTAAAAAATTAGCTGAATATAATAAAAAAGCAAAAGATGCATTAGCCAGGGAAATGAAACGTGAAGAGCAAATTAAAAAGGAAGAAGAGACCCTACGAGCTGCGGATCAAAATGAAAATATAGAAAAGACAAATAATGAATCGAAAGCTTGGCTACCGGAACTATCTTTTACAACCGTATTATCCATTGTTGGAATAGGCTTTACAGCATTTGATATGTTTATGAGATACCGACAAAAGGAGGATAATAAAAACAGAATACCTGATTTATCTCAAGTTCCTCAAATACCGTCGCCATCAAATATTCCCACTCAACCACAAACGCTAGATCGACCAAAAATTGGAATGATGTAATTATAAATTATTTTTTTTACTACATAAAGCCATTTAAAAGTTTCTTACTGATGTAGTAAAAAATCATGACGACCGAAAATAAACTTGTGAAAACTGTTACTGATTCAGCAGTCCTTATCGGATTAGCGGCAGGAGTTGGATATGTAGCTAAAAAAGCAATGAAAGAATCATTTATGAACGACCCATCCTCAAGTATTACAAATTATGCAAAATGGGTCGCTGTATTATCGGGTAGTATGTATCTAAAAACCTATTTAGAGGATCAAAAGATTTTACCGACCTAAAGGGAAGGAACCACAAATTAAAACATGGCAGCAGCAATAGGAATGACGGTTTTAGGAGCCGTATTAAATGCAACAGCTTTCGCTGGCGGAAACTATCTTGTAAAAAAATTATCAGGAAAAAATGTTGATACAGAACGAATACGACACGATAAAGCATTAGAAAAATATCAAAGAGATTATGCAGAATATCAGGAAAAAAGACAAAAACTAATGGATTGGAAAATGAAGAAAAAAGATGAAAAATATCAAGCATCAAAAAATATTTCAACTACAAATGAACAATTTGCATTATATGAACAAATGCAAGAACCTAAATTCTCTGATTATTATAGACCTAGTGAAAACCAAAAAATGGGCGAAATGGTATATGTGGGTGGTGGTATGTTAGCTTTGGGTTATATGGTTAGTAAATTTTTATAGTTATTTCCTTTCAGTTAGCTTAAAGATTTCTTACTGATGAGTAAAAAAATCATGGCAGAAGGAGGAATGGATTTACCTGATATACCGGATGATGAAGATCCCCTTGGATTGGGGGAAGAAGAAAATCCTGATGATTTTGATGAAAACAGTTCACTACTTAATAGAAAACCATCACAAAAAGAAGTTCAAGTAACATCTACAACCAGAGATGAGTATGGGGATATTAATGAAAATGTACATCTTTTTGAAAAGATTAAAGGAAAAAAAGAAGCTGAAGATGATATAAAAATTGTATATCCAAAATCAAAATTTGAAAAATTTGTAACATTTTTACAAGATATTGGGGAAGGAATAAAATTACCAGCAATTAAATTAGCAGATAGAACCAATGCGGCTACATATGTTCTTAGAGGTAGCGAATTTAGAAATCTTAAAGGCGGGGCTAAACTTCGCGATGGTGAACTAAAAAGATATTTAGGCCCTAGAGCAGAAGATGTCATTGAAGAAATGAATATTGAAATTGATAAGAAAAAAGAAACATTGGATAAAAAGATTGAGAAGAAAAAATTCCTTGAGAATAATCCACTTAGAACGTCTGAGGAAAATACTGAGCTTGAAAATCTAAATACAGAAATTCCTAATGAACAGAATGATATATCAAACATGGAGGGCGAGAGAGATAGAATACAGGAAAGAATGCCATTACGAGAGCGAATTAAAGCAATCTTCAAAAAGTATGGTTTTACAGTATTTTCTGTTGTGAGTGCTGTAGGTTTGGTTATTGGCGTTATAGTTTCCAATCTTTCAAAAGGTCTATCCAAATTAGGAAAAGGTGTTGGTAATGGGTTGAAAACTCTTGGTAAAAAACTCGGTGAAATATTACCAGGAATGGTTGGTGCTATCGTGAGCTTTCTATTCAAAACAGCTGGGCAGGTTATTGGATTTTTAGGTGAAAATGCTTGGCTTTTGATAATGGCTGTGGTTTTGTATTTTGTTGAAAACATAAAGAAGAGAAAGTAACAAATTTAAAGACATCAAGTTGATCAGTAAAATACAATATGGGTGACTACAACAGAATTTATCCTGGATTACCTAATAATTCAGATCCAGTTAATTTCAGACTACAAAAATCAAGTGAAGTATTACAAAATCTTGAGAGAGAAATTAAACATTACGAAGATGTAAGGAAAAAATACAATAGAGCAAGAGGAATATTTACAAAAATTAGTGTTTGTAGTGGTGTGCTTTCAGTTATTCTTTCTGCAAGCGGGTTGGGAACTTCTCTTACCGGTTTTGGGGCTATTATTGGTGTTCCCTTGGGTGTTGTAGGCGGAATTTGTGGTGGAGTATCTGTTGGATTTGGCGCGGCTTCAAAAAGACTTTCAAATAAAGTCAGTAAACACGAACAGACTGTTTCAATAGCGAAATCAAAATTAAACACCATAAATGACTTGGTTTCAAAGGCTTTGAAAGATAATGTTATATCTGATCAAGAATTTTCCATAATTTTAGCGGAGTTGGAAAAGTTTCAAAAACTAAAACTAGAAGTTCGCCAAAAATTTAGGAGAGATACAGAAAAAAACTTAAACATGTCGCAGATAAGAAGAGAAGTTCGAGCAGATCTATTAAAAGAGTTAACTGTTCCAAGACAATAAATTTTTCATTTGAAATTAGATTTAAAAGGGAGAGGTATTAATTTAAAATGTCTTTTTATGTTTTTAAAAAAGCCTTTCCAAAAGCTAATCTAAGCCAATTTGTATATGAAGATTGTATATATATTGTATATATTAAATGGAAAGTTAATGGGGAAAAAATTATGTTTTATGGTAAACGTGATAAAAAAATTAAATGGATTGGCAACATAGAACCTGAAATGAAAAAACAACTTCGTGAAGATTTAGGATTAGACAATGGGAGAAAAACTTAGTAAAGGGTGGGGAATATACATTTTATTCCTGATCGATTTAAAGGTTACATAAAAAGGAATAAAATGTTACTTGATAACTTTAGAAATAAATATCCAAAGGCTGACCTTGATAAATTTAAATTTGTAGATGATTCGTACGGTGGTTATATTAAGTGGAAAGTTAATGGAACAACAGTAATGTCATATGATGATCCAACAGGAAAAACTTGGACTGATGATTTATCGCCTCGTTTGAAAAGTATTTTATTTATAGATTTAGGTTTGAATGTTGTTGTGAAATCATTTCCAAAAAGTTTAAGTCTTACTAATCAATCTTATCCAATACCTGCTATTAACTTTGATGACTTTACAACTAATATTACAAAAATGCTAACCTCACTAGATATATATGTTTCAAATACAAAGAATTTCACAGCAAAGATGCGTGATGTTTTTACCAATCAAGTTGTGACTTTCAAATTTGGAAAACAAAGTAGAAAATGGTTGAATGGACCTGATATGAACTATTGGCCTCAGCAACTTAACTTTGCAGTTTGGTGTGCAACATCTGGTTGTGGGATTAGTCCTTTTGAAAGTCTAAATTATCCCAAAGTAGTGAATAGCTTCATTAAGTTTCATATATATTTCACAATAAGGCGGATATTATATGAATTAAGCCTTCCCCTACCCGATGAGCAACCATTTGTAATAAACAATAATCCATATAGTAAAGTAGCATATCAACGTTTGTGTACAGAATTTGGGGTTAGTAATAATTCTGACTTTAGATGGAAAGGCGGAAGAAATTCTGGATTAGGTGATATTTTCATTGATTATCCGGTAGAAGGAAATCAAAATTTATATATTATAAGGAAATATGATCATGGAGCGAATCAGTTTACTAGCGGTGATAATAAATTTTCTGATGATGGGGGTAAGAAAGAAGATGGTAATCTAATATCGTTTATACGAAATGACGAATTTACCGATTTCAAATATGCTTGGTTTATCCCAACAAGTGGGCATGGACTCACTAAAGCTGGACTCGGTAGATTGAATAGATCCGCTGAGGCTTTTGTTTACTGCATATTGGGAGCGCAAGTTAACACAAGAAACTCTATTTATGGTAATGGTGGAGGAGCAATCGAGACACAACAAGAATTCTTAGCTTTATTTGAAAGTAGTGTGATTGAGAATGACATTTCTAGTTCTATCCAAAGATATCAATTATCTGTACAAGAAGCGAAATTACGGCTTGATTTGGCTATTGCTCCAGGTTTGTGGTTGATGCCAAGTAATATGATCATAAACACAGAGAGCGTGGTTGGATATAATAACAAACTTATGAAAGCGACTAATGATATGAAATTTGGGGTGAATAATTCCCTAAACACTGAAGCAAAACCGGTTGGAATAAGTCATAACATGGGATCTTCAAAGTTAAAGTTACCTCATTCAATAGTTGAGACAAATCCAAAACCAAAAATCTCTCCAACGCAAAATGAAAAGCCTGCCAAAGGTCAGGATCGGTCGGACGTGACCACGCAACATGAAGATAATATATTAGCATTTATAATTGTCTCTAGTGTATTTGCGTGGTATCTATTTCGGTAGTTCATGACCATTTCACGTGATTGTGATTGTTTTTGGATTAGCGTTCACGTGTAGAACAATAGATTGCATACTTTTACGACATAGCAACAAGCAAAATGTAAAGTGGATTTGAAATCGAAAAGTAGATTTTATGTTTACTTCAAAAAGGTCGGTTTCTAACGTCGCTCAGGAATGTGATTACGTCAATGGAAATTTAAAGATGAATATGATGTAATCAGATCTAAAGACCAGCTTCGCTGAAAACAAAATGTTAAGCATTACCATGTATGGGCCTGAAACAAGGATTTATTTAGATCCGCCGCTGAAAAATCTTCGGGAGATACAGCTCCTGGATTGTAATATACAAACCAAAAGATTGATTAATTTCAAGGATCAACAGATGTTGTTCAATGATAAGAATCAAGCTCTCATAATAATTCAACCCGGTACATATTCGTTGCGTGATATTCAATCGATCTTTCTTAATGATACTGATAAGGCAAAGATAGCAATAATTGAGACTGATACTGTTGACTATCTATATTCAAATAAGAACTTTAACATTAAACTTACGAGAGGGTTAGCGATTGGTTTAGGTATACCCGAAGTCATAAATCCAGGTAAATTATACCCCATAAATATACAGATTAAGGAACCGCTGAGACTTATGTGTAGTATAGTGGATAATAAGTCTTCATATATGAATAAAACCAAATATGGTGAACTTGTGAAACTATCGCCATCAAACCTACTTGCAAACATACCCTCAAAGGATTATCCAACAATTCCGGTTCGAAAATATGATAGCGTTATAAACCATTTTGATTTAACTATATTAGACAGTGAATGGAAAAAACTTAATCTGATGGGTTCTCCCATAACTTTTAGTTTAAGATTTAGATAAATTTTTGTTATGTAACCATTTTGGGTTATATAACATAATTAGTAGTAATATAAATATAAGATTATTCGTCTGGTAAAGAATTAAAAATTTCTTGCTCCTCAATATCATAACACCAATCCACAACTCTTTTTGGATGCCATGCTTCAACCATTAAATCATTATGCAAGTCTTTGTAGAATTTATTTTTATGTTCTAACTTATAACTATCTATGCTTATTACAACAGCTAATGAATCAAAAATAGTATAATCTATTTCTAATCCATGATCTTCTTCATAACAAAAAAAATAATCATAAAAATTTTTATAAGGACCATAAATTGATATGTCATTAAAATAATTTTCATAAAACTCCAAACCTTTTTTAAGATCTAAAATAATTCTACCACTATAAATTTCATCATTTTTTATAAAAAAAATATTACAATAAAAATAATTTCTATTTTCTTCAACAATAAATTCGCGATATTTTGATATCTTTTTTAACAAATCTTCATTTATAGATTCAATAAATTCATGAATTAAAAAACCTTTTTCATTTAAAAACTTTAAAGAAAGTTGCCCGTATTTTAATAAAAATTTATCTTCCATCTTTTATATTTTATTTTATATCTTTAAATAACATTAAAAATCATTTTTTATATTTATCAACATTCTTTACACTGTCTCTTTTGTTTATTATGTTCACATATTCCTTTTCCTTTACACTCTTTACATATATACTTTTGTAATTTGTGTTCACATATTTGAGAGCCTTTACATTCTTTACAGTATGACTTAATTTTATTGTGTTCACATATTTGTGTTCCTCCACACTCTTTACAGAAATATTTATACTTTCCATGAATACAAATATAATCATAATTATTTATAGTATCTTTTGGTATTAATTTAATAATCTCCTCATCTGGAAATTTTTTTAACACATTAATAAAATCTTCTTTTCGCATTCTAGATCGTCCTTTAATTTTCAACTCTTTTGCAATATTTTTCAGTTGTACACATTTCAATTCATTAAGTTTGGGTTGGGAAGTTTTGAGAAGGGGAATATTAATCTCTGGCACGGGTTCATCAATAATGTTTATTTGTGACTGATTTGGGTTATTATTTCTGGGGGTTGAGATAGGCATTTGAGAATATCCTATAATACCTCGCTCACTAGCGCGTTGTTTCAATTGTGTTACATTTAATTCTTTTAAATTCTCCATTTATACTCTCATAATTTATTCTTTAAACTAATATTAAAATCATTTTAATTTTTGCAGATTTTCATATACTTTTGTAAACGGAAAAAAAATCTCTGTTTAATTTTCCTATTAATTTTCCTGATTAATCCTTGTTTATTTTTTTACTCAGATTTAGCTGAAAATTAATCGTGTGTGCCATAACCTTAGGCAGCGGCTTGGTGGTGGGTTGGTGGTGGGTTGGCATCGGCTTGGCGTCGGCTTGGTGGTGGGTTGGTATCAGCTTGGCATCGGCTTAACATCGGCTTGGCAAAATCTCTGTTTAATTTTCCGATTAATTTTCCTGATTAATCCTTGTTTAATATTTTTACTCTGATTTGACTGAAAATTAATCATATGTGCCAGAACCCCCCAATACCTACTCTCTATTAGTTTTATACGAAATGATCATTTTTCAAAATTTAAGCCGGTATTCTTGGTTTGTACCTACGAATGGAGAAGATTTAGCGAGACCTGGCTTAGGACGATTTAACCGATCCGCCGAGGCCTTTGTCTATTGTGTATTGAGATCTCAAGTGAGTACAAGATCATCTGTTGTTGGAACAGGTGGTGGAGCGGTGGAAACGCAACAACAATTTATTACCTTATTTGAATCGAGTGTTAATGAGAACGACATTTCAAAATCCGTTGAACGATATCAGTTGGCCGTTCAAGAGGCAAAATTGCGATTAGATTTAGCGGTAACACCCGGAGTATGGTTATGCCGAGTCAGCTCATTATCAATACACAGAGTATAGTTGAATATAACAATGAACTCATGAAGGCAACTAGTGATATGACATTTGGAATGAATGATTTAGTAAATACTAACATGAACATTAAACATAGTTTGGGGAGTAGTAAAGTAAATTTACCTCATACTATGAAAGATCCAGTGGTGGATGTAAAGCCAAAACCATCCTTTCTTACGACAACTATTGTCTCAATACCAATGACTAGTTCAGTTATTGGTACGACTACTGATACAACGACTCATCATGAGATGAATTTTATTGCTGTAATCATTGCTGTGGGTTTTTTTTAGCGTTTTTACTATTTAAATAACTTGATCATGAATAGGTAGTAATGATCAATGTGAATCATTCAGAGGAGCCCTATTATCGTTATAAAAATGCCATAAAAGAGTCTAAAAATTGAAGCTATATGATAAAAAAAGTTTGCATAAGTTGTGGCGCAAGAAAAGCGTCGTCTATTACCATTACGGATTACGTTAGCGGGGAATATGCTCGAGATGATTATTAATTTTATGCAGGCCTTTTGGGGTCTGGATTTATTTTATGTATAGTGTCTGCTGGTCCTGTGAGAGCGAGGAAAAAGTTGATTGGTATTCAATTTATTTTTTGCTGTGCCAGAACCGGCGGATAAACACTACTGATCAAATTCTACGGAAAAATATTCTACCACCACAAGAATGGACGAATATCTTGTTGTGTCATAGCACATGTACCCTATTGCCATTGACCTTCCTAGAATATAAAGAGCGTTGCGCGTTTTCTGTCTCCTTTGACTTAGTTTTCGTGGCGAACTTCACAACTCTTGGGGCCAGCGGCAGACATGGTCCCACCGAGCTAGGTAACCACTACCAAGGCCAGGCACATGAAGGCCAAGTCATAGTCTCTGAGGGAATTCAACAATGGAAAGTTCCTTGTGACGGGTGCTTCAGGATAGAGGCTGTTGGTGCTTCTGGTGGTTATGGTCAACATTCATCACACCTTTATCGCGGGTTCGGTGCGCGCATGATCGGTACCTTTCAACTAAGTCACGGAGACGTTATAAAGATCCTGGTCGGTCAAGAAGGAGAATCAAATAGCGCAGGAGAGTCTGCAGGAGGGGGAGGGGGCACTTTTGTCGTGCGCTCGGACAACAGTACGCTGATTATCGCAGGCGGAGGGGGAGGCTCAAAAGGCTCCCCTGTGACTCAGCAATGCCATGGAAGCAACTCTACATCCGGGAACCCAGGATACCAAAATTATATAAGTTTTTGGCTAGGCGGAGCAAATGGGTTTGGTGCCCCCGAGGAGACCGACGGAAAGTATGATATACCCGGTAGGTTGTATTCTCCTTTGCAGCTCTTGTCTGGCTTGTCACGCAACGCTCCTTCCCCTCCTAAGAGAAGCGTTGCGTGACGAATCAGACAACGGCTGAGAATGTGACTAGGTAGATTGGGTCAGTATGCAGTTTCTCAGCAGTCACAAGAAAAAAATAATGTTACCAGCAAAATTACTGACCCAAGCCTTTTTCTACTAAATTCTCGTATATTTAACATAAATACTCTTTCAAATGAGACAAATCCCTCTAATAAGCCAACCCACTGTAATAAGCCAACCCACTGTAATAAGCCACACCACTGTAATAAGCCACACCACTGTAATAAGCCACACCACTGTAATAAGCCAACCCACTGTAATAAGCCACAACACTGTCATAAGCCACACCACTGTAACAAGCCACACCACTATAATAAGCCACACCACTGTAATAAGCCACACCACTGTAATAAGCCACACCACTGTAATAAGCCACACCACGGTAATAAGCCACACCACTGTAATAAGCCACAACACTGTAATAAGCCACACCAATGTAACAAGCCACACCACTATAATAAGCCACACCACTGTAATAAGCCACACCACTGTAATAAGCCACACCACGGTAATAAGCCACACCACTGTAATAAGCCACACCACTGTAATAAGCCACACCACTGTAATAAGCCACACCACTGTAATAAGCCACACCACTGTAATAAGCCACACCACTGTAATAAGCCACAACACTGTAATAAGCCACACCACTGTAATAAGCCACACCACTGTAATAAGCCACACCACTGTAATAAGCCACACCACTGTAATAAGCCACAACACTGTAATAAGCCACAACACTGTAATAAGCCACACCACTGTAATAAGCCAACCCACTGTAATAAGCCACACCACTGTAATAAGCCACAACACTGTAATAAGCCACACCACTGTAATAAGCCACACCACTGTAATAAGCCAACCCACTGTAATAAGCCACACCACTGTAACAAGCCACACCACTGTAATAAGCCACACCACTGTAATAAGCCACACCACTATAATAAGCCACACCACTGTAATAAGCCACACCACTGTAATAAGCCACATTACTGCAATAAGCCACATCACTGTAATGAGGCACACCACTGTAATAAGCCACACCACTGTAATGAGGCACACCACTGTAATAAGCCACATTACTGTAATACGCCACACCACTGTAATGAGCCACACCACTCTAATAAGCCACACCACTGTAATAACCCACACCACTGTAATAAGCGACATTACTGTAATAAGCCACACCACTGTAATAAGCCACACCACTTTATAAAATAACTCAGATACTACGTGCGCGCTGATTGGTTGAAAACCTATGGGTTATTGTGCCGGTAAACCCATAGAAAAAGGCATCCGGACCACGAGCCATAAACAAAACCCGCTATTGATCTGCAAACAACGATTTTAGAAAGACTAAAAAACAGAACAAGTTACTTACCCAGCCCTTCTTAATCTTAAAAGCGTCACAAGGGTCACAATTCGCGACTGCCATAGCTTTAGAAGTTATAAAGTACAAAGCTGGAAAGCAGTTTACATTTCACGACGATGCCAAATCGCAGAGAAATTAAAGACAACAACTGTGTGAATTTCTGGTGTAGAAAGTCTCTAGGAAAACTTAACCAAGTGCCCACCAGCAACAAAACGGATAGTTTTAGCATTCTTGATTTATTTTATGTCAAAATTAAATTCCTTTATGAAAGAAATTGTTCCAAAAAGAGATCTCTGATCAAGATATGGTTCAAAATCGGCCGCTGTAGGTTGTAAACAAGCTGCCAACGATGATGAAAGATGTCAGAGTTTCGGGCTGGTTTTTTCCAACATTTGCACAAATTATTTCGTGATATTGATGCCATAACCTACCTCAAACCACCTGACTTCACAAATCGACAAATATTAACGCCAATATGTGGCTACGGCAAAGAAACCTTTCTTCGGCATATTTCCATCGGTCGCTGTACGAGCATGTAAAGTTACATGCGACAACTTCGCAAATGCAGCAACGTCGTTACCGCAGCATTTCTTGATCACAATAAAGTCCAGAAAACAGATCTTAAACCACTGCGGCTTGTTAAAAGTGAATGAAGTCCTCCATTACAATAGCTGCCAGTTCCGTCTGTAAGCACGAAATTCTTACGGATCGACTCAACAAAATACAGCTGCGAGGAACAATTAATTTCTACTTCTGTAGTAAACAAACCACGAACGTATTCTTTCATTGTACGTTCGCATGAATATGTGTTGACTTTTCCTGTAAAACAGCTTTCATAAGTTATCATGAAATGAGTGCAAAAACTCGTGTTTTGAAGTGCTGCTGCTTGTTGTTTGACTGAACTGAGTTTTGAGAAAGTTCAGCGCTATTAAATCGTGAGTCATGATTGGCTTTTGATGACTTTAGAGAGAAGACATGACTTGATCACGGTACTAAAAGCATACTTTTTACCTCAAAGACTCCATTCTACTAAAAGTTATTTTATAAAAGCAATAGATCACACTTTCTATGGGTTTACCGGCGTGATAACCCACTTGGGATGTTGGGAGAACACTCGAAAAGCTTGTAAATCACTCGCCTTCGGCTCGTGATTTACAAGCTCTTCTCGTGTTCTCCCAACATCCCGCGTGGGTTATTACGCCGGTAAACCCATAGAAAGTGTGATCTATTGCTTAAATAATAAGCCACACCACTGTAATAAGCCACACCACTGTAATAAGCCACAACACTGTAATAAGCCACACCACTGTAATAAGCCACACCACTGTGATAAGCCACACCACTTTAATAAGCCACACCACTGTAATAAGCCACACCACTGTAATAAGCCACACCACTGTAATAAGCCACACCACTGTAATAAGCCACACCACTGCAATAAGCCACACCACTGTAATAAGCCACACCACTGTAATAAGACACAACACTGTAATAAGCCACAACACTGTGATAAGCCACACCACTGTAATAAGCCACACCACTGTAATAATCCACACCACTGTAACAAGCCACACCACTGTAATAAGACACACCTCTGTAATAAGCCACCCCAATCTATCGATGAAAATTATTAAGCCATCACCTCCCCGGGAGGAAATAATATCATATCGTTGAATCAGATCGACCAAATAAATGAATGTTACTGTTATTTGAGAAATGCATTTAACTTCATTTAGAGAGACGATCCATGTGGCAAACTTGCCCCTAAAATAGACCAATTGCAACGCTAGGAATTTCCTAATGACTATCTTGCTATACAATAACAGGTGCAAATCACCCCTCCTGACAATAACCAAGCATATTTCCCAAGCAAGTAAACTTAATTTTTCTTTTTCCCTAGGAGGTGGAGGGGGTGGTCTGCTGACGAGTGGTCGAAGTTCGACACAATTTGGCGGCGCAAAAGGAAGCGGGGGAGAAGGGGGAAGAGGATTTCTTCAGGGTGGAGTAGGGGGAAGATCATTAAACAACATCGCGCAAGGGGGGTTCGGTGGGGGCGCTGGAGGTCATGGTAGAGAGGGAGGAAGTGGTGGCGGAGGAGGATACTCTGGGGGTGGTAGTGGACCGAAGCCTTCTAGTTCTTGTGGAGGTGGTGGTGGTTCTTTTAACAGTGGTTATGAACAAGAAAACAGTTGCTGTTACAATGACAACGGGAATGGGTTTGTTCTAGTGACGCTGCTGTAAATTAACGTTTCCACCACACATCACTTAATTCTCCTTAACGAGTGGCGTTAACTTCCTTATTTCTATGTCAGTTTAAGAATTCGGAAGTAGATTAGTTCAATAAGTATTCGTATGGGTTGGAGTGGAATGTGGAATAAATGAACACGAGCAAATTTTTCAGACTGAAAAAATTGCACGAGCCTGTAAGGCAAGTACAATTTGTTGTCTTTAGAAAATTTTTACATTCAATTTCAAATTCCTACACTCGATTTCAACATTCTGCACTGTTTGGCATTAAATAACGTGTTTTCAACCAATCAGCGTATTAAAATGTTTGCACGTATATTATTATGCAGAGAAGCAGGTGCCAAAATTCAGGAAAGACATAAAATTGTTGCAGTTGTCTTAACAGCAATAAGTTATCCCTCTTTGAGGACAGCAAAAGATTTCATGTCTAACAGTTTATTACAGAAACTACACACTCAAATATAATGTCAGTCGTCATTATAAGCTGGTATTATCATTATTACCAATATTTCTTACTATTACAACAAAGATCAAATCAAACCATGCAGTGTGACCTTATTTAGAAAGCTACTGAACAGTACTGTACTGTGGTACTGTTTGTTGCACTATACAGTGTGGTTCTAACTTTTCATCTGTGGATCAAACCATGCAGTGTGAGCAATCTTTGTAAACCTACTGAACAGTACTGTACTGTGGTACTGTTTGTTTTACTGTACAGTGTGGTTCTAACGTTTTCATATGTGGATCAAACCATGCAGTATGACCATATTTAGAAAGCTACTGAACAGCGCTGTACTGTAATACTCTTTTTTCTATACATTGTCATTCTAACTTTTTCACCAGTGGATCAAACCATGCAGTGTTACATACCATTCTTTGTAAAGCTACTGAACAGTGCTGTACTGTGGTAGTTGTTTTACTATACAGTGTGGTTCAACTGCAATCTGACTCGCTACTACTACAAGAAAAAGCTACAATCAGATAAAAGAATGCTACAATGGAACACTACTACAATAAAACTGATATAAAAAAACGACGGTAATACAATTAGTAAAGAAAAAACGAAGAAAGATAAAAGAGAATGTCGCAAGCACTATGCACTCTACCTTGGAGGTGTGGAAAACTTGTGGACATTGCGTGACATTGTGGGCACTTACACGCTCGCTCTAGCGTTATGAGCTTGCGAGTTAATTCGTTTTCTTTTATTTTGATTGTATACTATTGATTCGAAGACTTATTGATTATTATGTGATTTATTAGGACATGTTTTGTGATTGAGGACAACGAGTGGTACATTTTACTTAGGTTATCAGATGTTTATTGTGTAGAACATTCGAGAACGTTCGAAAACAGACTTAAAATAACTTTGTGTCGGATTTCAGGTCATATGATCACCGCTTTTCCGGTGTGTAATTCAATTGAATATCGAGCATGTAATCGGCTACAATCATAGCGAGAATATATTTGGTTTAAAGTTGGAATATTTGTGAGCTCTTCAGTGTCTCAGGGAATTCTTGACAGGGCAACTTGGAAATTCCCCACAGAGGACTATGGGATACACGCTAACGTAAGGGACCGACCATTTTTTATGAGGAAGGGGGGTTGAGCATGCGAAAGAAACGGCTTTCGAGGGGGGCCATCCCCCCAAAAAATAGGGCAAATGGGAGGTCACCTGAAATATTTTTTCAATACTTTGAAATGGCATAATGTTTTAACAGGAGCCCATCAATGAAATCGCTTCTTCAAGGGGGGCATGTTAAAAAAATTAGCAAGCTAAGGGGAGTCACACAATTTTAAAATTGTTCTTCCCAAATCACACCAGCCTCCCCTCCCTCGTAAAAAATAAACGGTCCCTAAATGGAGACTAATTAAGCTAGTCTTGAAAGTGGAAAGTGAATTATTGCTTTGGTGCAAGAAGGCAACGAGTTCCACAATTCAGCAGTCCTAATGAAAAAAGACTTCCTACAATAATCCTGAGTGTGTTCATGTATTGTATTGAGGATTTTAATAACGTGATTAGTTTGGTTTTGAAGTACAACCTCCGCCGATTGGTTCCAGAATTTCGCGCCTCTTTATTAATTATCTTATAAATAAAAACACTTTGACTCGCCGGCAAGCGTTTTTCCGCGCATGGTGTTGACGGGATTTATTTGCTTTACACTCTGATTGGTTGCCTGACCTGTGTACAAGTGTTGAGATTGGCCAAAGTAGTTTATAACAGAGCTTTGGGAAAGCGCGCGCTATGATTGGCTAATACGCGCGATCCATTTGCCCAGAGGTTGCATGCTGACGACCAATTGTGAAGTTGTGAAATCTTGTGTTATAAAAAAAATGGTAAAAACAGCAACTGCGCAACCATCGAGTTATGGACGCACTTGGGAGGTTTTCTAAGCACTCAAGAAGCTAGAGATGCTCTTGGCTGACCCTCGAACATCTCTTACGTTTCTTTCATGCTTTGGAACCTCCCGCGTGCGTCCATAACTCGATGGTTGTGAGCTGCACGTTTACCATTTCTTCATTCTTTGGGTTTGGGTTTACGACGGTCAGTTGAAAACCTCTCTTTAAAGAAAATAAGGCTTAGCACATTAGACCTTATACTCCCGTTTCCAGCACACAAGAATACCAAACGCTATAGCAAAGTCACGATTTGCTATTTTGATGGCCGTATTGACACATGCTCTTCACTACCCCATATCCCCTTGTTCTTAATTTGTCACCCTTACTCAAACTGGACGCGTTAATATGTCGATCTAAGCAGCGAACCGCGCCTTTCGCGCGATAAAAGCATTTCCTACCACCTGGATGGCCAAAGTTCGTAAAAAGTCGTGATTTACAATTTCGATGTTCATATTTAACCTGTGCTCTTCACTGCCGCCATCGTTTTTAATTTGAGGGTCAGTTCAAACTCAACCTAGAGAAGTGACGTTTTCGCGGCAAAAACACTTTTAACACCTCATAGACGCATTTGGATGTCGTCCTGGACAGCGAACCGCGGCTTTTCACCCAGGTTTAAGAATCTGAGCCAAATAAACGAATTCTGTCTTCTCTTAAGGCCTGCATCTGGTTTCTCAGATGTTCTGTAGCTCTATTTAGACCCTTAAACTCTTGAAGCGTTCTGGAAACATCCAGTTTCAATGACATTACCTCAGATTCGAGAAATTCTAATCTGAATGTGTCGTTAGTGATCTCTGCTTTCATCGATGAGTCGTTATCCTCATGTGCATGTTTTCGTAACGTGTGATCACTTGTGGCATTGGTAGTCAATCGTTTACTGACCAAAGAATCAATTCTCTTCATCGTATCTATATTGGACAATTCACCGAGCACTTCAATGGACTTTTCCTTAACTTTGGATTTTATCGGAGACTCTTCGTTCTTTGTCGAAGGTGTGATGCCGTGGCTCGGAAGCTCTCGTGAGATGAGGTTGGTAATACGATGGCCCTTTGCATTCATTTCCCTTTTCTCTTTACCAAACCCAACGTTCGTCGGGAGAGAAACAAAGCCTAACCTTCTGCTCCTTTCCTTCCGACTTGAGCTCTCGACTGCCTCGTTTGTTGATCGCGACTCGTCGTCATTTACCGAATGTTCAACCCCTGCCTCACTAGTTGATCGTAACTCTTCGTTACTCACCGAGCGTTTACTCGCTGCCCCGTTAGTTGATCGTGACTTGACCCGGTGATTCGCGGAACGTTTACTCGTCTCACGCACGGAGATTTTACGAAGATGAACTTCGGTCGGTTCTTCTTGGGCGCTACACTCGCCGCTATCGTTGTACTCGTTATCCATTTTCACTTCTGACTTGACGTTCGGTTTGGAGCTCGTCGCAAGAGCAAAAGCTAACCGCTTTCTAAGGAGGTTGGCGCCTTTTCCTTGGTCCGTAATGGACAGTTTTTGTGTCCTATCTTTCGTTGTTTCCATGTCGGGAGTATTACGGCCCTGACTGTCGCTTACTTGTCGAGGAATTTAACGAGTACTTTGGACACGATATTTGTTCTTCACCCGGTCTGTAAATCATTCAGTCATTCCACGAAAGTGTGACTTGTTAAGTTAGCTTTGTTCTGTCGTCCAGAATAAATGAATTCATTTAAAAAATTTCCTACCGTTTTCAAGACCTCAGTTGTTCCCACCACGTTCGTGTTAATCCACAAATGAACAAGCTAGAAGCGCACTGTGGAGAGAAACAAACATTACAATACCACAGTACCGTATTGTTCAATAGCTTTCTATAGAATGATCACACTGCATGGCTCGATTCACCGATGCAAAAGATAGAGCCACACTGTATAGTAAAACAAACAGTATCATATTAATACGTACGTTAAATTGTTCTTGATAAACACCTTTAGTTTGTGTTCCAAACCAAGGGCTAATATGGCGTTACAACAAAAATATGGAACATTATCTCACATATTATGCAGTAGATTCAATTTCATTTCCGCGGCGTTACGAATGGACCATTTTATTTTGGAGAGGGGGGGGGGGGGTAGAGCTGGGCGATTTTTTTTTTCTCTTTGAGCTGTGCAAGAATGGTTTTTAGCGCCTTAACATACAAATGCCCGACGTTTCCATTGAACCACTGTGCAGGCATTTTTTTCTATACTTTTGCTGCGCAGGAATTTTTTTTTGGTAACTGCCCAGTCCCCCCGGGCCCCTCTAAAATAAAATGCTCCATCGCTGACCTTACTTGTCGCATAGTCTTGAAAAGTAACCTTGTCATTCATTTTACAGGTTTAATAAACACAGGTCCAATACCTTTATCCTCTCATATTCTAAGTTAATCTTCCTTTTATTAACAACTGCTACTTCAGTCAAAAACGTCAGTCAAGAGTCGGAGAAAGGTCATGCTACAGCTTTGCATGTTTTTATTGACAGAGAGGTAAGGTAAAAGCTTACCGCGTGGTAGAACAGTATAGTACCACAATATGGTACTTAATGTTCAGTGGCTTGACGGTAAAGCAGTGGACCGGGGGGTACTTGGGTTAATGTTTGCTGGGTATGTGCCGCTGGCCTCTCAGAGCCCCCACACCATTTTAGTCTATTTTTTGGCCAATTATACATCCCATCTTAGTCACTTTTTGGAAAATGTAATTTTTGCGATCCCAACTTAGTCGCTTTCTATTTATGCATCTACCTTGTCAGTCCTTCAAAAAGCCGGGTCATCCAAAAATGAATTGATACAATTTTTAAAAGTGAATAAAGAACACTTTACTTCCACCTAAATAAACAACTTTCTGATCTTTTTAACCGAGAATCTTCCCATGTTGATTCCCTATTTACCCCCAAAATTCGAAAATTTGCGACCCCATTATAGTAACTCTATTGAAAATGAGACCCCATTATAGTCACTGCAGTTGTGAAAATGCGACCCCATCCAGCGGCACATCCCCATTAGGCTCCTGTAAGGGAGTACCCCTCCCCCCCCCGGGGCAATGGAACAAGACAGTGACGACAATGTTTGACAACCTAACCTCCACAGACTTACATCTGCGCCTCTTACCAGGTTTGGGAAAGCTACTAAACAGTACTGTACTGTGGAACTTTTTGCTATACAGTGTGGTTCTAACTTTTTCATCTGTGGATCGAATCGAACCATGCAGTGTGATCATTCTTTGGAAAGCTACTGAACAGTACTGTACTGTAGGCCTTGCTAAGTCGTTTTGCTCTGCAGTGTGATTCTACGTTTTTCATCTGGCTGTGTACAAAACTACTATCGTGTAGCGCTTTTAGCAAAACTACGTACTGAACAATGGTAGGGCTGTGGGATGTGGCTTAGAATGACAACGTCCAAATGTAGTAAGGGTATGTTAAAGCCACACATATGCCTCACATCATGTGGGAATCCAGAGCTCATCTGTTATGCCATGCTGATAAGGCCTTACAAGGCCGAAACAGCTGTCCATGGCTGCTGGCTTTTGAGCTCAATTTTTAATTTTTTTTTTGGGCAGCAATAGGGTTTTCTACATAAACCCACAGGGGCCATTGACCTGTTTTGCTTTTCTTTTATACTTTTTGAATCTTGATTTTCATGTTTCTGTTTTTACTTTTTCATTTTCTGTTTTATAATTTTTTGAACTTTGTTTTTCATGTTTTCGTTTTTACTTTTTCTTTTGTTTTGCTTTTATACGTTTTAAATTTGCTTTTTCATATTTCCTTTTGCTTTTATTTTTTTATTTTTCAAATTTTGTTTTATTGCTATTAGATTTTGTTGTAAATTTTGCATTTAATCTTATCAAATTTGTTTATAGTTTTCGCTCTTTATTTTGATTTATAAGTGAACTGTACAAAAACAAAAACAAAAATCTAAAGCAAAATCAAAACCCAAAAATTAAAAAAGAAAAATAAGTAAAAAAGTAAAAAGAAAACATCAAAAACAAAATTATTAAAAAGTATAAAAGGAAAACAAAATGAAAAGTAAAAACGAAAGCATGAAAACCAAAAATCAAAAAGTATAAAAGAAAAACAAAACAGGTCAATAGCCCCCTGGGCTTCCGTAAATCCTTGTTTAACAGGTAAGATTCTTTTCGCCTTTTTCATGTATCTTTCTACTGTCAACAACTGAGTATCTATGCAGCTGCAAACTTCACATGCAGCCGAGAAAAGTAACTCGCGTGTGTAGTAAAAACAAAGGGCCAGAAGATTTTTCTTTGCTTAATTTTTTTCAAAAAATTACCACAAACACAAGGTTGAGAAGGGCAACCATTATTGAATACAAAATTTAAAAAAGACATTGTATCAGTTACAGTGTTTACTCAGTTTGAAATGATTTTTGATGGGCATGAAGGTCCTCTTTTTTTTTTTCGAAATGGATCCAATGGCAGTAAGAACGTCAACCCTAACGATTTTCAGATGTTTGTTTTAATGAAACCTACGCAGATATTTACTTATAAGGGCTTACAAACCAAATGAACCAGGAACAAAATAACAAGATTATTGACCTGTTTGTGACGAACATGTTTTTGTGTGTATGTGTAGCGCGGAATACCTCTGAGACCACTACATAAAGTCTTTAAAACAATAGCTGTTACGCAAAGACTAATTGAAAACATAATTACAAACAGCAATCATTGAAATTCAAAATTCAAACATAACCCCAAAACAACTTCACCAGGATTTTGCAAACAATCTCGTAAACATACGTTTACGCCAGTTCAGCAACTGAAAGCAAGCATATCAAAGGAAGAAATAGAAAGTAACAGGCCAATTTCAGTAGAACCAACAGAAAGAGCCGTATCCAAATAATTTAATAGAAATGCACTGCCAATGTAGGCCTCGTTCGATTAATACTCAACAGGGCCGCGGTTCGATTCAGCGATAAGTGTGAATTATATCTGCAGTTTAACGGCTACTTGTCTGATCAAAGCTTGATATTTAAGGCACGTTGAAAGGCGTTGGTGCTTCTTGAAATTGAATATTCGGTTCCGTAAATGTTATTGAGCGGCTCAGTGTTGTACTCCTAATGTGGACAAGACCAACCAAAACAGCGTTGTCCTTCAAGCTAGTTCCAGTGTACTTTGTAAAGCCTGAAAAAGTCGACTGTGGTATAAACCGTCTTCCGTCGAAAGCGTGAAATCTCGTACTTTATAGAGCAACATGCATTCATCATGGAAGTCCATCGTGTGCGATGAAGAAGTCAGTGAATCCTCATGTGAGAGCACAAGCGGCCAAAGTTGGACGCACAGATACGTCCACACACCGGGCAAACTACAGCAGTCGTCGGGTCAGGTCTTCTATCCTTGCGACTAGGCAGGCGTTTTTCCTCAAAGGCTTTGACACCTTTGTGAACGTTCAGTCGCCAGGCACTGCGGTCAGAGGCAAGGGCCTCCCAGCCCTGAACTAAGTTGCATGCATTAAGCGCACTGAAATCCCTGGTGGAACAGTTGGCGCAACTGGGCATGACGTCATAGGGAGCGCATGTGCAGTTTGAAATCAGACTTAGAACAATAGACTACCCTAATTTTTCCATATGATATCATGTGCAGCCGGCGTGGTCTAGTGGATAGAGCAGTCGACTAGGATGCGATAGGTACCGGGTTCGAAGCGCGGGATGGCTCTCGATCTGGCTTGGGGGCCGGGCCATCCCACCCCCTTTGCGTTTCTGCGAAGGTGTCTAGGAATTACTCTCCATCTGGCTTGGGGGCTGGGTAATTTCACCCCTCCATCCGCACGATTTTTATTGTTACATTTTTTTTAATATTCTAAGTTCAAAAACACAAGGCAAGAAATCAATATACACTGTCTTTAAGGCTTCTTTTTTTACTTTCTTTTCCTTTTCTTCATTTCTTTTTTCTTCTTTTCTTTGTACTTTAATGTCTAAATAAAATTGGACTTTCGTATTTTCCCTTTGCCTTCATTATATGGGACATGAAAAAAAGAATAAAAATGTACTAGTGACAGTGTTCTTTTTTTTTGCACCTTTTCTTGTGCTTTAATGTTTAAATAAAGTTGACCTTTGACATTCTTTATTAATTGCCTTCTTTTTTTTCCAAAAATTACCATTAAATGAATTTTTTTAACCATGTCCTTCTTCGTTTTTGTTTTTCATTTTTTTGGGCTTTGATTTTGCTCTTGGTTTTTGTTTTTGTACAGTTCACTTATAAATCAAAATCAAAAATAAAAACTAGAAATAAAGACCGAAAACTCTAAAACAAATTTGATAAATTAAAAAGCAAAATTTACAACAAAATCTAAAAGTAATAAAACAAAACTTGTTTTCTTACTTGTTTTCCTTATGTATTTCTTTTTTATTCTCCTTTTCTTTGTACTTCAATGTCTAAATAAAATTGGTCTTTGGTATTTTCCCTTTGCCGTCATTATATGGAACACGAAAAAAAGAAATAAAAAAAATAATAAAAGAAAATTTTACTAGTTACACTGTTCTTTTTTTTCTTTCTTCTTTTTGCACCTTTTCGTGTGCTTTAGAGTTTAAATTAAATCGGGCTTTCACATTTTTTCTTCCTTGCCTTCTTTTTTTTCCCAAAAATTACCATTAAATGAATTTTATTAACCATGTCCTTCTTCGTTTTTGTTTTTCATTTTTTTGGGTTTTGATTTTGGTTTTGGTTTTTGTTGTTGTACAGTTTACTTATAAATCAAATCAAAAATAAAAACTAGAAATAAAGAGCGAAAACTTTAAAACAAATTTGAAAAATTAAAACGCAAAATTTACAACAAAATCTAATACCAATAAGACAAATCTTGAAAAATAAAAAAATTAAAGCAAAACGAAAGTAAAGTAAATTTAAAACATATAGAAGAAAAACAAAATGAAAAAGTGAAAACGAAACTGACTAAAAAACAAAATTCAAAAAGTATAAAAGAAAAGCAAAATGAAAAAGTAAGAACGAAAACATGAAAAACAAATTTCAAAAAGTATACAAGAAAAAAAAACAGGTCAATGGCCCCTTGGGCTTATGTTTTTGTCCCTTCTACCACTGTTGCCTTAGTGTGCAAATGTGTGACTTTAGCATACCCTTACTACTCGCTGAACAGTTGTGTGTTACTGTTTGTTCTTGCTATGCGGTGGGTCTAACGTTTGATCTATAGATCGAATCGTGTAGCCATGACTAGCCATTATTGCCATTCGTTGGAAAGCTGATAAACAGAACTTTTTAGTACAGTGTGGCGCTAACTTCAGTTAACTTGTCCATCTGGTGATCCGCAAAGCCTCCGTATGTACAATAGAACGATTCTTTTGATAGCGACCAAAGAGCTTGTTTCATCTGATGCTGTTTGTTTTTGACTAATTTTCTATAAAAGTAAACTTTTGGAAGTTTCTGGAGTGAATATTCAGTATTTTTGCGTAAGCGGAAATTTTCCATTTCCAAAGAGTCGCAAAGACTGGATAGCAGACCCAGAAACTTAGAGCGGTGAAAATAGGATGAATGTATAAGATATGAGATAAGGCGCACACGGGCCCTACGTCCCACACGGCTGGAGCTTATCCGGGTTTTTTTCATGAAGCACCTGGGACAGGAGCCCACCGGCTCCTGCCTGGGAGTATTATTATTCCCCACCCCTCCCCCCTGGACGGGATGCTTGTCCATCGCAGGGTCACCCCAGCATTATATCGCTGGTACCCATTTATTCACCTTGGTGGAGAGAAACAGTGTGGAGTAAAGTTTCTTGTTTAAGGAAACAACACAAGTTACCTCCAGCATTATACATGGGTGGAGAGAGACAGTGTGTTTCTTGTCGAAGGAACCAACACAGTACCACCACCATCAACGTATAAAAACGCCAAAAAAAATGCTTAATTTTTTTCAGTTGTTTTTCGCATTTTACGAGTTAAAACAGCTTGAAATCGCGCTATTTCTGTTCTGTTTACCCAGTGAGATCATCACGGTTTTATGTTTTCCGATAGTTAAGAACCTGGTTCGTTGCGGTTTACAGTAATCAAAGCCTCCTTATTGAATGTTATCCCTTTCAATCTCACCGCCTCTTGTGGTTGCATATTTAATACGAGTCGTCTCTGCCGGCGAGTTCGTTTGGATATGCACAAGTAATTAAATTCTCGAGTTTACACAAACACGCTAAGACAAAAGTTTTGTGTCTGGTTTGTATACGTCCGCTCATGACCCGGAGGTCAGGATATGTCATCTGATCGTGAAATATCTCGCTTACAAACCGTCCTACTTCATCGCTAAAGAGAGGCTTGATGGCGTCGCCGCGCAAGTTGTTATTGAGCGAGTTCAGTATCGCGTCAGAACCGGTATCAATTTAAAGACGTTTTCTGCAGAATCACGACGTAACAGAGTAGCGAATTTAAGGGTTGACTTTCGAGGTTGTGTGGATTCATAATCGATACAGAAAACTTGGTCACTCGATGTCTTAACTGTGAACTGCGACTCGCACTTGGCTACTTGAGGCACTAAAAAATATGGCTCTCGCTCGAGTCACCAAACTGTGGTCTGATCGAGTCTTGGATAGGTCCAGAGTGCCGCAATGGTGAGTGACATTACCATGTTCAAAATTAAAAAAAAACCATGCATGCTTTCTATTTTCTCCATCGTTAAAAAACAGTTTTTGAGAACAACTCTGTTGCGATAATAAGAAGTTAATCTGAAGTCTGTTTTTTTCTCCCAGCATTTATGACATAGTATTCCACCCTCAGGGATCTATGATTCTCGTGGCGGCCGGACCTTTAATCTTGGTAAGTGAATCAGACGGAAGCTTAACTAATAAACGTGCATAATTTTGTTATTGTATGTTTAGTTTTCCTATCGTTTGTTTGTCATTTTAGAGGATGGCTTTGTTCTGTCTGTATCCTATCACAAAACGAAGAGAGCCGATGACATACCAGTCGAGCCACAGGTCTCCCAGTCTCATTGTTAACGACTGTGAATTGATCGACACGCGGTTTCTTCTTACTTTATCAAATCATTAGTGTGAAGCAGAAAGATGTTGAGAATTGGGAAAATGATCAACGAAATTTAAAACTGAATGTGAAGATATGAAAATTTCATGCATGTGAACTGCGGAAAAAAGATTTCAAAAGTGGAATCTTTCAGTTACGAAACTTCTCTTCCACAGTTGACACATATGAGACCCCCATAGATATGATACATTAAAAACTATCTCCTTAATTTCAGCAGCTTCTACGAGTACAGTGCGAACTCACAAATGACCAGCTCCCAGTTGGCTTGATAGCTCAGTTGGTTAAAGCGTTGCAAGGTCATGGTTTCAAATCCCGTTCAAGGCTGAATTTTTTCAGGTCTCAACTTTGCAACTGCTAAAGTTGCATGCATGACTGCGAGGATAACTTGCTTATTAAATAAATTTGGAAGTGTTTGACCAAAAGGTGGAATGGTTATTGGTTAACAAGCATTTTTGAAAATCTACATTTAGAGTCATCCCATTATTTGCGGTTCATATCTACACGAAGTTTAGTATGTATTTGAACTTTCACTTGTAGTGATTTTAAACAATTATTCTTTGAAGTCCTGGAGAATAATGGCAGAACTGTACTATTGTACTGTTTCAACAGTGTGGTTCTAACTTTTTCATCTGTGGATCAAACCATGCAGTGTGACCACTCTTTGTAAAGCTACTGAACAGTACTGTACTGTGGTACTGTTTGTTTTACTATACAGTGTGGTTCTAACTTTTTCATCCGTGGATCAAATCATGCAGTGTGACCATTCTTTGTAAAGCTACTGAACAGTACTGTACTGTGGTACTGTTTGTTTTACTCTACAGTGTGGTTCTAACTTTTTCATCTGTGGATCAAACCATGCAGTGTGACCATTCTTTGTAAAGCTACTGAACAGTACTGTACTGTGGTACTGTTTGTTTGACTATACTGTGTGGTTCTAACATTTTCATCTGTGTATCAAACCATGCAGTGTGACCATTCTTTGTAAAGCTACTGAACAGTACTGTACTGTGGTACTGTTTGTTTCACTGTACAGTGTGGTTCTAATTTTTTTATATGTGGATCAAATGCTACTGACCAGCACTGTTCCATATATAGTACATGCCATACATGACAGACAGGTTAGGGACGGACCATTAGAAAAGTGATGGGGGGTGAGGAAAAAAAAAAATTCATGCAAGGGAAAATGCCAAGAAAAAAAATTCACGCAAAGAAGAAGGTAAAAAAAAAATTCATGCAGAAGGAAGGTCCAATTGTGACTTTTTCACACGTAGTAAAAAAAATTTGTGCAGAGGGGTTCACCTGAAAAAAAAATTCCTGCACAAGCCTTGAGCGAAAAAAAAGATTCGTGCAAGCTGAAAATTCCCCATCCCCCCCCCTCCCCATCACTTTTCTAATGGTCCATCCCTTAGTTATGGCAATTTCATCTACTTTATCAAGGTTTACAACCCATCTGAAGGCAACATATTAGACATGTTGAAAGGACACAAGGATACAGTGTATTGCCTGGCTTGTGACACACAAGGTTAGTAACCATGGTTACAGACTTATGCCAAGACCGCAAGTAGGGCTGGGACTTTTGGGGGAAAGAAAGCTCATGGTTAGTTATGTGTGCTATACATATCCACATCAACATCTAGATCTGCATTAAAATGCGTTACTAAAAGTCATTAAATATCACACTAACGTTAAAAATATTACAAAAGGTTTAAAATAACAACAATAAAAATAATATCTACAAGTTTAAAATTACTTGATAAAATACTTGGAAATCTTATACCCCGTTTACACCAAAGCTTAAACATGTTTAAATGCTGTTTAGTTAAACACAGTTTAAAATTGTTTCCTTTACAAAAGCTGCTTACGGACGCTGTCGACTACAAATTTAGCACAAATAGAAAAAAACATGTTAAAGTTTATTTGAATCCGGTGTAAAAGCTTGTGTTCCAGTGTTTGGTTTCCAATTTTCACGTTTTCAAACCTGGTTTAAGTAAACATGTTTAGTTGGTGTGAATGGGGCATTAGTCTTAAAAATCTCTTAAGTCACGTAGAAAAGCTTTCTAACGACCTTAAAACTCGCCCAGCTCGTCCTTTGTATGCAGAACTTTATGGAATTGTGGTACGGTTTCGATAAAAGTCACTTTACTGTACTTGTGCAACAACTCAATGGTGAATTCCCGCCAGGATTCCCGCCAAACCCCCTTACTAACCCACGTGGTCGGTCTCTGGTTATTACGTTAGCTTATGTCGAAAATCCTGCTTACCGTGACAAAATTTAAGATGAAAGTATAAAACCGCTTAAAATCCCCGTCCCTGTCCTTGCTTGTTCTCTTC
>OX453285.1:23554501-23594501 GCA_949710005.1 Ricordea florida
TGGATTTGTGATCCAAGATCGCATGGATCATGGAACATCAATGGAACCGATTAATTTTTGTCCAGCTCTCTCGACCTGATGAATCATGATGAGTGTGGATTAAGGTCTAACACCTCTTATTTACTTTGCAGGTCTTTGGTCCCCTGAACAAAAATCAGTTCAGAAGCACAAAGTACCTTCAAGAGTTACTTGCTGTAGGTCAGTATTAGAATCTAGTGCCAAACACTAATTTTTGGAATACAGTATATCAACATCTGTTTGGCTTTAGAAAGGGCAAATGTAATATTTTATGGAGAAGTTGGTCACTTGGTACAGCATCAAACTAGTCTGGAACCATTTTGACCTGAAATTCATTTTAACCTAAAAAAAATATATTTTTACTCTGATTTACAGAGAAAGTGTAGCTTTTGCAGACTATAATTCAGACTGGAAAATTTGGGGTCCACCAGCCTCTACCAAATGATCAAACGCTATTGCTGTACTCTTAACCCTTTCACTCCCAAGAGTGACTTTATAGATTTTACTCTGTCTAACGCCAGACGATTTTACTCGTCAAATGGAGACCCCTTGGGAGTGAAAGGGTTAAAAACTATCTCCCTTAACCCTTTCACTCCCAAGAGTGACTTTATAGATTTTACTCTGTCTAACGCCAGACGATTTTACTCGTCAAATGGAGACCCCTTGGGAGTGAAAGGGTTAAAAACTATCTCCCTTATAGATTTTACTCTGTCTAACGCCAGACGATTTTACTCGTCAAATGGAGACCCCTTGGGAGTGAAAGGGTTAAAAACTATCTCCCTTAACCCTTTCACTCCCAAGAGTGACTTTATAGATTTTACTCTGTCTAACGCCAGACGATTTTACTCGTCAAATGGAGACCCCTTGGGAGTGAAAGGGTTAAAAACTATCTCCCTTAACCCTTTCACTCCCAAGAGTGACTTTATAGATTTTACTCTGTCTAACGCCAGACGATTTTACTCGTCAAATGGAGACCCCTTGGGAGTGAAAGGGTTAAATGACTACATTTTGAATCAAAGAAATGAAAAACAGGATATACAGTTTAGTGTTCCCGCTAAATTAATCAATCAAAGGGCTTTGCTTGCACTGTAACAAAGTTGAGTCTTGTAATAAGTGAAAGATGATTGCAGTTATGTTTGCAACTTAAGCAAAGACAAGGCCTGAAAAAAAATTAGGCTTCAATGAGAATGAATTGTTCACGTCTTATCTTTGCAACTGCTTGAGTTGCACACACAGCTGCTACAATCTTTCACTTATTAAATCGTTTTGCGCAGTTCACATATATGGAATTTTCATATGTTCCCATTCATGTCGAGTCTTTTGTCTTTACTTTTTTTGAACAGTTGGACAAATGATGGACAGTACTTGGCTCTTGGGCTGTTTAATGGTTATGTCAGTATAAGAAACAAGGTAGAAAACCATTGCTGATAGTCAATAAAAATTTTAATTACCTGCACTGTGTCTGAAAAGAAGTTATTTTAAAAATTCTCAGGGTGGAGAGGAAAAAGTTAAAATTGAAAGACCAGGAGGAGCCCCAGTATGGACCCTCAGCTGGAATCCCTCTAAGTAAGTAAACAGGAAGTGTGACTAACTGTGACCGACCGCCGACCGGTTACAGCATTTGGTAGAGCACCGGACTACTGTGCGGGAGGTTGTGGGTTCAAACCCCAGCCAGACCAACACTTAGGGTCTTAAAATAACTGAGGAGAAAGTGCTGCCTTTGTAATGACATCTGCATATGGTTAGACTTTCTAGTCTTCTTGGATAAGAACAATAAACCGTAGGTCCCGTACGTCTCACAACTTGTTCATGATAACTTAGTGGGACATTAAAAGAACCCACACACTGATGGTAAAGAGTAGGGGACGTAGTTCTCGGTGTTGTGATCTGGCCTTTGGGTTGGCGCTTCACATAGGGATAACCTCATTGCGCCTTTTCCCCTTGGACAGAATTGTCCAAGAAAAATGAGTATGTTGTATGCTCTATGTCGTGGGTTGTGGGTCGTGGGTGGAAGTCGTTGTTCATGGCTCTGAATGTGGGCAAAAGTTGTGGGTATCAAAAAAATCCCCTCAAAAAAATAAATTAAATTAAATTATAAATAAAAAATAAGTAAAAAATAACACTAGTTGCTTGTATCATTTGTGATTTGCATTTTAATGATGGAAGGAAACAGTGCTACAAGCAAAAAGTACCACATAGACTGGCACGCAAACTTCAGACACACCTCAATGGGAACTCCGCTGACAACTGTACCACCCATCCAGCATCACAGTTGGAAGTTGTGGGTCGTGGGTGTGGATGTGGGTAAAAGTTGTGGGTATCAAAAAATCCCCCCAAAAAATAAATAAATAAAAAAAAAAATTAAAAAACAACACTAGTTGCCTGTATCATTTGCGATTTGCATTTTAATGACGGGAGGAAACATTCGATACAAGCAAAAAATATCACAGACTATGGCATGCAAACTTCAGACACACCTCAATGGCAACTCTGCTGACAACTGCACCAGCCATTCAGCATCACAGGCTCAAATCTAGCTTTGCCCCTCCCTAATCCTTTCCGCAGCACACCCCTCTCCCCTTGCAATCGAGTCCTGTTACCCTCCTGATGTAGTCAGCAGTACTCAGTCATGTTAATTCCTGGATGATGTCCTACCCAGCATGACATCATTGCATGATGACATTCTATTTGGATACGCAACATGGTACAACATTGGGCAAATGTGACAATGAGTTTATATGAATATATAGGAGTATATCCTTGACGTGCAAACACACTACAAAGAGACGGAGACCTTTCAGTACACGAATAGACATTCGTGTCATCCAGCAGGTGTCACTAAGGGATTCATTAAAGGAGAAGCACTACGGCTTCTACAAACAAATACCTCTCACATTATGTTTGATGAAAACATGAAAACCTCAAGCTACACCTTAAGAACAGAAGGTATCCAGAGAACGCGGTGGAAAGACACCTCTCTGATGTTAATTACACTAAACAAGAGTATAGCTGAACACTCAAAGATAAAATTTGTATTCACAAACGGGCATGTAATATTCTGTTTATTATATAACGGTTCTTCAGCTATTCTGATGAAACTTTGATGAGACAAAGGCACCACTCTCAAAGGGGCCGCTGAGAAAGGTGCAATTTATTATGTAACCATAGCAATGCTGATCATTTCATGTGTGAAGATAACATGTTATTTTCACAAGTGAAAATTGTGTTTTCACGTGAAAGCTCACCTGGTATTTCATTGGTTTCTATATAATAAACCCATTTTTTCAGGGGTTAAGCAGCATAGTTTGGTAGTTAAGATTGATTGTGAATGTTAAATGCAGTGTAAAGTAAAGATCACTACTAAAAGCATAGTACATGAAAATAAAATAATCTTTCCTGTTTGCATTTGTCTCTAAACTTAATTAGCTCATGTTGGGTTTGGTCTCCCAAAGTTGCTTCAGGTCCATGTAACTGAAGGGTTTTGTATATGGTTCCAAGTACCAATCAATAGAAAGTGATACAAATTTTTGTACTTAAACTAGTGCCTGTGTTGGAAGAAGTATTCATACAAATTGTGTTTAAAATTTTACACACATTTTTTTGCAAGTAAATCATGTGCAAAACTATATTGCATGAACTTTGCATGTGTGTAGGTGGTGCAATACCCGTGTTTGGTATAACTGTCCTTATGTGCACAATTATGTACTTTAGAAAACAGTATCTTATGTACAAGGCTAAAAAATGTTAAAATAATTTTTGTAAAATTTAAAAAGTAAAAACCAAACGTTTTCGGCTGTTTGCCATCATCAGGGTTAAAAACATGACCGTCCGCGTGCATGTATATATATCTTATGTAATTCCCGTTGGGAAAAGTTTTGATACATAAGAAGTTACTTGTTTGTTTAAACTGGGGCGGAATTGTTGGATCATTAGCCCCTCAACGATCCTATGCTTGTGGAATGTCTGTGCTGAGGAGAGAACACGCCAGGTGAAAGAATGTAAAGGATTTTCTCGCAGGTGTTTTGCAGGTTCAGAGGTGTGAGCAGGATTTGAATGTTCTGCAATTCGTACTGCTAAATTTCTCATAGTGTCGCCAATATAATCAACTCCACAAAAACAATCTCCTTTATAAACAACTTTGGATCTATGAGTGTTTTTGTCTTTGTTGTTGAAGAGGCTTTTGATTTGCCTTGTTCGCCATAAGATTATAAAGATGAAATTGAAATTAGTAAACTTGTTGAGTTTTTTGATAAACGTTTGGTTTTTACTTTTCTTTTTTTTAAATCATTTTAACATTTTTAGCCTTGTACATAAGATACTTTTTTTATCAAGCAAACATTTTAGAAAACAGTGTTTACTTAAAATAGAATTCTGCTTTTCTAGGGAGGAGCCCTATGACATTCTAGCTGTTGGTGATTGGAACCAAAAACTGTCTTTCTTTCAACTGAGTGGCAAACAGGTATGTGAGTTCGTAACCTTAGTTATTTTACATTTAACCCTGTTACCCATTAGTGGTCGGCATCCATTTTCTCCTGGTGACACCAGTGGAAGGTAATGAGAATACAAGGGAATATTCACCAGTGATGAGTTGTCTTGATATCCAAGGGAACAAAATGGTTCAGTGGTACAGTAAATGCGGTCGCTTCCCACCTGTCTGATCTAGGTTTGATTCCTGCCATCTCATGTGGGTTGAGTTTGATGTTGGTTGTCTCCTTGATCCGAGGGTTTTTTTCCCAGGTTCTCCGGTTTGCCTCCCTCTGTGAAAACCAACACTTCCAAATCCCAGGAAGATCTGAACATCATTTGTTTACCGGTACCAATGTGCCCTGGTTTGTGAAATTAGATGACCACTCCCCACACTACAACATCAAATTCTCTTTACTTATTTGTATTCTTCTTACTGGAGATGCTGTCTAGAGTATACACTGTATAATGTTTGGGGTGTGGAGACTATAATATTTACATACTACTACACTGTACTGCCTAGCACTTAATGTTTGATGCTGACGTTCGATCTCACCCAATAAAAGTGTAAAGCGCTTTTGAACATATTCATATGAAAAAGTGCGCTATATAAATTCATTATTATATCTCTCAGTTAGTACGCTTGCTGTGATTGGTCAATTTAGCGGGCTGTGCTTTACTGTACGGCCCGTGAAATTCAAAAGTATGTTTTGAGATATAATAAATATCTTGCAAACCTCGTTTTCTTGGTCCATGCTGTAAGTTACGGATCCTTGTTGTTCCGCTTGGATTCATGGCCCGTGTGCTTCGCGCTTGGGCCATAAATCCGAGTAGAAAAACTCGGTCTGTAACTTACAGTACAGTATGGACATCAAACTCGGTTATTATTTAAATATCTTACAAACCTCGTTTTCTCGGTCCATGCTGTAAGTTACGGATCCTTGTTTTTTCCGCTTGGATTCATAAATCCAAGCAGAAAAACGCAGTCCGTAACTTACAGTACATACCTTGAACTCAGTCAGTAAGAGGTATTTATCATTAAGTGCAGGAGTGAAAACTATTTCTTTTCTTTTAGGTGGGAAAAGATCGTCACCTTGGTTACGACCCATGCTGCCTGTCTTTCTTTTTCAAAGGGGAGTACTTGATTATTGGCGGTTCTGACAAAAAGGTAAAAAAGGGTGCGATTGGTGCTTGCTATTAAGAGCTTGTTTCGTAAAAGAAATACTTTTTTTACATGTAACTCTCTAAGCCCTAAGGGGTCTCCCTGTGATGAGTAAAATTGTCTGGCAATAGCCAGAGTAGAATCTATAAAATCACTCTTAGGGGGTAAAGGGTTAAGAGTTTATAGTTTCTTAAAGGTCTCAAGCCTGGTTTTTGTACATTGTCATGTATTATAAGGGATTCCATATTTCTTGGCAATATGGAAATTTACCTGTGTTGTATAGTTGGTTATGCAAGTGTTCAAGATGAGGTGAATCCTGAGCTCTGATTGGCTACCCATGTGGGCAAGATGGGCCTATTTTGCCTGTTTTGTTCTGCAGAACAAGAGAAAATAAAATGGCCATGTAATAAATCCTTTATTGACAAAGCTTGTTCAGTCAAGGCTAGATAGGTGGATATTGACCTCATCTTTTTTTTTCATTTTTGCATTTTTATTGACCTCGACCACCTCTCAGTCACTAGAAACACAAAAAAATGAGCTTGGCCAATATGCAGCCAACTTGACCACATGCTTTGTCATTAAAGCATAATGTTATTATCATGCATTCCAGATCCTTGAAGTGTATCAGAGTGATACTCTAGAGATTCAGGATGTTGCAAGGTTAAAATGGGGTCATGAATTCAAGCTCTTGATGCTCCTCTCCCCTTAATTAACGATCTGTTACTTTTGTGTGTAAAAAAACTTAGCTTTATGCAGAGTAAGCTTTTAGTGAGGGGCTTTCCAACTGTCCTATTGATGGGCATTTCTCGGCATGGCAGGTTTTTGAGCGGCCTTTTTGGGGTTGCTGTTGCACAATCCTTCTTAGATCTCCGGGGTTAATAAAGTAGAATGTGTATAATAAACGAAAATATTCACATTCACTTCCTTGTCTTTAATTTATCTAACATGGGTTCACCTTGAAAAACAACAAAAATACATTAAAGGACAAGGCTAGACCAGTAGAGGCTTTGTGTGAGCTTGCAAGGATCAGTTCAAACGGTCGCGCCAGGCTCCTCATCTGTGACTTTGTTGCATGCATTACTTAACAATTATTCGCCGAAGGCGAAGTGATTCTCGGTGAATATTCACCGAGACGAAGTCGAGGTGAATATTCACCGAGAATCACTGAGCCTGAGGCGAATAATTGTTTTAGTATAAATACACAGGTGATTATTTCAAAAAAGAAGAGAAAAGCATTTTACAACGCGAAAAAGTTCTATTTCATCAAAAGCGCGCGAACGACTGGCAGCCATTTTGTTCGTCGAGGTGATTATCGGCTGATAATCCGAGATAGCGAACCAATCAGAGCGCGCGATTTTGTATAATCACCTGCGTATTTATACTAAAGTGCATTACAGTGCATTACAGTGCATTACAGTGCATTACAGTGCATTACAGTGCATTACAGTGCATTACAGTGCATTACAGTGCATTACAGTGCATTACAGTGCATTACAATTTCTGGATGGCCACTTTCAAATCCTGGCCAAAAGCTTGATTGAGAGTTTTGTTTTTTCTGTAAATGATGGTAGAAGTTTGTATGTGAAATATAATTTTTCTTTTTCTGCAGTGTTCGCTTCACACAAAAGAGGGAGTATGTTTGACATCCATTGGAGAACAGCAGAGTTGGGTTTGGTGTTGTAAGGCCAGACCTGACTCTAACTTTGTGGTAAGCTTTTTACCCATTAAAACATAATGGGAGTTTGAGAGAAGCTCAAAATTTCTTCTTTTAAATTAACCCTTCAAGTGTTTATGCCTGCTTTTGGCAATGGAAAGCATGCTTTTCATTTTATTGAAGTAGTCAAAGGAAGAAAGTGAATTTCCCATCATATATTATGTACTCTTGTTTACACAGCGCAATTGTAAGTGTAGGTATTAGACCAATCAGAGCACATGTGCCTCAATTTTATTTTAATCAAATTAAAGAGAAAGGAAATCTCACACCATGCTATTGAACAGTTAGACCCATAGCCCTTTATGGCGAAGGGTCTAATAATTGTTTTAGTATCACCCAACTAGTCAGACAGAAAAGGCAATAATAAAGTTAGCAAATACATACGAAAGCGTCAAGAATTTCGCTACTCGAGGAGTAGGTGTAAAAGGCGGGGACCAGGACAAATTAAAATCAAAAAATTAAAAAATGAAAATGAGCTTTAGGATAAAATCAAAAATTAAAAAAAATAATATAAGAGGTATAAAAAAATCAAAAATTAAAAAAATGAAAAAGGGTAAAATTAAAAAATAATAGATGAGGTATAAAAAAAAATAAAAATTAAAAAAATTGAAAAATATAAATATGATTTAGAGGGAAGAATAACAGTATACAATACAAATGGATCAATTGAAAGATGTTGAATTAAAAGAAATTGTGAAAGAATTGCGTATACGAGGCAGAAGTCGTATGCGGAAAGCTGAAAAAATACAAGCATTGCGCGAAATAGGAATTAATACAAATGAAGATTTGGAAAATTATAGGCAAAGACATAATGAAGAACAACCTATTATTAATACACCACAAACACCAGCGCCCAATATACCGCCCGGTTCTCCCCAACCAACACTAATACCAGAAATACCACCCCAAAATTCAATAAAGATAAAACCAAAACCAAGAAAAAATATTATAAAAAGGAAACTAGCGCCAACTTTTATAAAACCACAAAAGCCATCAAACAAAACTTTTAATTGGGAAAATTATTCATTTAAGGTTATGGATAAAGATGTGTTTTATAAAGAGCTTACAGATTTAGCCAATGAAAATATTATAAAACTTACTAATAATGAACCCAGAAAAAATTTAAATATATCTGATAGTGTGAAGGATGAATTGAAGGAAAAGGATAATCGATTAGTCCCAAAAGAACAGCAAAGAGCATTGAGGGGATATCTAAAAACCTATAGGATAGATGGGCAAAAAGGGTATGGGCCTAAAGTATTTATTAATAAAATCAAACAAAAAGTTATTGATCTAATTAAAAAGCAAAAGAAACCGATAAAGATAAAATTTTTATTTACATGTAAGTTTATAAAAAAGAATCCTATCAGAAGAGAGACCTACGAAAATTCAGGATATTTTCATTCAACAGTAGAAACGATTACTTCATCAACTGATTTATCTGAATTATTTAATATTATGACAAATAGGTTACTTGAAAAGGTTGAAAAGTTTCAAAATGAGGGTTCTGGATGGCAATTCGATCAAGTTGAATATTTTGATATCAACATCGATCCTTTCGAACCTTTTGTCGGAAGTTCATATATTAATTTACCGCAAAAATTAGCAATAAAAAATGCGATTATTAATGTTAGGAATGAGAATGATCATGAGTGTTTTAAGTGGGCCGTTACATCTGCTGTTTACATAAAAAAAACTCACCCAGAAAGATTAAACAAGGAAATGGTTGAAAATTCGAAGAACTTCAACTGGAAAGGAATAGAATTTCCCACTTCATTAAAACAGATTGATAGGTTTGAAAAGCAAAACCCCTACTACACGATTAATGTCTATGGATATGATAATGATGATGTATATCCACTAAGAATAAGTAAAAAACAAAAAGGTTATCTAATAAACCTACTTTTAATATCAGAAGATGAAAATAATCATTATTGCTGGATAAAGAATATGAGTAGATTGTTAGCCGCAAAAGTTAGTAAACATAAATCTAAGATGCACTTTTGCCCTAGATGTTTAAACGCATTTCAGTCAGAAAAATCGTTGGAAAAACATCTAGAATATTGCGGCGCAAATAAAGAAGTTAAGATTGAAATGCCAAAAGATGAAGATGGCAATCCAAAGTATATTAAATTTAATAATTATAATAGAAAAATGCGAGTGCCATTTGTTGTATACGCGGACTTTGAGTGTTATCCAGAGAAAATACATACCTGCCAACCAAATGAAAGAGAAAGTTATACTAATCAATATCAGAAACATAAAGCATCAGGATTCAGCTATCTCATAAAGTCTTTTGATGATAAAATATTTCCGCCCAAGCTTGTAAGATATACCGCCAAATCCACAGATGATGATATCCCGCAGATATTTATAGAAAATTTGGAGAAAGATATTAAGGAAATTTATAATAAGACAAAATATCATAAGAAGGTGGAGGATATGTCAGAAATGGATAAAAAAGAATATGAAAATGCTACTAACTGTCATATATGTGAAGAAAAATTAGGAGAAGATAAGGTATTAGATCACTGCCACCTTACAGGAAAGTATAGAGGAGCAGCCCATAATGAATGTAATTTAAATTATAAGATACCAAAATTCTTCCCGGTAATATTTCATAATCTATCTGGATATGATGCACATATTTTTATCAAGAATCTCGGCGTAACAGAAGGTAAAATAAACTGCATACCAAATAATGAGGAAAAGTATATTTCTTTCACAAAGCAGATTGTGGTTGATGAATTTATAAATAAAGAAGGTAAACAGATTGAGGTGAAGCGCGATATTAGATTCATAGATTCATTTAAATTTATGGCATCAAGTCTAGATAAATTAGTAACTAATTTACCAAAAGAATCTTTCAAAAACTTAAATATTTTCTGTAAAGGTGAAGAATTAAAGTTATTGCTGAGAAAGGGTGTATTTCCATATGATTGGTTTGATGGATTAGATAAACTAAGTACAAACCAACTTCCGCCAAAGGATGCGTTCTATTCAATACTAAACGATGAAAATATATCAGATAATGATTATAAACACGCGCAAAATGTTTGGAAAACTTTCAATATGAAAACTATGAGGGAATATCACAACTTATATCTTATGTCAGATGTATTACTTTTAGCCGATGTATTTGAGAATTTTAGAGATGTTTGTAGTAAAAACTATGGATTAGATCCTGCACATTATTATACCGCGCCCGGGCTAGCTTGGGATGCCGCATTAAAGATAACAAAAGTAAATTTAGAGTTGTTAACTGACATAGATATGCTGCTTATGATTGAGAGAGGTATTCGGGGCGGCGTATCTATGATTTCTACTAGATATGGGAAAGCAAATAACCCATACATGAAAAACTTTGATATTAACAAAATAATAAGTTATATTATATATCTCGATGCAAATAATTTATATGGCGGCGGAATGAGTAGGCCACTACCTACTCACAATTTTAGATGGATGAATGAAAAAGATCTTTCAGACTGGAAAAATATGCCCTGCATACTAGAGGTTGATTTAGAATACCCTACTCACCTGCATGATTTACATAATGATTATCCTCTAGCTCCAGAAAGGCTTGTAGTTAATAAAGTGGAAAAATTAATCCCAAACCTAAACAATAAGGTAAATTATGTTGTTCATCATGAAACATTAAAACTTTATGAAAGTTTAGGATTAAAAATAATAAAGATTCATAGAGGAATTACATTTGAAGAATCGGCTTGGTTAAAACCATACATTGATTTGAATACCAACCTCAGAGCTAAAGGAAATAACGATTTTGAGAAAGATTTCTTCAAGTTAATGAATAATTGTGTGTTTGGTAAAACTATGGAAAACATTAGAAATAGGGTTGATATTAAATTAGTTACTAATGAAAAAGATGCAAAAAAATTAATATCAAAACCTAACTATCAACATCGCACTATATTTTGTGAAAATCTTGTAGCCATTCATATGAAGAAAAAAAAGTTAGTATTTAATAAACCTGTTTATTTAGGTATGTGTATTTTAGATTTAAGTAAAAAAATAATGTACGATTTTCATTATAATTATATAAAACCAAAATATGGGGAAAAAGCAAAATTGTTGTTTACAGACACAGACAGCCTTGTTTATGATATAGAAACAGAGGATTTCTATAAAGATATAAGCCCAGATGTAAAATATAAGTTTGACACAAGTAACTTTCCTAAAAAACATAAATCTGGTATAGAGACTAATGTAAATAAAAAAGTTATAAATATGTTTAAAGATGAAGCTGGAGGCGAACAGATAGCTGAATTTGTTGGTCTGCGAGCAAAGCTTTATTCCTACAGAATGGATGAGGGAGAAGAAGAAAAGAAATGTAAGGGAATGAAGAAAGCAATTGTAAAAAAGACCATAAACTTTGATGATTATAAGAGATGTCTATTTAATAAAGAACATCAGATGAGACGGATGAATGTAATCAGAAGCCGTTTACATGATGTTTATACCGAAACGGTTAATAAAGTTGCATTATCCGCCGATGATGATAAGAGAATAATTTGTGAAGATGGAATACATACTTTAGCTATAGGCCATTACCGCTTCAAAACAGAATCTGGCGGAAGTTCTGTATCATAAGGTATAACTTGTAATTCTTCACGAACAAATCCTCGTCGCGGCCCATTCACTAAATAATATAAAACCGGCTGATTAGGTGAAATCACACTTCTAGAAATATCATAAACTTTTATACTCCAAATAGGATCTGTAGCCCGTCTTTTTTCACCACCCTCAAGTTCGCCCGGAGATAATAAATATCTAACTTTAACACTAGGAGGTAATCTAATCTCATCAAGCCCCACCTCTCGATGATAATTTTTGGGTTCAATATCAACCTCTTTCATTTTTATAGCCTCATCGGGCTCTTTACCGGTTATTCTTGTTTTTGTATTATTCAAAGTTTTTAGAATAGCTGGTAATCTTTTCACCCATACCCTTGATCGCCCATCACTAACCATTTCTTGTGAATATTGATGACTAAATATTCTTTCCCCCAATATTCTGTTTGCATTTTCCACAAAGGCTTGGGCTCTATGGTTTCCGGCCTCACTTCTTTGTATTTTAACATTATGGTAATTCATGAGTTTACTAACTTCACCCATAAATTCTTTTCCGGGATCAACCATTAATGTTTTGGGGTATTTCAATCTTCTAGAATATATTTTTGTAAAAGCTTCTGATATCTCTCGACTTTCTTTTGAGGTTAATGGCTCCGCATCTTTATATCTCGAGGCGATATCAACCACAACTAACGCATATTTATATGTTTTTCTTCCAACTTTATCATGCGGTAAAAATAATAAATCTGCTTGGTGAATCTGATTTGGTTTATCTACAGTCCAGTGTGGTCTAGGTATATACTTTGGAGCTGGAAGATAGATTTGCCATATTGCCTGTTTCTGCAACCATTGTTTTGCCTCATTTTCACTTACTTTCGCCTTCTCAGCTAATTTAGGAATCGCGGAATATCCTTTCCAATACCCCTCAGCCGAATAATATATTTTTGGCATCATTTAAAAATTAACAAAGTATCTTATAAATTAAAATGGTGGAGGAAACAAAATTTAGTGAATATCAAATTAATCTTATGAAAAAAATTATTAGAAAAAAAATTCTATATATGGAAGATGGCGATAAAATTTTTAATATTATGATTTTAATCCCCGATGCGAGAGAGGGTTTATTAAAACATATTGAAAAATTAAAGAATAATAGTGTGAAGGGGTTTAAAGGTTAGACAAAGTATCTTATAAATTACAATGACGTCAGAAAAAATTAATCCAAATAGAATTCCAAGAGAACCCTTTGGTTTGAAGGCAGAATCAACATTAAATAGAATTACTCTAAACCCATCATCAGCCAGCCCCGGTGAAACATTATATATAAATATTCCAAAACTTTCTGAGAATTTGGTGATTGTACCTGGAAGTGTATCTCTTCTATTTGATTTAGATGTTGAAGGCCATGCAAATAATAGATTTGTTAATAATTTGGCGGCCAATCTTGTTTACAGATTAAAAGTTCTTTTTGGAGGTGAAACATTACAAGATACCCAAAGATATGATCTATTTCAAACATATCATGATTTATTTTTAACCAAAGAAGAGCGTAAAGATAGATTAAAACAAGGTATTTCTGATGAAAATATTAGAAAACTTAGAACAAATGCGGGTGATAAGGATGATTCTGATGCAAAAGAAGTAGCCCTTGCTGTAGTACATAATACAAAGTATAGAATACCAATAAATCATCCTATTTTAAAAGATCATGGGGTTTTTTATCCAAAAGCATTAGAAAATCATTTAATATTTGAGATTACATTAGCCCCCGTTTCTGATATTGTTGTTTATTCTGATACAACTAAAACACCATCATATTCGCTCAAAAATTTAGAGTTAGAATATTCATCAATTTCAAGTGAATATTTAGCTAAAGAAGCTAAATCAACTTATCAAATTGGCAAAGGATTCTTTTATGAAAATGTAACTTTACACAAAACTTTTACATTTTTAACTGGAGCCGATGAAGTTATTAATCAACATGTTAATTTACCCAGAAGATCAATGAGCGGAATATTATTTTTGTTTATTGCCCCATATGCCGGTGGTGCAAGAGATTCAGAAAATTTTTTCTATCCTGGAATAACTTCTGTTAATATTGATGTTGATGGTGTACCAAATAGAATATACTCTAAAGGTATGATTATATCAGATCTTTGGGAATCTGTTAAAAAACGATTCCCAAAAATAGTAAAGTATAATGTAAAAGAAGGGGATTTTTATACAAATAAGTTTGCTCTTTGGCTTGATACTAGAACTCACCCAGATAATAATATTCATGGTGGGGGACTAGCTCTAAATAATACACATGATGGAGTAAAAATAGAAATTAAAAGGAAAAAAAGCGGCACATCAAGCTCAGCAGTAATAACTTGTCATATGTTTGTTGTAGCCGATGCAATGATGGAAATTATGAATTCAAGTTTGAGATCAATTAAGTACTAAAAACATAATGTTATGATACAAAAATCATGGAAGATTTACGAGATAAAATACCATTCCATTGTATCATAACTGGGCCAACAAATTGTGGGAAAACAAAGTACCTAATTGAACAGCTCCGCGGTCCTTTCCGAAAAGTTTTTGAATATATTGTTTTAATTTGTCCAACTTATTCTAAAAATAAAACATATCATAATTTTGCTCGTGGGGACAAGAGATTTTTTGTGTTATCACCAGATGCAAGTAATGTGGATGAGATTAATGAATTGTTAAATTATTGCCAAATTTTATTCTCCGGACTCAATACATTAATAATTTTGGATGATTGCGCCGTATCCACCGATCTGAAGAAAAGATCTAATAAATTTATAGATTTAGCATTTTCTGGAAGGCACCATGGTTTATCAATGTGGGTTTTAACCCAGCAATTGACATCTATAGCAAAACCATTTCGGGAAAATGTGGCTTGCGTTGTTACTTTCCATAATCCATCGCAGAAAGGTATGAAAATGTTTTTTGAAGATTATGGGGGAGATATGGATTATGAATTGGGTAAAAAGTTTGTGCAACTCCTGAAAACAAAAAAATATTCTAGGTTATGTTTGAGTTTGCGTTATCCATTTAATTGCTATTTAGAGATTCCCGAGGTGATTTAAAAAAGATGACAAACGTTGAAGATTACATTGAAGAAAAGACAGACCAACCATCGGAAAAAGATGATAATGATCTTGAAATAAAACAAGAATCACTTGCCATTCTCGCAGCCTTAGGAACAACAAAGGAATATTTGGGGGTTGAAATGAGTTTGGGTGATATAAAAAAATTATCGGAACGCGATGTAGAAAAATATTTTAACCGGTATCAGGCGGTAATGGGTAAGAAAATTAACGGCGGATTGGTAGATTCATCACTTCAATTAATTTCTAAAATTATTTCATATTTAGTTCCGGTTGATGATATAGAATCTCTTTGTTCTGATTTAAAGAATGATGATTTGGTTAATCGTGAATTAACAAACATTGTTGGACTCTTAGCATTAAAAGCAGGAAGGCTGGCGGCACTTGCTAGCGGGCTATTTCAGGTTGCTAAACACATTAAATTCAACAAAAATCAACAATTTACAAATACAACTGAACAGACTACCGAGCAGGCTGATAGCGGGTATGATACTGTTCACTAATCCGTTTAAAGGTTTCTTAATTATATGTAAAATATGTCTGAACAAAATGAACAAGTTGAGCAAATTACGGCCGATCCCGCGCCTGAAAATAAAGATACTAAAAAGAGGGAGAAAGATCCTAAAAAAGTAGCGGCTGGTAAAAAATTAGCAGAATATAATAAAAAAGCAAAAGAAGCATTAGCTAGGGAGATGAAACGAGAAGAGACCCTGCGGGCTACAGAGCAAAATGATGACCGCGAAGCGAAATCATGGCTTCCGGAGTTATCTTTTACTACTGTTTTATCTGTTGTTGGATTGGGGTTTACAGCATTTGATCTTTTTATGAGATATAAGGAAAAAGCTAGGGTTGAATATTCTAATAGGATAGTTGATTTATCACAAGTTCCGCAAATACCCCAACCCTCAAAAATTCCATTGCATTTAACCCCAAAATCTTTAGGAATGGAATAATTACTAAAGTCATCTAAAGGTTTCTTAATGATGTAGTAAAAAATGTCAAGCGAAAATAAACTTGTGAAAACTGTAACTGATTCGGCGACACTTATTGGATTGGGAGCTGGAGTTGGCTATGTAGCTAAAAAGGTAATGAAAGAATCATTTTTGAGTGATCCATCCTCAAGTATTACAAATTATGCAAAATGGGTGGCTGTATTATCCGGAAGTATGTATCTTAAAACATATTTAGAGGATCAAAAGATTTTACCAAAATAATTAAATATGGCAGCAATAGCGATGATGTTTGGTGGGGCAATATTGAATGCAACAGCATTTGTTGGTGGAAATTATCTTGCAAAATATTTTGCGGGGCATAATCTCGATACAGAAAAAATACGACATGATAAAGCATTAGAAAAATATCAAAGAGATTACGCCGAATATCAGGAAAAAAGACAAAAAATGACTGATTGGAAAATGAAGAAAAAAGATGAAAAATATCAAGCATGAAAAAATATTTCGACTACAAACCAAGCTTTTGAATTGTATAGTCAAATACTTGAGCCAAAATTCTCTGATTATTACAAACCAAGCGATGAACAAAAAACAGGAGAAATGGTATATGTTGGAGCGGGAATGTTGGGTTTGGGTTACGCGGTAAGTAAATTCTTATGAATTATTATTTGTTATGTAACCAATAATTTGGTTATATAACACAAGCATATTTATTTTGGTTTAAATGAGACTTCCATCATCAGAGTATAAATCTAAATTTTCCATAAGTTCAGATGCTGATGATGCATTAGAAATAATTACTTCTGGGTTATATCTACGGCGAGATAATCTTTTCATTTTAAAATCTTGTTTTACAGCGGCATCATAAATTTTTACCTGAAGCGAAATAAAATTACCAATAAATATTGATTCAATTTTAACATTAGATTCTGCAACGCAGCCATTATGCATTAAATCTTCTACTTTTATTTCTTCATCAGTATCCATATCATAAAATTTAGTTAAAAATCCTCCTTGTCTTTTAGATTCAATTAATTTTGCATATAATGTTGGGCCTCTATCAGGTACTTTTTGCATATAAGTTTTATTTTTTTCATCTGTGATTTTTACCATTTTCCAATAAAGAGGATTTAAACCCCCCTTACTTTTAGTAAGATCAGATCTTTCCAACTCGTATTTCTCAATTTTATCTCTATTTTCTAATAAATGATCAATACAACAATCTACTATTTTATTAAAAGTATCAATCCATTTTTCTTCTTCTGGTGTGGGTTTAATTCCACTCCATAAACATAAAGGGAAAACATATCCAGTAGTTTTATTTGTTTCTGGGCTTTTATTTACTGAAACCCCAAATGAATATAAACGACTAGTTGGAATAACAAGCTCTCCTTCTGTTCCATCATCATTTTTTGTAAAAATTCTAATTCGTTTAAATTCAACCCTTGGTTTACTTCCAGGAATTTCACCAACAATTGGTTTAGAAAAAATCATACTTTCTTTTGGATTATAATTATAAATATCTATTAATTGTGTAGTTTCATTCATCATTTTATTTTTATATATATATATTTTTTTTATATTTAAATCAAATTTTATTTTTAAACTCTAAGTGATCTAAAGATTTCTTACTGATGAGTAAAAAAAATCATGGAAGAGGATATACCATTAGAAGATTTGCCAAAAGGAACTGATGATGGCGAGAACAATGATGAAACAGTTTATTTATCCCCAAACACATCTACATCTATTGATCAAGGATATCTTGGTTACTCTGAATATATGGAAGAAAGAAAACGACTTCAATGGGAAATAAAAGATGAAGAGAAAAAAACACCAAATATTGAAGAAAGAGATGAGAAATATGACAGAAGGCGAGAAGCGGGTCAGGAACTCAAACGCTATTTACCAACTTTCAATCCTAATGATGCGACATTTAATGTAACATATGGAGAAGATGGTAGTATATTAGCAGAATTTAGTAATAGAAAGGGTTCTGCACCACATGTTATACTTACTAAAGATAAAGTTCTTATGCTTGAAGATTTACCAAAAACAATGAGAAAAGCTCTAGGTGCCGATTATGAAACAATGTTAGATAAATATAATGATGCCATATCACAATTTAATGAAGAAAAAGCAAAACATAATGAATTACTTTCTGCAGTACAAGGAATAGATTCACTTTTAGCGACAAGAACGGAGGAGATTAATGGATATGCCGAAAGAGAAAAAGAACTTAAGAAATTCATTGAGAAACAACAGTTGGAAAAAGCAGAAAATAAAAGTCTTTTTGATCAAACCGCTGAACAGAATATAGAATTAAAAATACAAGCAGAGAGACTTTTTGAAGAACTAAAATTATGCAAAGAGGAAATAGAAAAAAATAAGAAGGGAAAATCAAATTTAACAAAGTTAGAACAAAGCAAAGAAAGATTAAAAGCTGAGAATGATAAATTAAAAGAACAACTTAGAAATAAAACAATTTCAATTGAAGAACAATTATCAGTTATAGATGGGCGAAAAGATGAAATACTTAAAAATTTACCATTGCGAGAGCGGATAAAGTATATATTCAAAAAGTATGGTTTTACAGTTTTTGCTGTTCTAAGTGCAGTAGGTGTCATTATTGGGGTTATAGTTTCTAATCTTTCAAGGGGTTTATCAACATTAGGCCGAGGAGTTGGTAATGGTTTGAAAACTCTTGGTAAAAAATTAGGCGAAATATTGCCAGGAATGGTTGGTGCTATCGTGAGCTTTCTATTCAAAACAGCCGGTCAAGTTATTGGATTTTTAGGAAAAAATGCTTGGATTTTGATAATGGCTGTAGTTCTATATTTTGTAGAAAACATAAAGAAAAGAAAGTAACAGATCTAAAGATATCATACTGATCAGTAAAATACAATATGGATGACTACAATAAAATTTATCCTCAATTACCTAATAATCCAGATCCTATTAATTTCAGACTACAAAAATCAAGCGAAGTATTACAAAATCTTGAGAAAGAAATTAAACATTACGAAGAAGTAAGGAAAAAATATAATAGGGCAAGAACCATATGCACAAAAATTAGTGTTTCTGGCGGTTTTATTTCAGTTATTCTATCAGCGAGTGGTTTGAGTACATCTCTTACTGGTTTTGGTGCTATTGTTGGGGTTCCTTTGGGGGTTGTGGGTGGAGTTTTTGGGGGATTGTCGGTTGGATTTGGAATTGCATCAAAAAAACTTTCAAATAAAGTTAGTAAACACGAACAAACAGCTGCAATTGCAAAATCAAAATTAAACACCATTAATGATTTAGTTTCAAAAGCTTTGAAAGATAATGTTATATCCGATCAAGAATTTTCTATAATTTTAGCAGAGTTGGAAAAGTTTCAAAAACTAAAACAAGAAATACGACAAAAATTTAGGAAAGACTCAGAAAAAAACTTAGATATGTCTGTGATAAGGAGAGAAGTTCGCGAAAATCTATTAAAAGAATTAACAAATCCAGGTCATTAAAAATTTCATATGAGAGAACCGATGTTGGTTGTAATTGTTTTGCGGGAATTAGAAGAGAGGTTAATTGAATTAACATTTTATTCTCGATCTAAAGATCAAGTAAACATAAGAATAAAATGCTTTTAAATGATTTCAAAAATCGTTACCCAAACGCGAACATTGATAAATTTACATTTATTAATGATTCATTTGGCGGATATATTAAATGGAAAGTTAATGGGGTAACAGTTATGTCTGATGATGATCCTTCTGGTAAAACATGGACCGATGATCTTCCTGCTAATTTGAAAACATTATTATGGCGCGATTTGGGGTTACAAAATAGTTCCTTTCCTAAAAGTTTATTATCTACAAAAAATATATACCCAATACCCGGTATTAAATTCAATGAATCTGCAAAAAATGTAACAAAAATGTTAATTATTTTAGATATATATGTTTCAGATAAAGATCATTTTACCGCATCAATGAAAAATGTATTTAAAAATCAGACTGTAGGACTTACTAGTGGTAAAGAAGCTAGAGCTTGGTTGAATAAACCAAATATTAATCACTGGCCGCAGCAATTAAACATGGCGGTTTGGTGCGCAACATCTGGATGTGGTGTAAGTTTAAATGATAGTTTAAATTATCCCAAAGTTATTAGAAGTTTTTTTATATTTCACATTTACTTTACAATAAGAAGAATATTATATGAATTATCTGTGCCATTACCTGGCGAACAAACTTTTTCTTTAAAAAATAATCCATACAACAAAAATGCTTATAATCGTTTATGCGCAGAATTTGGTTTAAGTAATAATCAAGATTATAGAGGATTAAATAAACCTTTGGCTGATTTTAGGTGGAAAGGGGGTGCAAATCACGGTGTTGGGGATGTATTCATTGATTATGGAAAAGGATACATAGCCCCCGGAAGCGTTAGTGGGGAGGGAATGGGCGGCGGAAATCAAGATGTCAGAATTATAAGAAGTTATGATGCAGAAGCTAATATATGGCCAAGCAGTTCAAATAGATTTTCCGATGATGGGGGTAAAAAAATAGATGGAAATTTAATATCTATGTTACGAAATGATTACTTTGTTGATTTTCAATATGCATGGTTTATACCCAAATCTGGATATGGATTAACAAATGCTGGATTAGGAAGAATAAATAGATCGGTTGAGGCTTTTGTTTATTGCATTTTGGGAGCCCAAGTTAATACTAGGAATTCAATTATTGGTAATGGGGGTAGAGCATTTGAAACTCAGCAAGAATTTATAGATTTATTTGAAAGCTCTGTGATTGAAAATGATATCGCAAATTCAAATCAAAGATATCAAATGGCGGTTCAAGAATCAAAAGTACGGCTTGATTTGGCTATAGCTCCTGATGTTTTGTTGATGCCAAGCAATTTAATTATAAATACAGAAAGCGTTATCGGATACAATAATAATCTGAAAATAGCAACAGAAGATATGAAATTTGGGGTAAATAATTCATTAAACATTGAAACAAAAAATGTTGGAATAACTCATAGTTTAGGAACATCAAAGGTTTTATTAAATACCAATCCTCAACCAAGGAAACCTAAATTAAAAAATAGCGATGAATCAAACAATGGCGATGAAGTTAGTAATATAGAAACATCTTCTCATCAAAATAATCTTATTGTTTTAATATTTGCCGGAGGATTATTATCTTGGTTTTTATTTCTTTAATGTTTTGATTATATAGTCTAAAGGTGAATATCATGTAATCAAAACAATATGTTCAGTATTACAATGTATGATTCTGAAACTCGGGTTTATTTAGACCCTCCAATGAAACACGTTAGTGAATTACAACTTTTAGATTGTAATATTAAAACAAAAATAGCAATAACTTTAAAGAATCAAGAAAAAATAACCGATGAACAAGGTAAGCCTTTAGTAATATTTAATCCAGGAACATATTCCATAAATGATATAAAAATATTAATTGAGCTCAGCGAAAAGGGTAAAAATATAACAATGATTATCGGGGATAATTTTGCTTACATAATCAACAATAAAACAATTAACATTAAATTTACCCAGGGTTTGCAAAATTCTTTGGGGGTGCCAGAGGTTTTATTTAAAATAAGTCAAATAGATATAACTATAAAAGAACCTTTGAGACTTTTATGCGGCATAGTTGATAATAGAATGTCATACACGAATAAAGGTAAAAATGCAAAAATACAGCCATCCCAATTACTAGCAAACATTCCATCAAAAGATTACCCATCTATTCCAATTAGAAAATATGATGGTTTGATTAATCACTTTGATTTAGCCATTTTAGACTCTGATTGGAAAAAGTTTGATCTAAAGGGAGAATCTGTAACTTTTAGTTTAAGATTTAAATAAATTTTTGTTATATAACCATTTATTGGGTTATATAACATAACTTTTATCAATCTTCACCCCATCTTTCTTTCAAATCTCTTAACTCCTCAAAATCAATACACCAATCCAAATATCTAGATGGTTGCCATGCTATTGCCATAAGCTCATTATGTAAGTCTTTATGAAATTTGCGTTTTTGATATAACTTATCAGAATTTACATATATTTCAACTGTTAATAATTCAACAATAAAATTTTTATCAAACTTATTAATATCACATTCCTTATCATAGTAGCCTTTATATTCTCCAACTTTACCATAATATTCATCATAACCATTCGAACGAACATAATATCCATCAACATTTTCATAAATACCACAAAGATTATTATCAACATACTCTTTTAACCATTCTTTATAATCTTCATTTGCAGCATTTAATAAATCTTTTACAAAATTATTAACACATAAACCATTCAAACCAAAATCTATATCTCCGAAATAACCGAGACTTCCCGCATAATAATAATTATTATCATAATAATTATCATCATCATAAATAATTTCAAAATAAATACAACATTTTTTCTCATCAATAATAGAACGATTTTTTGATATATTTTTTAACAAATCTTCTTTTATTTCTTCTATAAAATCGTAAATATTAAGCTTTTTATCGTTTTCATAATCTTTAATAATACTTTTTGTTTCCATATTTTTTTTTTTTATTTTATATTTTTTTAAAATCATAATTATTTTTTTTAATTCTACATTCTTTACAAGAAGATTTTTGTTTCATGTGTTCGCATATTTGCGATCCTCCGCATTCTTTACATTGTTGTTTTTGATTATTATGTTTACATATTTGAGACCCGCCACATTCTTTACAGCGATACTTATATTTATTATGTTTACATATTTGCGATCCTCTACACTTTTTACAAACATACTTAATTTTGCCATGTTCGCATATTTTAGACGCTCCACTCTTTGCAATTATACTTAATTTTTTCATGTTTGCATATTTGAGACCCCCCACAATCTTTACAAAACGCCCTGATTTTTTTATGTTTACATATCTGACTTCCTCCGCACTCTTTACAATAATCTCTGAATCTTTTGTGTTCGCATATTTTAGAACCGCGGCACTCTTTACATTGATGTTTTTGATTATTATGTATACATATTTGAGACCCACCACACTTTTTACAGTAATATTTATATATTCCATGAATACAGTAAATATTTTTTTTTGTTGGTTTTATCTTTATTGAATTTTGGGGTGGTATTTCTGGTATTAGTGTTGGTTGGGGAGAACCGGGCGGTATATTGGGCGCTGGTGTTTGTGGTGTATTAATAATAGGTTGTTCTTCATTATGTCTTTGCCTATAATTTTCCAAATCTTCATTTGTATTAATTCCTATTTCGCGCAATGCTTGTATTTTTTCAGCTTTCCGCATACGACTTCTGCCTCGTATACGCAATTCTTTCACAATTTCTTTTAATTCAACATCTTTCAATTGATCCATTTGTATTGTATACTGTTATTCTTCCCTCTAAATCATATTTATATTTTTCAATTTTTTTAATTTTTATTTTTTTTTATACCTCATCTATTATTTTTTAATTTTACCCTTTTTCATTTTTTTAATTTTTGATTTTTTTATACCTCTTATATTATTTTTTTTAATTTTTGATTTTATCCTAAAGCTCATTTTAATTTTTTAATTTTTTGATTTTAATTTGTCCTGGTCCCCGCCTTTTACACCTACTCGAGGACTTTTACTAATAGTCCTTGAGTGGAGAAATTCTTGACTATTACTATCACTAGACTATTACCTGACTATTACTAATAATCCTCTGTTATCACTAACATTCCTCAAGTAGCGTAGCCAATCAGATTGCGGCATTTGCGTTAGTCCACTAGTTGGGTGATACTAAGTATGACTATCATTTACAGGCTCTTGGTTGTCAAGATGGTACAATAGCATATTACCAACTGATCTTTAGTACAGTACATGGTCTCTACAAGGACAGGTACAATGAATATAAACAAGATATATGCGTTGTTGACCAAGTGTGAGGTCAAGATGGCTGCATATTGACCAAGCGTGAGGTCAAGGTGGCTGCATATTGACCAAGCGTGAGGTCAAGGTGGCTGCATATTGACCAAGCGTGAGGTCAAGATGGCTTCATATTGACCAAGCGTGAGGTCAAGATGGCTTCATATTGACCAAGTGTGAGGTCAAGATGGCTGCATATTTACCGAGTTCTTGTTTGCGTTTTTTGATTGGCCGAGATGTAATTGAGGTCATTAAAATCACATAAAAGACCAACATCCAGCCATCGTGACCAAATAAACTTGGGTAATGAAGGATTTATTGTATGGCAGTTCAGCTTTGTTTTGTTACGCGGGACAACACTGGAATTCTTGAGCGTACAAGACAGGCCCATCTTTCCCAGTCAGGTAGCCAATCAGAACCCAAGATTTGCCTCATCTTGCCTGCACAAGAAACCTGCAGCCATATAATAGACTGTGATACTGTATGTTCTTACTGACCACCTTATATTGCATTTTAGTATAAATCTATTAGCGTTCTATCACAAATGCTGCGCTCTGATTGGCTACGCTACCCACTATCTATTCTGTGATAGATAGTGAGTAGCGTAATGGCAGCCGCTTCTTCACATTTTCGAAGTGTCTGTGAAGAAGGTTTAGACAGTTTACTGGTTGAGGCTGTTCCATAAAAGACAAAGTTTTGAACAACTAGTAGATTTATACTAAAACAATTCGCTCTCGATTTCTATGGGTGATAGTTGACTTGGGCTGCACCCTCGTCAACTATCAAACAAAGGCAAAAATTGAACCACAATAGATATAAATGCATAGGCTAAGACATTAAACAGTTTTTTTATGGTGAGACATTGTAGTATGCCCTGCTTACATGCTCAGTGACTAAATTCTGTTCTTTAACTGTGCTAGATATGCCTTCAGAGATAACATGACAGATGTAATAATACAACACCTGATTACAGAACAAAAAGGTAATTATACATAACTATTATTGCTACATTCCTGTCTAGGCTGTAGTCAGAGCAAGGAGGGATTGTTTCACGTTTATGTACATTGAAGATGTCCTAGAAATTCCTGTCCTTATAATTAGAAATGAGTTCAACTCAATCATTACTATCCAAATCGTATCTCTACACAGTTCGTATAAAATGTCGTGATCTGGTGAAAAAAATTGCCATCTACAGACACAGACTAGCGGTGAGTTGAATTTTGTACTTAATTTATTTTTATACATGATGCATTTGTGATGGTCTTGTTATTTGAGTACCACATGAAGGCACTGCGTTAATTCATCAACAAAAATTGCACGCTTATTCAAGTACATGTCCATTTCTCATCTACCAGGGTGGTTTGCTCGAAGCAGGGTTAAGGTAACCAAGGGTTAGTGTGAAATGTAAATACTAATATGAGTGCTTACAAAGTACATTCAGTACAATTCTTTTTGAATACAATTTGATGATTGTACGTTTTGAAAAAAAAGAGAGAAAGTTATATCAGAGAAAATGCTTTTTAACAATAAGAAAAGAAACCTGGGTTAAAATGTAACCCTATTATATACTAAAACAATGGATAAGGTTGAAGGTGCACTCTGATTGGCTAGTCAGACTCTGGATATCCTGTGGTATTTTCCTCTGAGCAACTTGTGAGTTTTTTGCACCGTTGCATGAATTTCGAAAATTATGGCGTCCCTGTTTGCATCTGTGACAAGCGAAGAAATCATCCTAATTAACAATGAAGCAGTCCCTGAAAACACAAAGAAAGCGACTAAATTTGGTTTGGCCCTGTTCAAACGGTTTGTGTTTTTAACCCAACAAGAAAGGTTTTGTTTTCAAATGCAAATTAATCTTGTGTAACCAAATTTGATGACACTTGTTCACTTGAGAACCAATGTTGAATTATATCTTTTACAGAATGGTTTCAAATACAGAAAGAGTTTGCAACTCCATTTGAAGAAATGTCATCACGAGAACTAAACAGCTTTTTTTCTGTTAGTGAGAAAATGAGATGTACAGCAGTCATTACAACAAAAAATCCCTTAGTGCAATCCGAGCCGCGTTGATTGTCACTTGAGAGGCCCTTCATTTTCCAAGCCATTTTCCTTTTGTGGTGTACATTATCTCACTGTCTTAGTATATACTAAAACAATTGTTCACCTCAGTGTTGCTGGCTGGTGCTAGTTTGGTGAGTAGTAGTTAAATATATTTAGTATAAATACCCAGGTGAATATACGAAATTGCGCGCTCTGATTGGTTCGCTATCTTGGATTGTCAGCTGATAATCACCTCGATGAACAAAATGGCTGCTAGTTGTTTGCGCACTTTTGGTGAAATAAAATTTTTTCATGTTGTACAATTCTTTTTTCTTTCTTTTTTTTTGAAATAATCACCTGTGTATTTATACTGAATATTCACCAATAATCACTTTGTCTTCAGTGAATAATTGTTAAATATACATTAATTTAACAACGATTCACCAAAGTTAAGTTTAAGTTTATATATAATGTTTGTGGATCCACTGCTTCATTTGTTTAAAGGTTATCTTGTCTTATTCTTTCATTGTCAGGTTCAGTTGCCTGATAAGATTGTTGTCTATGAGCTGAACACCGATGATGTATCTGATATGCATTACAAAGTCAAGGTAAACTTGCTTCTCCCTTGGCATGGAAAACAGAACTGTTACTTGTTATTTGCCATTTTAACTGTCATTTGCCAGTAAAAGCATTTGAGGATGTTTGTCCTTAAGATCAAAAATAACTAAGGTGGGAAATGGTGGCCTTACAGCAAGGAGGTTTCCATGGCAACTCTGTTAATGCCCTCTCCTGACACTGTGCACACAGCAATATCATAGAGTCAGTGAATGCCAATCTTGATTGTAACTCAGAGCGTTGTGGTAGACGGTGTATACATTTCGTAGATTGGTCTGTTCAGACCAACCTTGGAATCTTAGAAAACTGGTTGTTAATGACATAGGGGCTCGGATTTGTTACTTTACCCATTGTATAATCAATATTGGTGTTGAAAGCTGAGTCCCAAAATTTTTCGGCTTCAAAACCTCAGCTTTTGACACTGTGCTGTGAGCCCTGGCAAATATCAGATGAACTATTTTGTATCCTAAAGAGGGACAATGGTGTCCCTTGGATGGAATCTTTGTAGTGTATAGAGTTTTCATAACTAAACAAATTTTTTTCTGTTAGCGAGAAAATAAGATGTACTGCACTCGTTACAACAAAAAATCCCTTACTGCAATCCGAGCCACGCTGATTGTCACTTGAGAACCCTCCATTTTCCAAGCCATTTTCCTTTTGTGGTGTGCATTATCTCACAGTCTTAGTATATACTAAAACAATTGTTCACCTCAGTGTCGCTGGCTGGTGCTAGTTTGGTGAATAGTAGTTAAATATATTTAGTATAAACAATACTAAATACAATACAATGGTGTCCCTTGGATGGAATCTTTGTAGTGTACAGAGTGTTGATAACTGTGTGAAAGTGGGAAAATGTAGTCTAATGTTATGTGCATGGAAATATGCAATTAGAGTTTATCTATAGGTGTGGTAATTTATTCCCGGAGCTTTTTCTCAAGTAAGTTAGCATGGTGCTATAAGAGTGTAAAAGTCTTAATAAACTGCTTTTAACATAAAATTGCAGCGAACTGCAATCTTCTCTTATTTACTTAAGTATTTTATGATTGCCAGTGACTTGTAAAATGTTTTCGATCAATTTAGGACAAAATTGAAAAGAAATTTGAGTGCAACCTGCTGGTTTCCTGCTCCAATCACATCATTCTTTGTCAGGTAGGAGTTAGGTTTTGCATGGGCTGTAAATACCTCTTACTAACCAAGTTCGAGGTCTCTACTGTAAGTTACGGACCGAGTATTTTCCACTTGCACGCGGCCATAAATCCGAGCAGAAAAAAGGAGGATCCGTAGCTTACAGGACGGACCAAGAAAACGTGGTTTGTAAGATATTTATTATATCTAAAAACAAACTTTTGAATTTAGCGTGCCGTCAGTAAAGTACAGCCTGCTGAATTGACCAATCACAGCGTGCATACCAGCTGAGAGATATACTAAATCCTAGCAAACATTCTCCCTTTTTCCTTCATCCTCTTTTAAAATCAAAACAATCACCTCATTCTTTGTCAAGTAAGGATTTTGAAAAGTCAGCTGTGATCTACAAGGGCTGAAAACTACTACAAAAACCCTCTCTAAAAAGCCAGTCCCTCTCTCCCTCCCTCCTCCTTCATACCTGATAAAGTATAAAGGATAAAGTATGGTGTCAAAAGTAGATTTCATTCTTGTGTCCTGAAAGGTTAGGACCTGAAAGGGCTGTAAGTTACTGTTATAATTATACAGCTACCTCTAAATCCAATATTGACTACTGTCCAATTTTTCTTAAATTGGACACCTATCCAATTTAAGAATAATTGGATAGTTGCCAATATTGGATTTAGAGGTAGCTATATAATTAACAAATAACAGGACTCCGTGCTTGTCCAATTAAGAAAACGTTGAATAAGAAAATTCCTTGGAACACCAAATTGGACTCGGCCTGCGGCCTTGTCCAATTTTGGTGTTCCTCTGAATTTTCTCATCCAATATTTTCTTAATTGGACAGCATGGAGTACTATTATATTTAACAATTATTCGCCGAAGGCGAAGTGATTCACAGTGAATATTCACCGAGACGAAGTCGAGGTGAATATTATCCGAGAATCACTGAGCCTGAGGCAAATAATTGTTTTAGTGTAAATGCACAGGTGATTATTTCAAAAAAGAAAAAAAAAGCATTGTACAACATGAAAAAAATTTATTTTTTTCAAAAGCGAGCGAGCGACTGGCAGCCATTTTGTTCGTCGAGGTGATTATCGGCTGATAATCCGAGATAGCGAACCAATCAGAGCGCGCGATTTTGTATAATCACCTGATTATTTACACTCATATGATAATATGATTAATACTCATATGACCCGTCCGGCCACCCTTGCGCAATCTCTAGTAAAAACTGACATGTGTAGGATCTGACGGATTGACGTCAGCCGGTCTGGAAAAAACCGTCCGGCCCTGGTGCACTTGTTCAGCTTTATTGCAAATTAAATTAAAAAACACTGAACAATAGAAATGAGAAAATAAGTCCTGTTTTTCGATGAACTGCGAAATTCTTTATATTGACTAGAAAAAATAAAGGGAAAGTTTTTATTGTATGATTTTTTTTGGGGGGATTTGTTTTTACTCTGGTCGGGCTGGACGGGAAAATATTTGGCTCTCGTTCATGACGCACAGACCTTGCTGCACTTGGTCCGTACGTCATAACCTCCAGCCAAATATTTTCCCGTCTGGCCCTCCCACTTAGTCAATAAGCACGTTTTAAAACCCTATTAAGCACCCTGTCTAAATAGCCCTTTGCCCTCTCCCTCTCCTCCAGCCCTGTAAACAGAAAAAATAAAAACAAAGAACATAGTGTGAAGTATGGTGTCAAAGTAGATTTCATTCTTGTATCCTGATAGATTAGGACCTGAAAGGGCTGTAAAAAACTTAATGAATACTCTCTCCAAAAAACCTCTATCCCCTTCTTATTCTCCATCCCTGTAAATCAAAATTTCAAACTGAAAATCCAAGGTAAATAATGGCGTCAAAAGCAGATTTCATTCTTGTGATACGTAAGTTATGAAGAAACCTAACAAACACTCGAGCAAAAATGCCCTACCCCCTCCCTCTACTCTATCCTCGTACATAAAAAAAAAATTAGATGAAGACATGAGTTAAATTTATGCGACAGAGGAAATCCGCCCCCAGGGAGTGTCCTCTTTTCTTATGATCTCCTGTTTGATATTTGATTGAAATGTGATGCTTCTTTTGCAGGAAAGAAGACTTCAATGCTTGGCTTTTACAGGGACTAAAGAAAGGTGAGTCATGCTTGTTTGGCGATATTTTCACTCAGTGAAGATATGAAAAAGTTATTTACCAAATGTCCTGGATGTACGCGCGCGTCCTAACAAAGTTTTCCCGTTAGTTTCTTGTCCATGTAATAAAAAGAACATTACGCGGTGGCTTGAAGATATGAGTTTAATTTCCCGTATTAAAAACAACATTTTACTTGCTGCGCTCCCTCGCAAAATATTGTTTTCACCACTCGAAAATAAAATTCATATCTTTGCGCCACTGTGTAATATCCTCTATATGTGTTGACTGCTGAAAAACTGTGTACATAGATTCGCATCTCTTGTTCAAAAAACACGCTGTTTATGACATGTCTTCCCGTCTTAATTGCTCCTTATGCCTGAAATAGCTAATTTTGTATGTTTATTTATCTATTTATTTATTTTATTTACTTAAGTATTCATTCATGTGCCGTCTTAACCCTTTCATTTATAACGTGCTATAGACTCTGTAATAAATCGTTGTCACTGCCCGCCGCGATTAGCCTATGCTATTTGCGGGTAGTGTCAATTCTGTATTTTAACATCTCCATTTAACCCTTTAACCCCTGAGATCAAACTCTTAATTCTTCTAACTGATCTGAATACATCTTTCATTACAACAGTGTGGAGATTTTGATGTTATATCAACGAAAACCTATACAAGTTTTCAGATGGCATATTCTCATGAGCTCTATGGTTGCCTTTGTAGTAATATGTTTAAGAGAAGATGCATGTTGGTCACTCTCAGGGAGTAAAGGGTTAAGTTATCTTTCTATTTCTTTGTTTAGACTATACGTATTTTCGATCATTGTAAACCACTTAAATGTGAAATAAAGTTGTTGTTGTTGTTGTGTACAATCTGATCATGTCGTTGCTTTTCAGAGAGTGGGTGATGGAATCATTGATACGTTACATTAAAGTCATTGGCGGTCCTCCAGGAAGAGAAGGACTTCTAGTTGGTCTGAAAAATGGACAGGTACTACAGTCGTTGGAGACACAGTAGTGTAGTGGTTAGCGAGTCGGACTTCCGACACAACTGTGCCTCCATGCACACCAGTATAATATTGAACTAAAACTATTTGTTTCAGATGTGTTTCACTTCGCGTGATCAACAATTTTTTACAGAGGTGTAACACAGAGGTACTGATATTTAATCAGAAATCAAAACGTTTTATCCAGGATTGTAGCTTAGATGTAATGAAAGTCATTGTTCATCCTCTCGTGTAACATTAAACAAGGGACACACTTTTAGGCCGGTCTGATTTTCAACAAATCGCCAGCAAAATTAATCTTTGTATACCTCATTGTTTTTTGCCATACAAATAACTACAACTAGGCTTTTAACTAAGCCGTTTTTAGGGTTCAAACAAAGCCCACCTCTCTAGCTTCCTCTTAAAATCACTGCAAGAACAGAAGGACCATGACATGTGCTTTCCAGAGTTTGTATTTCGGAAAGTTCCATCTTTTCAGTACATTCTGTAAGTTTTGGACACCTTTCTCTAGAGTTTCATTTCTTGACATTTCGAATTATTCACAGATGAAAATGTTTGCGACTTCCTCCCTTAGAACATTTTCATCTTTTTGTCACCCACAGATCATGAAGATATTTATCAACAATCCTTTTCCGTTACCGCTGTTGAAGCAGGAAACAAGCGTTCGTTGTTTGGACTTAAGTATGAGGTAGGACTGGTAAGGCAGTACCACAGTACAGTGCTGTTCAGTAGCTTTACAAAGAATGGTCACACTGCATGGTTTGATCCACAGATGAAAAAGATAGAACCACACTGTATAGTAAAACAAATAGTACCACAGTACAGTACTGTTTCAGTAGCTTTACAAAGAATGGTCACACTGCATGGTTTGATCCACAGATGAAAAAGATAGAACCACACTGTATAGTAAAACAAACAGTACCACAGTACAGTACTGTTCAGTAGCTTTACAAAGAATGGTCACACTGCATGGTTTGATCCACAGATGAAAAAGATAGAACCACACTGTATAGTAAAACAAACAGTACCACAGTACAGTACTGTTTCAGTAGCTTTACAAAGAATGGTCACACTGCATGGTTTGATCCACAGATGAAAAAGATAGAACCACACTGTATAGTAAAACAAACAGTACCACAGTACAGTACTGTTTCAGTAGCTTTACAAAGAATGGTCACACTGCATGGTTTGATCCACAGATGAAAAAGATAGAACCACACTGTATAGTAAAACAAACAGTACCACAGTACAGTACTGTTTCAGTAGCTTTACAAAGAATGGTCACACTGCATGGTTTGATCCACAGATGAAAAAGATAGAACCACACTGTATAGTAAAACAAACAGTACCACAGTACAGTACTGTTTCAGTAGCTTTACAAAGAATGGTCACACTGCATGGTTTGATCCACAGATGAAAAAGATAGAACCACACTGTATAGTAAAACAAACAGTACCACAGTACAGTACTGTTTCAGTAGCTTTACAAAGAATGGTCACACTGCATGGTTTGATCCACAGATGAAAAAGATAGAACCACACTGTATAGTAAAACAAACAGTACCACAGTACAGTACTGTTTCAGTAGCTTTACAAAGAATGGTCACACTGCATGGTTTGATCCACAGATGAAAAAGATAGAACCACACTGTATAGTAAAACAAACAGTACCACAGTACGGTACTGTTTCAGTAGCTTTACAAAGAATGGTCACACTGCATGGTTTGATCCACAGATGAAAAAGATAGAACCACACTGTATAGTAAAACAAACAGTACCACAGTACAGTACTGTTTCAGTAGCTTTACAAAGAATGGTCACACTGCATGGTTTGATCCACAGATGAAAAAGATAGAACCACACTGTATAGTAAAACAAACAGTACCACAGTACAGTACTGTTTCAGTAGCTTTACAAAGAATGGTCACGCTGCATGGTTTGATCCACAGATGAAAAAGATAGAACCACACTGTATAGTAAAACAAACAGTACCACAGTACAGTACTGTTTCAGTAGCTTTACAAAGAATGGTCACACTGCATGGTTTGATCCACAGATGAAAAAGATAGAACCACACTGTATAGTCAAACAAACAGTACCACAGTACAGTACTGTTTCAGTAGCTTTACAAAGAATGGTCACACTGCATGGTTTGATCCACAGATGAAAAAGATAGAACCACACTGTATAGTAAAACAAACAGTACCACAGTACAGTACTGTTTCAGTAGCTTTACAAAGAATGGTCACACTGCATGGTTTGATCCACAGATGAAAAAGATAGAACCACACTGTATAGTAAAACAAACAGTACCACAGTACAGTACTGTTTCAGTAGCTTTACAAAGAATGGTCACACTGCATGGTTTGATCCACAGATGAAAAAGATAGAACCACACTGCATAGTAAAACAAACAGTACCACAGTACAGTACTGTTCAGTAGCTTTACAAAGAATGGTCACACTGCATGGTTTGATCCACAGATGAAAAAGATAGAACCACACTGCATAGTAAAACAAACAGTACCACAGTACAGTACTGTTCAGTAGCTTTACAAAGAATGGTCACACTGCATGGTTTGATCCACAGATGAAAAAGATAGAACCACACTGTATAGTAAAACAAATAGTACCACAGTACAGTACTGTTCAGTAGCTTTACAAAGAATGGTCACACTGCATGGTTTGATCCACAGATGAAAAAGATAGAACCACACTGTATAGTAAAACAAACAGTACCACAGTACAGTACTGTTCAGTAGCTTTACAAAGAATGGTCACACTGCATGGTTTGATCCACAGATGAAAAAGATAGAACCACACTGTATAGTAAAACAAACAGTACCACAGTACAGTACTGTTCAGTAGCTTTACAAAGAATGGTCACACTGCATGGTTTGATCCACAGATGAAAAAGATAGAACCACACTGTATAGTAAAACAAACAGTACCACAGTACAGTACTGTTTCAGTAGCTTTACAAAGAATGGTCACGCTGCATGGTTTGATCCACAGATGAAAAAGATAGAACCACACTGTATAGTAAAACAAACAGTACCACAGTACAGTACTGTTTCAGTAGCTTTACAAAGAATGGTCACACTGCATGGTTTGATCCACAGATGAAAAAGATAGAACCACACTGTATAGTCAAACAAACAGTACCACAGTACAGTACTGTTTCAGTAGCTTTACAAAGAATGGTCACACTGCATGGTTTGATCCACAGATGAAAAAGATAGAACCACACTGTATAGTAAAACAAACAGTACCACAGTACAGTACTGTTTCAGTAGCTTTACAAAGAATGGTCACACTGCATGGTTTGATCCACAGATGAAAAAGATAGAACCACACTGTATAGTAAAACAAACAGTACCACAGTACAGTACTGTTTCAGTAGCTTTACAAAGAATGGTCACACTGCATGGTTTGATCCACAGATGAAAAAGATAGAACCACACTGCATAGTAAAACAAACAGTACCACAGTACAGTACTGTTCAGTAGCTTTACAAAGAATGGTCACACTGCATGGTTTGATCCACAGATGAAAAAGATAGAACCACACTGCATAGTAAAACAAACAGTACCACAGTACAGTACTGTTCAGTAGCTTTACAAAGAATGGTCACACTGCATGGTTTGATCCACAGATGAAAAAGATAGAACCACACTGTATAGTAAAACAAATAGTACCACAGTACAGTACTGTTCAGTAGCTTTACAAAGAATGGTCACACTGCATGGTTTGATCCACAGATGAAAAAGATAGAACCACACTGTATAGTAAAACAAACAGTACCACAGTACAGTACTGTTCAGTAGCTTTACAAAGAATGGTCACACTGCATGGTTTGATCCACAGATGAAAAAGATAGAACCACACTGTATAGTAAAACAAACAGTACCACAGTACAGTACTGTTCAGTAGCTTTACAAAGAATGGTCACACTGCATGGTTTGATCCACAGATGAAAAAGATAGAACCACACTGTATAGTAAAACAAACAGTACCACAGTACAGTACTGTTTCAGTAGCTTTACAAAGAATGGTCACACTGCATGGTTTGATCCACAGATGAAAAAGATAGAACCACACTGTATAGTAAAACAAACAGTACCACAGTACAGTACTGTTCAGTAGCTTTACAAAGAATGGTCACACTGCATGGTTTGATCCACAGATGAAAAAGATAGAACCACACTGTATAGTCAAACAAACAGTACCACAGTACAGTACTGTTTCAGTAGCTTTACAAAGAATGGTCACACTGCATGGTTTGATCCACAGATGAAAAAGATAGAACCACACTGTATAGTAAAACAAACAGTACCACAGTACAGTACTGTTTCAGTAGCTTTACAAAGAATGGTCACACTGCATGGTTTGATCCACAGATGAAAAAGATAGAACCACACTGTATAGTAAAACAAACAGTACCACAGTACAGTACTGTTTCAGTAGCTTTACAAAGAATGGTCACACTGCATGGTTTGATCCACAGATGAAAAAGATAGAACCACACTGCATAGTAAAACAAACAGTACCACAGTACAGTACTGTTCAGTAGCTTTACAAAGAATGGTCACACTGCATGGTTTGATCCACAGATGAAAAAGATAGAACCACACTGCATAGTAAAACAAACAGTACCACAGTACAGTACTGTTCAGTAGCTTTACAAAGAATGGTCACACTGCATGGTTTGATCCACAGATGAAAAAGATAGAACCACACTGTATAGTAAAACAAATAGTACCACAGTACAGTACTGTTCAGTAGCTTTACAAAGAATGGTCACACTGCATGGTTTGATCCACAGATGAAAAAGATAGAACCACACTGCATAGTAAAACAAACAGTACCACAGTACAGTACTGTTCAGTAGCTTTACAAAGAATGGTCACACTGCATGGTTTGATCCACAGATGAAAAAGATAGAACCACACTGTATAGTAAAACAAACAGTACCACAGTACAGTACTGTTCAGTAGCTTTACAAAGAATGGTCACACTGCATGGTTTGATCCACAGATGAAAAAGATAGAACCACACTGTATAGTAAAACAAACAGTACCACAGTACAGTACTGTTTCAGTAGCTTTACAAAGAATGGTCACACTGCATGGTTTGATCCACAGATGAAAAAGATAGAACCACACTGTATAGTAAAACAAACAGTACCACAGTACAGTACTGTTTCAGTAGCTTTACAAAGAATGGTCACACTGCATGGTTTGATCCACAGATGAAAAAGATAGAACCACACTGTATAGTAAAACAAACAGTACCACAGTACAGTACTGTTTCAGTAGCTTTACAAAGAATGGTCACACTGCATGGTTTGATCCACAGATGAAAAAGATAGAACCACACTGCATAGTAAAACAAACAGTACCACAGTACAGTACTGTTCAGTAGCTTTACAAAGAATGGTCACACTGCATGGTTTGATCCACAGATGAAAAAGATAGAACCACACTGCATAGTAAAACAAACAGTACCACAGTACAGTACTGTTCAGTAGCTTTACAAAGAATGGTCACACTGCATGGTTTGATCCACAGATGAAAAAGATAGAACCACACTGCATAGTAAAACAAACAGTACCACAGTACAGTACTGTTCAGTAGCTTTACAAAGAATGGTCACACTGCATGGTTTGATCCACAGATGAAAAAGATAGAACCACACTGTATAGTAAAACAAATAGTACCACAGTACAGTACTGTTCAGTAGCTTTACAAAGAATGGTCACACTGCATGGTTTGATCCACAGATGAAAAAGATAGAACCACACTGCATAGTAAAACAAACAGTACCACAGTACAGTACTGTTCAGTAGCTTTACAAAGAATGGTCACACTGCATGGTTTGATCCACAGATGAAAAAGATAGAACCACACTGCATAGTAAAACAAACAGTACCACAGTACAGTACTGTTCAGTAGCTTTACAAAGAATGGTCACACTGCATGGTTTGATCCACAGATGAAAAAGATAGAACCACACTGTATAGTAAAACAAATAGTACCACAGTACAGTACTGTTCAGTAGCTTTACAAAGAATGGTCACACTGCATGGTTTGATCCACAGATGAAAAAGATAGAACCACACTGCATAGTAAAACAAACAGTACCACAGTACAGTACTGTTCAGTAGCTTTACAAAGAATGGTCACACTGCATGGTTTGATCCACAGATGAAAAAGATAGAACCACACTGTATAGTAAAACAAACAGTACCACAGTACAGTACTGTTCAGTAGCTTTACAAAGAATGGTCACACTGCATGGTTTGATCCACAGATGAAAAAGATAGAACCACACTGCATAGTAAAACAAACAGTACCACAGTACAGTACTGTTCAGTAGCTTTACAAAGAATGGTCACACTGCATGGTTTGATCCACAGATGAAAAAGATAGAACCACACTGCATAGTAAAACAAACAGTACCACAGTACAGTACTGTTCAGTAGCTTTACAAAGAGTGGTCACACTGCATGGTTTGATCCACAGATGAAAAAGATAGAACCACACTGCATAGTAAAACAAACAGTACCACAGTACAGTACTGTTCAGTAGCTTCCTAAAGAATGGTAACACTGCATGGTTTGATCCACAGATGAAAAAGTTGGAACCACACTGTCTAGTAAAACAAACAGTACCACAGTACAGTACTGTTCAGTAGCTTTACAAAGAATGGTCACACTGCATGGTTTGATCCACAGATGAAAAAGTTGGAACCACACTGTATAGTAAAACAAACAGTACCACAGTACAGTACTGTTCAGTAGCTTTACAAAGAATGGTCACACTGCATGGTTTGATCCACAAATGAAAAAGGTAGAACCACACTGTATAGTAAAACAAACAGTACCACAGTACAGTACTGTTCAGTAGCTTTACAAAGAATGGTCACACTGCATGGTTTGATCCACAAATGAAAAAGGTAGAACCACACTGTATAGTAAAACAAACAGTACCACAGTACAGTACTGTTCAGTAGCTTTACAAAGAATGGTCACACTGCATGGTTTGATCCACAAATGAAAAAGGTAGAACCACACTGTATAGTAAAACAAACAGTACCACAGTACAGTACTGTTCAGTAGCTTTACAAAGAATGGTCACACTGCATGGTTTGATCCACAAATGAAAAAGGTAGAACCACACTGTATAGTAAAACAAACAGTACCACAGTACAGTACTGTTCAGTAGCTTTACAAAGAATGGTCACACTGCATGGTTTGATCCACAAATGAAAAAGGTAGAACCACACTGTATAGTAAAACAAACAGTACCACAGTACAGTACTCTTCAGTAGCTTTACAAAGAATGGTCACACTGCATGGTTTGATCCACAAATGAAAAAGGTAGAACCACACTGTATAGTAAAACAAACAGTACCACAGTACAGTACTGTTTCAGTAGCTTTACAAAGAATGGTCACACTGCATGGTTTGATCCACAGATGAAAAAGTTAGAACCACTCTGTATAGTCAAACAAACAGTACCACAGTACAGTACTGTTCAGTAGCTTTACAAAGAATGGTCACACTGCATGGTTTGATCCACAAATGAAAAAGGTAGAACCACACTGTATAGTAAAACAAACAGTACCACAGTACAGTACTGTTCAGTAGCTTTACAAAGAATGGTCACACTGCATGGTTTGATCCACAAATGAAAAAGGTAGAACCACACTGTATAGTAAAACAAACAGTACCACAGTACAGTACTGTTTCAGTAGCTTTACAAAGAATGGTCACACTGCATGGTTTGATCCACAAATGAAAAAGTTAGAACCACACTGTATAGTAAAACAAACAGTACCACAGTACAGTACTGTTCAGTAGCTTTACAAAGAATGGTCACACTGCATGGTTTGATCCACAGATGAAAAAGATAGAACCACACTGTATAGTAAAACAAACAGTATCACAGTACAGTACTGTTCAGTAGCTTTACAAAGAATGGTCACACTGCATGGTTTGATCCACAAATGAAAAAGGTAGAACCACACTGTATAGTAAAACAAACAGTACCACAGTACAGTACTGTTCAGTAGCTTTACAAAGAATGGTCACACTGCATGGTTTGATCCACAAATGAAAAAGGTAGAACCACACTGTATAGTAAAACAAACAGTACCACAGTACAGTACTGTTCAGTAGCTTTACAAAGAATGGTCACACTGCATGGTTTGATCCACAAATGAAAAAGGTAGAACCACACTGTATAGTAAAACAAACAGTACCACAGTACAGTACTGTTCAGTAGCTTTACAAAGAATGGTCACACTGCATGGTTTGATCCACAAATGAAAAAGGTAGAACCACACTGTATAGTAAAACAAACAGTACCACAGTACAGTACTGTTCAGTAGCTTTACAAAGAATGGTCACACTGCATGGTTCGATCCACAAATGAAAAAGGTAGAACCACACTGTATAGTAAAACAAACAGTACCACAGTACAGTACTGTTCAGTAGCTTTACAAAGAATGGTCACACTGCATGGTTTGATCCACAAATGAAAAAGGTAGAACCACACTGTATAGTAAAACAAACAGTACCACAGTACAGTACTGTTTCAGTAGCTTTACAAAGAATGGTCACACTGCATGGTTTGATCCACAGATGAAAAAGTTAGAACCACTCTGTATAGTCAAACAAACAGTACCACAGTACAGTACTGTTCAGTAGCTTTACAAAGAATTGTCACACTGCATGGTTTGATCCACAAATGAAAAAGGTAGAACCACACTGTATAGTAAAACAAACAGTACCACAGTACAGTACTGTTCAGTAGCTTTACAAAGAATGGTCACACTGCATGGTTTGATCCACAAATGAAAAAGGTAGAACCACACTGTATAGTAAAACAAACAGTACCACAGTACAGTACTGTTTCAGTAGCTTTACAAAGAATGGTCACACTGCATGGTTTGATCCACAGATGAAAAAGTTAGAACCACACTGTATAGTAAAACAAACAGTACCACAGTACAGTACTGTTCAGTAGCTTTACAAAGAATGGTCACACTGCATGGTTTGATCCACAGATGAAAAAGATAGAACCACACTGTATAGTAAAACAAACAGTATCACAGTACAGTACTGTTCAGTA
>OX453285.1:23599501-23789501 GCA_949710005.1 Ricordea florida
TGTTTCTCCACCGATGTGACTCGCACTGCGCACGCGTAAGTCGCTTGTGTAAACATCCTTGTGCTAATCTCACAAGGTTGAACCAGGTTTAACTATCGATTTAATTGATTTTATTCATGTAATTTATATTTAAGGATATGCTGTGTTTCTCTGGAGGAGGAATGCTCAACATTAAAGCTAGTAACTTTCCAGTCCATCAACAAAAGCTACAGGTTTGTTTACTTTCATAATTCTATTGGCAGTAAACTTTCATAATTCTATTGTCAGTAAACTTTCATAATTTTATTTGCAATAAATTTTCCCGTACCCTCAGAGTGTCATTATTACTGCCACTATGCACACTCTTTTTGTTTTCTACCTCAGGGTTTCGTTGTGGGATTCACTGGCTCCAAGATTTTTTGTCTCCATATTTACACCATGTCTGCTGTCGAGGTGCCTCAGGTAAAATAAATGGATCAATGTAAGTATCTGGGGAATTGTGCATGCACATACCCCTCCCCTAACCCAACAAGTTATAATAAGTTAAAAAGTTAGCGTTAATGTTAGGTTAGGGGAGGGGTAGGTTGTCCAGATACTGACATTGATCCTAATAAATGACGGATCGGGGAATTAACTTGATTGTAAACTTCAATGCTACAGAACACTCTTAAAATTCCCTCTGGGCGTCAGTCGTTTTATAGGGCACAAGAAGAACCACACGAGAGAAAAGAAAATGTATTAGGCCTCAGTTACAAAGCAACACACAATCTCGGCACAGGTATACCGTTGCTCTTTTGCCTGGTTGGGAGAAAGTCGTGTTTTAAATCGAGGTTAAGATAAAGTTGTAGATACATTAATTTTGTAGCACTATAACTTTGTCACAAGTACCACACTGTATAGTAAAGCAAACAGTACCACAGTACAGTACTGTTCAGTAGCTTTACAAAGAATGGTCACACTGCATGGTTTGATCCACAGATGAAAAAGTTAGAACCACACTGTATAGTAAAACAAACAGTACCACAGTACAGTACTGTTCAGTAGCTTTACAAAGAATGGTCACACTGCATGGTTTGATCCACAGATGAAAAAGTTAGCACCACACTATATAGTAAAACAAACAGTACCACAGTACAGTACTGTTTAGTAGCTTTACAAAGAATGGTCACACTGCATGGTAACATATTTTATTTTACGCGCTGGGCCTGATGTAAGCCGTCACTATTGCATGGCGTATCGACCATACAAAATCTTATCAAAGTAAACATTCCAATATTATACATAAATAAAAATGAAGCCTCAATCAATCTCCCTTTTCTACTTCGTAGTCAGCTCCGATGTATCAGTATTTGGAAAAGAAACACTATCGGTGGGTATAGTAATGTGCTGTAAATTTTTCCTGTTCCCTGTTAACTGTTATTGCACTCTGTGAAGTTTTTTGATCGACTGACTGATTGATTGACTAATTTTCTGACTGATTGACTGACTGACTGACTGACTGTCTGACTGATTGATTGATTGATTGTCTGATTGATTGATTGCTGATTGATTGATTGATTGATTAGTTGATTGAGTGATTGATTGATCAACAAACTGACTGACTGACTGATTGATTGATTGATTGATTAACTGACAATTAATTGATTGACTGTGATTTATATTTTACCATTTCAGAGATGCCTACAAAGTCGCTTGTCTTGGAGTGACCGAGGGAGACTGGCGAGCACTGGCTATGAAAGCCCTGGAGGTAGGTAAACTACTCGGTGTTGCTTAATGAGCGTCGGGTAATAATCCCCCTTGAAATTTGAAATAATGTGATTTTTAATAACAATATAATTTGAGATATTGTGATTTGAAGTAATGTATGAACAAAAATATTTTACCGCCAGTGGTTCATTGACTTGTTTTGTTTGTGCTTTTTTAGGGCTTGGACTTCGACACGGCAAAAAAGGTTGGTACGAGATCCAAATACGTTAATTTGGACAATTCGCCTGAAATAGAAATTTGTTTCATTTACAGACATGTTTTATGGACACACAGTAGTGTAGTGGTTAGCGTGTCGGACTTCCGAGCAGGAGGTCCAGAGTTCGAGCCTTGGTGATGGCACTGTGTTGTTTCCTTAGACAAGAAACTTAACTCCACACTGTCTCTCTCCACCCAGGTGTATAAATGGGTACCAGTGATATAATGCTGAGGGTAACTTGTGTTGTATCCTTAGACAAGAAACTGAGCTCCACACTGTCTCTCTCTACCCAGGTGTATAAATGGGTACCAGTGATATAATGCTGGGGGTAACTTGTGTTGTTTCCTTAGACAAGAAACTTTACTCCACACTGTCTTTCTCCACCTAGGTGTATAAATGGGTACCAGTGATATAATGCTGGGGGTGACCTTGCGATGGACTGGCATCCCATCCAGGGAAGGGGGGGGGGGTAATAATACTCCCAGGTGCTTCATGCTACAGAAACAAGGATAAACACCGGCCGTGTTTAAAAGCTCATGTGGGACTTTGCCTTACAGACGTGTTATAGTGCCATACGGGTTAAGTAAATGAACGAAGCTTGGAATGTTACAGGCGACCTGACCCGACTTTTCTACACCCCCGTCTCGTGTCTTCTTTTTCATTGTTTATCAGTCATTGCATGGCGGTAGTTGTTAAGCTTGACTTACAGTCCACTACTCGACAAAGATTTTCTTGATTAGCAATGTGAATTCGGCGTATAACAACAGTTAGTATAAATATTCAGGTGATTATGCAAAATCGCGCGCTCTGATTGCTTCGCTATCTCCGATTATCAGCCGATAATCACCTCGACGAACAAAATGGCCGCCAGTCGTTCGCGCGCTTTTGATGGAATAAAATTTTTTCGTGTTGTACAATGCTTTTTCTTTTCTCTTTTTGAAATAATTACTTGTGTATTTATACTAAAACAATTATTCACCTCAGGCTCAGTGATTATCGGTGAATATTCACCTCGACTTCGTCCCGGTCAATATTCACTGATAATCACTTCGCCTTCGGCGAATAATTGTTAATTAGTAAAAATCTACTTTTAGACCAATGCAAATGTCGCAATCTGATTGGCTGAGCTACTGCAGACTGTCAGCCATCAGACAGCCCTTGGTTGAAGATCGTTTTCAGAATGACGACGTCTTCGCGCTTTAGCGAAGTCTCGTATGAAGATTTAGTATTTTGGTATTTTTTTTTTCACCGTAACGTGATTTGTTTATTGTTTTTTGCTGAAACAATTAGATTATTCGCTCTCGATTTTTGTGAGGTGATAGTTATCTCGAACTCATAATCTAATCGTCAATTAACAAGAACTATAGCAGGATCGAAGTGCAACAATCAGAGCGAAACACCAAACCTACTTAACGGTGCACCATAACCAGTCGACCCCATCGCCTGAAGAAGAGCGAAAGTAAGCGGTCGAAACGTCTTGATCCACACCAAAGGGACAAATGAATAAGTTCACATAAGACTGCGTCATCCACGATGAATAATATCTGTCATAATATACTAATAATAATATAATAATAGTTGTAGTAGTAGTAGTGCGGTGAACGGAAACAATGGCCGGATCGAAACGCACCAATCACAGCAGACCAACGTGTTATATAATGCTGCACCGGGAACAGTCGACCCCATCGCCTGAAGAAGAATAGCAGTAAGCAGTCGAAACATCGCGACCACCACTCAAATGACTCCGTCATGAGACCATAGAACTAATTTATATTATCATTGTCAGTAGCAGTAGTAGTTAAAATAATAATGATTATGATTCAAATGAATATATGAAAGACCATATATTTGAACTGCGGAGTAATATGTAATGACATTAATTGATCATCGCAGTTATCTACACAACTCAAGCAGCTGTGAAATTAAAGCCTGAAAAAAACTCGGGCCTGAACGGGATTCGAAGCCATGACCTCTGCGATACCGGAGCAGTGCTCTACCAACTGAGCTATCAAGCCAACTGGGAGCTGGTCATGTTGTGAGTTCGTAATATACTCGTAGATGGAGAAGAATGATGCCAATAAATATATGAAAGACCATATATTTGAACTGCGGAGTAATATGTAATGACATTAAAATGATTATGATATAATGATAACATGAATACAGTAATTGGGTTCTTAGCCCTGACAGGAAAAACCTTTACGAATTCTCCAAAAACTAGCTTCGCGAGGTTTTGCGGGAGTCATATTTCTAGCTTAATTGCCGTCTTGTTGACCTTGCAGGCGTTCATTAGAGTGCGTGACCTGAGGTATCTGGAGTTGATTCACAATATCGAGGTACAGTATGCTTGAGTGAAGTGATGACGGTTGCATTGAACCCTGTTATAAGCACTATACTGCAAGGTACAATGACAATGATAATAATGATAAACCAATAATAACGATAATAATAGTAATAATCATTATAATTATATAATAATAAATATATGCAGGAGCCCATTACCCAGAGCGTGCAACTCCCATACTGGGTCTGTCAAACGACGTTTTTACAAGTAAGGTTATTTTTAGATCGTCTCTCCCGCGAATTGGTTTGGTAGAGCCAATCACAAGCTAGTGTATAATTGATATGTAACATAATAACCGCCTGTAGCGACAACGAACATAGCCGACATACACGAGTCTTCATCGTAGTGTTCGGACAGCATTTCTGACGATAGACAAGGTATTTACACAGAGAGTAGTAGCTCCGATGAGATAACTGAGACAGCGGAAACAACTTTTTTTTCGTGGGAGAGGCCGCTCTAAAAATAACTTTACTTGTGAAAACGCTGTTGCATAAACCTATAGCAGTTGCACGCTCCGGGTAATGGGCTCCTGATATATGCTATGTATGTTATATGCCTTCGGCCTCGGGCACAGTTTTTTCCCATACGGACCTTCCGCCCGGTAAATAACTTATATTTTTTGGATATCTTCTTTTTAAAGTAAGAAAAGAGATAGAAAATTGCTACAGCGGGGAAAAATCCGGCCCGTGGGCATTGTCGTAAAAAGCTGGACCGGTCACGCGCGGGTGATCAGCCAATCAAATTCGAGGATTTAGAATTCCGGCCCGCTCAGATGATTGAGAAAAAAATAAATGTCCTTATTAACCACGAGATAAAATAATATGTTACACGGTCTTACAAGCGTAAAATTTACTAAGTTAAATCGTGATCAAAGATAAGTCTAAGTTGCAGTGGGTAGCAGTCTTCACCGGTATAAGGTTGTGTAGAGTGAAATTCTATTTGCAAGCACTTGTAAGAATTTGTTGATCTAGGTTCTGAAGACGTATTTCGGTGTTAAGGTGGTACCGGAATAAATAAAGAAAAACATGCTGTGATTTTGTTCGGCTGTGGAAATCCCAGAAGAATACATTGCTGACAGACTGTGATGCAACGCGATACGCCGGCTCTTGGCAAATAAATCACAGTTCTTCGCAAGCGAATCCCTCCTTCCTTGAAAGCATGGATGCCGTAAAAACGCTCGACGAGACGTTCTTTGAGGTGAAACAAGATTTATGAAAACACTAAACACCAAACACCAAAAAACACTCGGAAATTATGTATGATTTTGGTAGTTGGAAAAATTGCAATCATTGGCTAGTTTTTCACACAATTTTGCTGTGGTTTTTCAAGGAACAACAGGGAAACCAGGGGGGTGGGGTGGGGTGGGGTGGGGGTGAGGGATTTCTTCTCTATAGTAACAATGCATGGAGATCTCTATAAAGGAGAGCTGGTAATTGTTTTTGTTTTGTAGGAACGTAAAAGAAAGGGTGAAACTGATGAGCAGGCTTTTCTTGCGGATGTGTACGCATATCAGGTAAAGCTATTAAGTTATAACTTAACGAGTGTGTTAATTTTATCATCGACACCCAGGGTGTTCATTAGGCATCGGAGATCGGAGAATTCTCCGGCTACTACGAAGAATTCTCCAGTCAAATTAAGATGGCCTGAGCTAGTTTTAAATTCAGATATCGAGCGCTTTCAGAATATTCTCCTGTTACTTTACACAATTCTCCTGCTGCTACGATTTTTATTGAAAACCCTGGACACCCGTGAGAAAATTAATCTATTATATATATTACAATAGCGTTGATGAAACTGCTCGTGCGAAACACAGTCTAGTAGATTTCTTTGTCGTCCTCCGCAAAGCAACAAGATGAAATGATCATTTTTCAGGTTTTCTGGTAGACACGAGTGCACAACGACAAAATTGCCAAGAATTTGTATTGAACTGTCAACGGGTAAAGTTAAGTTGGAAAAATCGGCGGTTTGATAAGTTATGGTCAGAAAATGAAACAAGCCTGCTGCCATTGGTACAGGAGAAATACAAATCAGTATTTTCGAACGTGCCGTCCTCGGTGTGGTCGTCGTTCTTGTTTAAGCTCTCTATTGTCGTCCTCTGCAAAACAGCAACGTGAAATGACCATTTTCCACTTCTGTCGAAGACGCGAGTGTACAATGGTGAAAGCATACTAACTAATAATGAAATGCAAACGATAAAAAATGGATAATTCTACAGTTTGGAAGAACTTAACAAAAGGGAATAAGAGGGAACAAAATCGTGTTTTCACTGCTGTTATCTTCGACGTCGTCGTCGGTGTCGTGTCTTCTTAAGATCGTTTTTAGCCTTTCTCATTTATTCCATTATATTTAAATAGCTTTCTACAATTTCTCTTGGTAAGTAAAATTGGTTATCGAACACTCGTAGACTCTCTTCTTTTTTAACAGGGTAAATTCCACGAAGCAGGAAAATTGTACAAGAAAACGGGGAATGACGAAAAGGTTTGTAGGAAAGACGCTGTGTTAACAATGAGTGGTTCGTCGTTTTAAGAAATGTAATTAATAATTGTTGTTGTTTTTTTTTTTAAGGCCATGGAGATGTTTACAGACCTCAGACAATTTGAATATGCCAAGGTAAAACAAACAGTACCACAGTACAGTACTGTTCGGTAGCGTTCCATAGAATGGTCACACTGCATGGTTTGATCCACAGATGAAAAAGTTAGAGCCACACTGTATAGTAAAACAAACAGTACCACACTACAGTACTGTTCAGTAGCTTTACACAGAATGGTCACACTGCATGGTTTGATCCACAGATGAAAAAGTTAGAACCACACTGTACAGTAAAACAAACAGTACCACAGTACAGTACTGTTCAGTAGCTTTATTAAATAGATTTAGGCAAGCCTAAAAGCGGAGCTCCTCACACAGACCCTCACACATTGAAAATGCTGCCACTAAAGTTATTAAATACGCCTGGTGTACGCAACTACTTAAAGAAGATTCGATAGCTGAAATAAATCGTCAAAAAAAACATCTAGCTCGCGACTCAACGGAAGAACCATTACCTGGTCAGCGAAATTATAATAGTTTTAAAGCAACACCAAAAGCAGCTAGGCAGCTCTTTAACAAATGAAGAATAGACACTCAGCTTTATGCTTATGTCCCTCCAAAAATGCTTGAAAACTTGTAGGAAGAACTCAGCTTTATGCTTATGTCCCTCCAAAAACGCTTAAAAACTTGTAGGAAGAAAATTTTTCCTCCAAAACCGCTATGAATAATCCGTTTCTTAAGCAAAACATTGTAGACTGCTGTAGACTGCTGGCTGTAGGTTGTGTAGCCGCGGCAAGCCGCGAAAAGCGCGCGTAAAACAAAGCCTCGTTTCGGTTTAAGACCTTCTAAATATCCCGGATGACTATGGCCGCCATGTTGGGGCAACGTCGTCGTCGTCGTTGTCGCTAGGCGCACGCGCCCGCGAGCCATGCCGCTAGCCACGATGACCATAAAAACTCAAACGCATGGTTTTCTCAATTTCTGTCTTCGCACGGTAGTTATGGGGCTCCGCTCTGCGGCTCTTCGAGCCGCTGTGGAGCTCCGCTACAAAGAATGGTCACACTGCATGGTTTGATCCATAGATGAAAAAGATAGAACCACACTGTATAGTAAAACAAATAGTACCACAGTACAGTGCTGTTCAGTAGCTTTGCAAAGAATGGTCACACTGCATGGTTTGATACACAGATGAAAAAGCTAGAACCTCACTGTATAGTAAAACAAACAGTACCACAGTACAGTACTGTTCAGTAGCTTTGCAAAGATTGGTCACACTGCATGGTTTGATCCAGGAATAAGAACGTGTGGGGTTTGCAGTGTCAGTTTCTGGGACAAGTTGCTAACTTTTTGCTGCATTTTCGTTTATTTCAGGAGTTTATTGGTAGCAGTGATCCTAAGAACGTGAAACAACTCATAAAGAAACAGGCGGAGTGGTGCGAAACTACAAACGATCCCAAGGCAGCAGTGTAAGGAACTTTTCGTTATTTATGGCTGGGGGGGGGGGGGGCGGTGGTTAGAGCAGTGGGGGCGGGGGTAAATTTTTCAATACTAAGGGAATTGGAAGGGGGTAAATACAGTAAAATGGAGGGGTGTAACCTTTTAAAATCCCTTGTTTGAACCGTTTTCTTTCCGTTTTTCAGATATATTAAATTGAGCTCTGTTTTGGGTCAGTGGTATAAATTTGGGGGGGGGGTTAATTTTTTGGTACATTTTTAATCTGCCTTAGTTGGTTAAAAAATCACCGATTCCCCCCCCCCCCTCCCCCATTCAAGTCATAAATAACGAACAGTCTCTAAGTAATGGAAGTAAAGAAAGATGACCAAAGCATAAACAAACGAGTGGTCATTCTTTGGGTCAGAAATGATGGAATCCTGAGTCACCAATAACTTGTTGTATGCTTTAATCAACCGCTTATGTTCAGTATCAAAGTTCAGATTCTCCCTTGTGGTTTCTACACATTTCACACAGTTTCAGTAAGGAGATTGTGTCAGAATTATTGCTTATCATTTGCTTATATTCTTATTACCGTGTTCATTACTATGTGTGAGTCTTACGAGGAGAAATTGAAAGCTGATCACTTTTAGGATTGAATTTCTTCATATGCCTATTGCTTTATTGCGGTTTACAGTGACATGTTTCTCTCGGCTGGTGAAAACCTCAAGGCCATTGACATTATTGGACAGCATGGCTGGATAGAAAGGTAAGCTACAACACTAGCTACATTACACTACACTTCTCTTCACTTACACTACAGTACATTACACTGCACTACACTTCAGTTCACACTACACTATATTAGCGGGGCTCCCGCGCGCGAAGCGCGCGTGGAGCAGAGCCCCATACTCATGGAATATGGTCAACCTCTTTTCTTTTGGTTGTCACGTGACTGACCGAGCGTACATACGTCCGTACGTCCGTACGTACGCGTCTACAGATTGTTAGGGTAGGGTAGGGGAGACTATCAAAAGGAAGGGAGGGGTATCTCAGGCTTGTCTTGGCAAATCCACATCTTTTATATTGGACATTCACAATATGGTCAATTGACAGCTGTCAAAACGGGATAGCCACTGACCAGCATCACATGACCATATTGTGGGCTCATGTATCAACTCATCGAGGTGACGTGATTTATTTGGAAGCTGTTCTGGTAGCCCGCATATTTTTGGCGGGAAATTGTGTTGACGACTGAAAAAGAAATTTTCAGTTCATTGTCTTTTTGAGACACAATATTACTACTCTACACTGTTAAAGTTTTACTAAAGGATAAACGAAACAATTTCTATTCCTATGTCAACAAACAATAGCAGAGAAAATATAATTTGCAGAACACAGGGTTCAGGTGAAGAGTAACGGGAAAGAGAGCAAGAATTAACTGAGGAAGAATGAGCGAAGTAGATCGCCAAAGAAGGCGCGCTCGGGAAATGGAGAGGAGACGAAATTATAGCGAAGAACGCCGACAAGCAGAAAGAGTCCGGGCTCGAGAAAATAGACAAAATGTTAACGAAGAACGCCGAGAAGCGGAAAGATTCCGTGCTGTGGAAAACAGACAAAATTGTAGCGAAGAATGCCGAGAAGCGGAAAGACTTCGTGCTGTGGAAAACAGACAAAATTTTAGCGAAGAAAGCCGAGAAGCGGAAAGACTCCGTGCTGTGGAAAACAGACAAAATTGTAGCGAAGAAAGCCGAGAAGCGGAAAGACTCCGTGCTGTGGAAAACAGACAAAATTGTAGCGAAGAAAGCCGAGAAGTGGAAAGACTCCGTGCTTTGGACCACAAATTTGCATAAGTTTTGTCTGCAAAATATTTGCTCACTGATGCGTGACTCAGCACTCGCACTTTCCACTTTCCCTTAAACTTGACACTTGACTTGGAAAACCGACTTCTAAACAAACCTTCTTCAGAAAAATGATCTTCTGAATGCACTAATTTTGAATGAGAAGCAAACTGATGAAAGATTTCAAATTTTTATGTCCTTTAATCATGTAAACATCTCCCCTGTCGACGGCTAAGAAATAGTCCCGCGGGAATTTTCTCTTGGCGGCAAATTGCAGAATGTAGCGCTTTCACTGGCAGCTTTTCGCGTTGTCGACGTTGTCATTTAGTGTGTCGATTGAGAACTTTGGTTTCAACGCCGTTGTTTTCGTAAAAAATGTTCTCCTAAATTGTAAAATGTCTCAAATGTATGTTAGTCATTCACGTGTTGCGTTGGACCAGGTCTACTTATAATTCACACTTTTACGGTTATTTATTTCTTTTGTTAAGTAACTACAGCTGATTGTAGTGAATAAATGAAGGCAGTAATTTTTTAAACTTACAATGTAATTAAGAAAAGAATAATTAATTATTTTTTCATTCTCGTGAAAAATGTTTTTCGGGCTGGTAGATGTTGGTTACAGCTTGCCCGAAGGGCAATCTGTAAAATTAATTTTCTTTGCACCCTGCTTGGAGTAAACATTTATTTTACCGAGGTGTTCGTTTTAACACGAAAATGACAAGAGTTGTGTCCTGCATTTCCTAGTAGCGTGTACAAATCTTTTAAATACATTTACGCAAATAGAATGGTTAATTTCATCAGGAATAGAATACAGTACATTGATAATTTGTGTTTTTTGTAGAATATACTCCATGACTTTGTAGGTAGAAAGACCGTACTTATGGCAGACGAAAGTTTAGACAAAAATCATAGCAAGTTAACCGACCTCGACACTTAACTATGGTTAAAAACGTTTGTGAATTCCTTCGCAATATTTTAGAATGCTTTTACAGTTTAAAGTGAAATGAAAGTACTAACGGGAGCCCCGCTTTTAGGCTTGGCTAAATCTATATATTACACTACACTACACTGCACTATACTACACTACATTACACTACACTGCATTACACTACACGACACTTCACTACACTACACTACACTGCATTACACTACACTACATTACACTACACTACACTGCACTACACTACACTACGTTACACTGCACTACACTACATTACACTACATTACACTACACTGCACTACACTACATTACACTACACTACATGACACTACACTGCACTACACTACACTACACTACATTACACTGCACTACACTACATTACACTACACTGCACTACACTACATTACACTACACTACATTACACTACACTTCAGTTCACACTACACTTCAGTTCACACTACACTTCAGTTCACACTACACTATATTACACTACATTACACTGCACTACACTGCACTACATTACACTACACTGCATTACACTACACAACACTTCACAGTACACTACATTACACTACACTGCACTTCACTACACTACATTAAACTACACTACACTGCACTACACTCCATTACACTACACTACATTACATTACACTACACTACATTACACTACACTACACTACACACTGCATTATATTACACTGCACTACACTTCACTTAACTTTAACTACACTACATGACACTGCACTACACTACATCACGCTACAATACATTACACTACACTTCAGTTCACACTACACTATATTACACTACATTACACTGCACGACATTACACTCCACACTGCACTGCGCTACACTTCACTTCACACTGCACTGCACTACACTACACTTCACACTACACTACATTACGCTACACTACACTTCATTTCACACTACACTACATTACGCTACACCTCACTTACACTACACTACACTACTCTACACTACAGTGCACTACACTTTGATGCACTATTCTGCAGACAATGCATATCTCTTCTACTCTACACCTGCCCCATAAGCTTTGAAATAACTCCACTATACAACATATTTGTGTACACTACATCACAGTACAATTTGCACTGTGTGCATAAACTGTTTGCTTCCTTCGAGGTATTATCTGGATTCCATTGTCATTTACAAGTTATGGGTCTGTATTATAGAGGTCGGTGGATCTTATCATGTCCTAGAATGAGCTCCCTTTTGCAAGAAATAAATATTAGGATTTGAGAGAAATTTGTCAAGCGCGAATCGCGCGCGAATAGCGCATTTACGCGCGCGTTCTTGTCCAGTCTCCCTTCCCTTCGATCGACTACCAGGCCAGGTTGGACGTTCATTGAGAGGATGATTTACAAAATTGCATTTTGTTTTGCAGGTTGTTGGAGGTTGGACGAAACCTCAACAAAGCGGACAGCGAAGGAATCAAAAAGTGTGCCTACTACTTTAAACAACTTGATCAGGTTTGTAATATTCACGCGTCAAAATGTTTCAAGTTTGCAGCCGGTTGACAAAGTAGCAAAATCAGGCAAATCCTGTTTAGTAACAACTACAAAAGATTTTTCCTAGGTTAAAGTTAATATATTGTATGTATTTATGTCTTGCAGCACGGATATGCCTCTGAGATGTACATCAAGATAGGAGACACAAAGGCTTTGTTAGAGCTTCACGTGGAAACCAAGCATTGGGATGAGGTGAAGAAAAATTATTGATCTACAGGGCGTAGGCAGGATTGTTCAAAGGGGGGGGGGGTGGTCACACCTTGTCACACCCAGGGTACCTACCAGATTGTCATGTTGACAGGCTAACTGGGAAAGGAGCATTTTATCGGATGACCAAACATATACGAAATTAGTTCCTTTAAAACATTAATGGAGTATCCACCTCTGGAAAAGATTTATGCCACGTAGATTCTGCGGATTCGCTCGTTTTTACCAATTGAATTTTAAAGATTGTGTGCTGTTGACTTATAAAAGAAATAACCGCATAAAGGGGGGTCACGAACCCCCCAGGACCCCAGCCACGCCCTTGATAGGCTGTAAACAAGTTTACCTATCTCCATGTCCAGCCTTGAGACTCTTTACCTGTTAATTGATTTTATTTAACTAGATTATGGCTTGTATTGTTTCCAGGCTTTCGAACTCACTGAGAAGCATCCCGAATTTAAGGTAAGGTTCTTGTTGTGTTTAGAGTTGAATCTACTTTAAATTTGTCTGCTACCGGAAAAATGGAAATGCATGTGCAGAAAACTTATTATTATTATTATTATTATTATTATTATTATTATTATTATTATTATTATTATTATTATTATTATTATTATTATTATTATTCTGGGAGCTAACTAGAAAACCTAACGGTTCATTTAGCTCCCCCGCTCGCATTCATTCTAAACCGCATATGTAATATCTTTGACTGCCTTAACAAGAGTGTAAAAAATCCAGTGTCAGTACATTTATATGAGCTAAATAAAACATTTATTTTATTATTATTATTATTAAAACCTTACCTTTCTGTAATTTCATAGAACAGAACTAAGAGAGGTTTGATTTTTTTTTTTTCATGTTTAAATTTTATTGCTGCTTTGTTGCTGTATTGTCTGATTGGTTACTATTTTATCTTTGATTGACAGGATGACGTTTATGTCCCGTATGCTAATTGGCTGGCGGAAAATGACAGATTTGACGAGGCACAAGAAGGTTAGCTTATTAACTCCCTTCTACCCATCTCTCCTACTGGATAAGAAGAAATTTTTCTCAGCTCTGTGTTGTACTTCAACGCTATCACGCATCGTATGGCATGATCTGTGACATCACTGTCACGGATTGAGTGCAAACCCATACAAATATGTGATAAAGCTGTCACACAACTGACCTAACAATTATTCTCGTTTGTTATACTTTTGTCTCAGCTTTCCATAAAGCAGGTCGCAGAGACCAAGCGGTCAAAGTACTTGAGCAGCTGTGTCACAACGCCGTAGTAGAAAACAGGTGCGTGTGTGACACTATCAAGCTGTACACGCAAGAGTTTTCAGTTGGGACATTCCCTTTTGTTTGATTCTACAACAAATGGTACCACAGTACAGTACTGTTCAGTAGCTTTCCAAAGAATGGTCACACTGCATGGTTTTATCCACAGATGAAAAAGTTAGAACCACACTGTGTAGTAAACCAAACAGTACCACCGTACAGTACTGTTCAGTAGCTTTCCAAAGAATGGTCACACTGCATGGTTTGATCCACAGATGAAAAAGTTAGAACCACACTGTATAGTAAAACACACAGTACCACAGTACAGTACTGTTTAGTAGCTGTACAAAGAATGGTCACACTGCATGGTTTGATCCACAGATGAAAAAGATAGAACCACACTGTATGGTAAAACAAACAGTACCACAGTACAGTACTGTTTAGTAGCTGTACAAAGAATGGTCACACTGCATGGTTTGATCCACAGATGAAAAAGATAGAACCACACTGTATAGTAAAACAAACAGTACCACAGTACAGTACTGTTTAGTAGCTGTACAAATAATGGTCACACTGCATGGTTTGATCCACAGATGAAAAAGATAGAACCACACTGTATAGTAAAACAAACAGTACCACAGTACAGTACTATTTAGTAGCTGTACAAATAATGGTCACACTGCATGGTTTGATCCACAGATGAAAAAGATAGAACCACACTGTATAGTAAAACAAACAGTACCACAGTACATTACTGTTTAGTAGCTGTACAAAGAATGGTCACACTGCATGGTTTGATCCACAGATGAAAAAGTTAGAACCACACTGTATAGTAAAACAAACAGTACCACAGTACATTACTGTTTGATGTTAAGTGGTAGTCCATAAGTGACTTTTCATCTCTATTGTTAATAGGTTCCACGACGCAGGATATTATTTTTGGAAATTGTCCATGCAGTGTCTGGACTTGGTTAGCGGACCGGGGAACACGGGTACATTATATAGTTTGTTGATATCACTGCGCTTAAAGACGTCTTTACTTGGCTATTCTTTGATAAATAGTGCAGAATTAGATAGGGGTCATTAGTCATAATCATTTGTGATAAGGGGTGGCTGGAATGAATGGTTGATTAATGGTTATGGGTAGGCTCCCAGGGACTTGGGCTAAATGGAGACCTTTCTTTTTTAACAGAAAACGGAGCGAACGAGCCTGACCTTGAGATGCTGGACAAATTCCACGAGTACCAAGAAAAAGCAGAAGTTTATCATCTTTATCACTCCATTCAAAGATACACGGTGAGATTTTCTAAGAGTTTTTCTCCCAATATAATGTCAAAAAAAATTGTGCAATACTCTGTTATAACATAGCATTCGGAAAGCGCGAGCTATGATTGGCTGATACGCATGATCCATTTGCCCACGGGTTGCATGCTGACATCAGATTGTGAAGTTTTGAAATCATATTTTGCAAAGGAAATAGTAAACGCAGCAGCTCTGCAACCATCGAGTTATTGAGGTACTTGGGAGGTTTGCTAAGTGCTCAAGAAGCTAGAGATGCTCTCAGCTGCGCCTCGAGCAATCTCCAACGTTTTTTTCATGCCTAGCAACGCGCGCGTCCATAACTCAATGGTTGCACGCTGCACGTTTACCATTTCTTCATTTGTCGCAATTGATAACCAGATATTTTGGTCTCTTGTTCGCTATTGGACCATCAGTTGACGGTATTACAGTATTTTACGTTTCATCGCACTTGATATCAAACGTGATTCACTATGGTTCATCACATGTCAAACACGAGAAACAGTGTTCCATCACATATTGAACACCAGAAACAGTTTTTCATCGCATATCAAACACGAGAAACAGTGTTCTATCGCATATTAAAAACGAGATACAGTTTGTTATCAGATATCAAACGTGTGGTTCATCGCACACCAAATACAAACACATACCAAACAGCAAAAATAGAGATGATAATATGGCGCGAAGCTGACTATTTTTGACAAATTTCAAGGTGTTTGATAGTGATGAGAGACCTGTATCTTCTTGAACGAAATTATTCAGAAGCAGAAAATAACTCTGCAAAAAAAAAGCATCATTTCATCTTCTATCCAACCACGTCCCGTTACTTGATTTCCTTTGAAATTCTCTAATGTATTATTGATGAGTTTGAGAAATACCAGTTCTAACTTCCAGTGAAACTTTCTTCTAACGAGTTATTTTTCTTTTTTCCATGAAAGGATGAACCGTTCACTTCACATCTACCAGAAACACTGTTCAACAAATTATTCAGAAGCAGAAAACAACTATGCAAAAAAAGCATCATTTCATCTTATATCCAAACACGTCCCGTTGCTTGATTTCCTTTGAAATTCTCTAATGCATTATTGATGAGTTTGAGAAATACCAGTTCTAACCTCCAGTGAAACTCTCTTTTCTAACGAGTTATTTTTCTTTTTTCCATGAAAGGATGAACCGTTCACTTCACATCTACCAGAAACACTGTTCAACAAATTATTCAGAAGCAGAAAATAACTATGCTAAAAAAGCATCATTTCATTATATATCCAAACACGTCCCGTTACTTGATTTCCTTTGAAATTCTCTTATGTATTATTGATGAGTTTGAGAAATACCAGTTCTAACTTCCAGTGAAACTTTCTTTTTCTTTTTTCCATGAAAGGATGAACCGTTCACTTCACATCTACCAGAAACACTGTTCAACATCGCTCGCTACCTACTGCACATGTTGGTGAAAGAAACGCCCCCTGGTCTCTCCAGAGTGTATCTTTTGAAAAGGCGAACTTGCCTTACCAGCCAATTAAGGCCCTGGACAATTTCGTAGTCAATTGTTTCAAACTGTTTTTCTGGATAAAACATCTTCCATTTCTTCAGCAAGATTTACATATACCTAGTTATTTCACAGTTTATTCAAATTGACTTCCATATCCTAGCAGTATCCAGCAGGATGTTTGTCCCATGAACCTACAATCGTGGCCAAAATGTTTGGGACATTTTCCGGGATTCCCTTTAAAACACCATTATCTCTAATTCCTCCTCCCCCCTGAAAAATGTTGATCACCAGAAGTCAAACACATGTGCAACATATTGTACAGTTTCTCTGGTTCAAAACTGCGTGAGGTCGGGTGGGGGAGAATGAGGTTTTGCCCGCGATTGTAGTTCCATGGCTTTGCTCCCATGTGTTTCCCATAGCTCAGTCGTGGAAGATGTGATCGGCTAGTCTTAGTTTGCCTCCTATTAGGAGAATTCGGTTATACTTTTACTGAAGTTGCTTGAGATATGCTGTAAAGAAACACGTGTTATATTTCTTAACATTTGCCAGTTCCACGTTGTTTGCTCTAGCAAAACAGAGCAAGAATCTTGGGGCGTACAAGATGGCGCGAACAGCTTATGACAAATTGCAAGTGAGTGTAGTAAACTTTTGTTAAGAGTAAAAACTAAGACACTTGCTGTGGTTTAGACTAATATTCATGAATTTCTCTGTTTTCTTTCCTTAGTCATTGAAGATTCCTACGCGATTTCAAGAAGCCATTGATCTAGGAAGCGTCACTATTCGCTCGAAGCCTTTTCACGACAGCGAAGTAAGTGCAGCTTCGTTTACATTATACTGACGAAGAGCGAAGGCCATTAACATCAACTACTGAGACCACGTGACCCTAGAGCGGCTCTTATAAGATAACTGTCGCGAAAACAAACCCAAAGTTATTATTTTAGCCAATCACAAGATGCACAAAGTGATGAACCAATCAGAACTCAAAGAGAACACGTGTTGTCCGTGCCAAGGGCGGGAAAACACATAGCGCGTGCCAGCTGGTCATGATTGGATTTAGTAGTACTTCTACAAGGTCGAGAATGTAGCGCGGGATTCTTCAGCCAGTGACAAAGCGATAGTTTGTTACATGAATTAAATTTACTTGACTTTTTCCCTGTTTGCACTTATGTCAGGCATGCAAATCACAATAGTGAAGGCCAATTACTGTGGTCCCTTTAAAATTTTGAGATCGAATTGGAATTTAGATGTGTTGGTTTTTTGATGGGGTAATTTTGATAAGGTAGTTTGGTAAGGATTTTTGATGAAGTAAGTTGGCTTTTTGATAAGGGAGGTTGTTTTTTTATAAGGGAGGTTGGTTTTTGATAAGGGAGGTTGTTTTTTTTACAAGGGAGGTTGTTTTTTTTTATAAGGGAGGTTGGTTTTTGATAAGGGAGGTTGGTTTTTTGATAAGGTAGGTGGGCTTTTTGATAAGATAAGTTGGTTTTTTGATAAGGGAGGTTGTTTTTTTTTGATAAGTTAGGTGGGCTTTTTGATAAGATGCTTTTTTGATAAGGTAGGTTGGTTTTTTGATAAGGTAGGTTGGTTTTTTGATAAGGTAGGTGGGCTTTTTGATAAGATAAGTTGGTTTTTTGATTAGGTAGGTTGTCCCTCTGTAAGATGAAAGAGAAGGTGGCTTTTTAAGAGTTAGCTCTTGGTCCGCAAGGCAAAACCAAAGTAATCGTGAAATTGCTTTCGACACTACACTGGACATTTGTCTTTGAACCTTACTTTGGTAAACAAATCAAGCACTGCAGGGCTGCAAATATTTTTTTTTTCTCTTGAAAAGGCATATGTCCAACTAAGTGACCATTTTGGTCGGACAAAACAAAAATGTAGTCGGACATCACCAAAAAAAAAAGGTTGAATTTTATTCATTTTTACTAGTAAATAATACATGATAAAAATTTGTTCGGACATGATGTCCGACCACAGTTGGGATTTAGTCGGACATTAGCTAATTTCGGTCGGCCAATAACCGATGACTGACTGTTATTACAGTCCTGCATTTTAAAACTATGCTGTAGCTAGCACAGACTAGTTTCAGTGAATAACCTAGCTTATGTCTGTGTGGGTTTTTACCGCAGGACCTTCTTCCACTTTGTTATCGTTGTTCTACTACCAATCCTCTGTTGAACAACAAAGGAAATCAGTGCATCAACTGCAGACAGCCGTTCGTCTACTCCTTCTCGTCTTTTGGTTAGTAACAATACCCAGTGACGATATTTGGAATGTACTTTTTGTTTTGCTGTAGAGTATTAATCTACCATTTTCATCTGTGGATCAAACCATGCAGTGTGACCATTCTTTGAAAAGCTACTGAACAGTACTGTACTGTGGTACTGTTTGTTTTACTATACAGTGTGGGTCTAACTTTTTCATCAGTGGATCAAACCATGTATTGTGATTATTCTTTGTAAAGCTACTGAACAGTACTGTACTGTGGTACTGTTTATTTTTAGCTTTACTACTTCTCTATTTTGTGTTTCCATAACAGAGGGGCTGCCATTGGTTGAGTTCGTATTGGAAGATGGAATCAGGTAAAGAGTAGTTCAAAATAACTCACGCACAGTAAAGACCCGTAGGTAAGAATCTAATTTGTTTTAGACTTGTTTCGCCTAAATTTTGTGTTTGCTTGTGTCGCAGTGATGAAGAGGCCATAAAACTGATTGAGATTGAACCTTCAGGAGGTCGACCCAAAAAACGTTCCAACTGGCAAGAACAAGATATGGGCAGTATCCTTTACTACTCTATGGCTGACTCTGTGGCTGGTTCCGCGAACGGGCAAGAAAAGGCGAATTAGTGTTGTTCTATTTAACAATTAGATTATGAGCTCGAGATTTCTATGGAGTAATAGTTGATGAGGCCTAAGGCCGAATCGACTAATACCTCATAGAAATCTCGAGCTGATATTCTAATTGTTAATAAGGAAAAATCAGAATAAACAAATCATGTGTCAGTGAAAAAAAAACCACCAAACTACTCAATCTTCCTTCGAAAATTCGCTAAAATCGCCCAAACGTCGCTATTTTGAAAACGATCTTCAGCCAATTGCTGTCTAATGGCTGCTAGTCTGCAGTAGCTCAGCCGATCAGATTACGGCAATTGCATCAGTCTAGAGGTAGATTTTTACTATTGAGATTTATTCGAGGCTCCCAAAGATGATTGAATGCTTTTTCAAGGCAGGAGTCATTGGGGCTTGCATAAATAATAATTCATGTAACGAGTTGGCAATGTGAGTTTTACCACTGTAAGTTAAAAGGGAGCGCCCCTTTTGGTACAACTTATATTATTATTATATACATACTCAGCAACCTTGGCATTTTGATTGATGAGATTGGCTCTTCACCTTGGGATATTCAACATTAGTATCACTCAACTAGTGGACTAATGCAAATGCCGCAATCTGATTGGCTACGCTACCAGAGGACTATTAGCGGAGCTCCACAGCGGCTCGAAGAGCCGCAGAGCGGAGCCCCATAACTACCGTGCGAGGATAGAAATTGAGAAAGCCATGCGTTTGAGTTTTCATGGTCATCGTGGCTAGCGGCATGGCTCGCGGGCGCGTGCGCCTAGCGACGGCGACGACGACGTTGCCCCAACATGGCGGCCATAGTCATCCGGGATATTTAGAAGGTCTTAAACCGAAACGAGGCTTTGTTTTTCACGCGCTTTTCGCGGCTTGCCGCGGCTACACAACCTACAACCAGCAGTCTACAGCAGTCTACAATGTTTTGCTGAAGAAACGGATTATTCATAGCGGTTTTGGAGGAAAACTTTTCTTCCTACAAGTTTTCAAGCATTTTTGGAGGGACATAAGCATAAAGCTGAGTTCTTCCTACAAGTTTTCAAGCATTTTTGGAGGGACAGAAGCATAAAGCTGAGTGTCTATTTTTCATTTGTTAAAGAGCTGCCTAGCTGCTTTTGGTGTTGCTTTAAAACTATTATAATTTTGCTGACCAGGTAATGGTTCTTCCGTTGAGTCGCGAGCTAGATGTTTTTTTTTTTGACGATTTATTTCAGCTATCGAATCTTCTTTAAGTAGTTGCGTACACCAGGCGTATTTAATAACTTTAGTGGCAGCATTTTCAATGTGTGAGGGTCTGTGTGAGGAGCTCCGCTTTTAGGCTTGCCTAAATCTATTTAATAGTAATAGTCCTCGAGAAAGGAAATTCGTGACGCTTTCTTTCGTTTTAGTCCTAAATAAATATAACTTCAACTGGCATTTGCTAGCTTTATTATTGCCTTTTCTGTCCGACTAGTTGGGTGATACTAAAATAATTAGACCGTTCGCCGTCATGGGCCACGGTTCTAATTGTTCGCTAACCACTTCCTTGGAGATGAATATAGCTGGGGCTTCTGGGTAATCCTTTTTGGTAATCCAGTGAGTTTTTGTTTGGAGAAAAAACGAAATGGCTTTCAACCAGCGAAATATGGCCGCCATCGATTCTCGGAGAGGTTTTACTAGGGAAGTTAGTCAAAACAGTACCACAATGAAACGTTGACCAGGGCAGAGTTGAACACTAGTGCAAATGAAGGACACAGTAAACCTGCACGTGTAAAATAAAGTCCAGTAAGTCTCTTTGTCGTACGAATTTCGCTTCAACAATTAAATTTTTTCACCGGTTGTGTTATCCTCGTCGTCGTTGTCGTGTTTGCTTAAGCTCCCTACTGAGGTTGTTTCATTGGTATATACTAAAACAATTATTCTCTTCAATCGCGGTGAATAGTGGCTTAAGGAATATAAGTTATAATAATTTAAGTAATGGTCCGCGTAAGAACTAGGCAAAAGAACAATAGGCTAGTGCAATAGCTCTAACTTTTGATTGGCGCATAGAACAATGCTAATATTTGACCGTGAGGTAGACAGGAGGGACCAGGGGAAAACTAAGGAGAAAAATGTTGTTTATGTCGGGTTTTTCATTGGTTTTTCGGCGATTTTTGGCCGTCCGCCAATCAGATTCGTCGATTTAATTGATATTAACAATTAAAAGTTCACACTTTTGAATCGATTTTGCGTTTGACCTGCCTAGTTCTTACGCGGATCATTACTTAAAAAGTTAGCGTTAGTGTTGGGTTAGGGGAGGGGTAGGTTCACAGTTGCCCAGATACTTACATTGATTACAGAATATCTACCGAGCTACGAAGCAACGAGGTAAATATTCCTGAGGCCACTATTCACCTCGATTTCTGAGAATAATTGTTAAGTAATGGTCCGCGTAAGAACTAGGCAGGTCAAACGCAAAATCGATTAAGAAGTGTGAACAGTTAATTGTTAATATCAATTAAATCGACGAATCTGATTGGTGGACGGCCAAAAATCGCCGAAAAAACAATGAAAAACCGGACATAAACAACATTTTTCTCCTTAGTTTTCCCCAGGTCCCTCCTGTCTATCTCACGGTCAAATGTTAGCATTGTTCTATGCGCCAATCAAAAGTTAGAGCTATTGCACTAGCCTATTGTTCTTTTGCCTAGTTCTTACGCGGACCATTACTTAATTGTCAACTCGTGTGATAAACCAGTTTTTCCGGTGCGTTTGAATTTCTCACCGACTCGGCACCAGTTTCGTTAGATAGTACTTGCCTTTACAGTTAGTTGTATCATAGTTAGTAGTCTCCACTACTAACTATGGTTGTGTAGACCACTTTCATAAATGACGGTCGATCGATTATTTTTTTTACAATAACTGAGCGAATTCTCGCGCGCTGATTGGCTAATTTTTATCATCAATAAGAGTACAGACACATAAAATTTTAATTTAAGTCTTCATTTGACCTTTTTCGCGTTTTGTTATTATAAAAAACAAATTGACGTCAGTTTTGTATGCGTCTGTCCTCTTATTGATGATAAATTGCGTCATAACATTGTCAAAGTTTGTCGCGTTTGTTGTAGATCCACTCGCCTATCGGCTCGTGGATCTACAACAAACTTTGACAATGTTATGACGCAATTTATCATCAATAAGAGGACAGACGCATACAAAACTGACGTCAATTTGTTAATTTGATTTCATGGTAACGAGCCTTACTGACCTCGCTAGCATGTGCAAAACTCAATGGAATTTTTGTTTCAAAATGAGCCCAGTGGGTCTAATTAACATACATACAAAAGAATAATAAATAGGCGGCCATTTATGAAAGTGGTCTATACCCATATTTGGTATTTTTGTTCAAGTGACTGACTGTCACGCTTGATAAAACTTTTGCTTGACCGCTGACCAGATTACCAGTCGTTGCAATTGACAGACGAACCCCCGGATGAAGATGACGAAGATCCGTTTACAGCGAAACTCATGAGTTTTGAGGTTTGGTTTATCGCCATGTGACTTACGCATGAATCTCTTCAATGCATTTGTTTAACATCATAGAGCTGGGTATTCATTTTCATACTCCTCGTCGTCCATTTTGTTGACAGCGTAATAAATTTGTAAGGAGAAGTTGAATTTTGAACTCCCCTACAAATAAAAGTTGAAATTCTCCCACTGTCTTGGTGATAAAAGGAACATGGTTGTGTCCTCGTATACTGGTACACAACAGCCGATACAAAAGACCAAACAATGCATCACAGCTAACCAATGACTCCTAAACAAAGAGAATACAATGGTTATTTCCTCGTGTACCGATGGAGGAGGATAGAACTGGGACCTTTTATGGCTTTCATGTGGGCTAGTGTGTGACTATTCTTTGTAAAGCTACTGAACAGTACTGTACTGTGGTACTGTTTGTTTTACTATACAGTGTGGTTCTAACGTTTTCATCTGTGGATCAAACCATGCAGTGTGACCATTCTTTGTAAAGCTACTGAACAGTACTGTACTGTGATACTGTTTGTTTTACTATACAGTGTGGTTCTATCTTTTTCATCCGTGGATCAAACCATGCAGTGTGATTATTCTTTGAAAAGCTACTGATCAAAGATTTTCTTGTATAAGGTCTATTGCGCAATATTTTCGAAACCGCAACTGCGTTGTTTTGTTTGTTTAATTTGTTTTTTTTTTTAGTTTTCTGGGCGTGCAGTGAATTGCTTAAGTTTTGGAAAACTTGATATATTTTACAAATCATTCCATTTACTTTATCACCGAAAGCCACCCAATCACACTATCGTTTTAACCATTTAAGGTCAGAATCAAAAACAAAAGGCCGCTGTCTTTGTTACCAAATGCAACAGCTGTATCCTTTGTTTAAATCCGTGAGTAATTCTCGCCTAATCGACAACATATTCTATTCTCCTGCAGCAATTTACTTCCTTTTGTTACTGCACATCTGAAACTCTCTTAGCCGAGAAGTACTTGCAAATTTACGTGATAAAATCACTATAATTACTATAATTTCAGATGTTTGTAATCGCAAATCACTCGTCTAAAATATTTTTCTGTTTTATTTTTCCCTTTTTTTTTCTCTTGGACTTTCTTTTGTGTGTTATATTTGCATTGAAAACAATCATACTTTATGTTGGGTCTTCCTCTTTCTCTCAATTTCCTACGAATATCCACCCTCTTTCTCGTCGCAACTGATTTTCTATGTCGCGACCGTCTGTCGATATATTAAGCCTCGAAACGCAAGAAAATAATTAGAGAAAAACGACCCCCATTGAGTTTAGATCAAGAAGTGCTTAACTATCGCATTAACCAAACAACACCAGTTAAGGCATCGTTCATTTTTTACGAGGGAGGGGGGGCTGATGGGATTTGGGGGGCGGGGGGGTGTGCGAAAAAACCTGCTTCTGAGGAAGAGCCATCCCAAAAATTAGGGAAAAGGGGGATCACGTGAAATATTTTAGCAATACTTTTATGTCATGTTTAATCCGACACATACTTCTCTTTATTTTGATATGTGCTCTTTGATGAACAGCTCTTTGTGATATTAAAAATTGGGGGGGGGGGGGTCATCCGAAAAAATTACCGCTTTATGGGGAGGGGGGTCATGCAATTTTCAAATGGTGTTCCCGAATCACACCAGTCCCCCTTCCCTCGTAAAAAAATGAACGGCCCCTAAAAAAAAAGATTATCAAAACGTATGTTTATTTAAACTCTAAGACAAGTGCTGTATTAGCAGCTATGTGTGGTACCCTTACTACGTGAGAGTCTTAACACAACAGTAAATTTTATTCGTGTTAAGTATCAATTATGAAAATTGGAGGTTTTCTCATACAGAATTGTTTTTACGTCGAATTTCTCAACAGATTCAGCGACGCTGCCATTACGCTCGTCGTAAGTCGTTCAATGCACAGCGCGCTTTGCATTTTAAATCAGTTGTTTTTTGTTGTGCAAATTGTCTTTGTGCTGTTTGTGTAAATACACCGTAGGGGAGAAATAATTTCATTACAATGAGTTTTGTTTGACTCTATAATGATCAAGATATCTAGCACCTTACGTGTTAAGGCTGGTTTTCACTAGCGACTAGTGAACGTACCGACGTTTTCAGGGAAGGCGAGTTATTTTCTGACCTCTGACACTTACATTCGTTTCTTACAGCAAGGTGGCTCCGAGTTTGTCCCAGTCCGCGTCGGACGCCCAACACTGCTGGCAATGAATAGCCATGAGGTACTGGTAAAGAAGTGGCCCAGTCCCCTCAAGTACCAGTACTACCGGTCATTGCTTCCTGACGTCTCCATTACTTTGTGTTCTTCATGTAACAGGGTAGGTATTTCCCCTGGCGTGGTTTGACGTTGCTCTGAGAAGGGCAAGTGGTGTGGTCGGTTGCCACTGTGATTTTCTTTTTTGTTTTGTCTCACAGCATGGTTCATACTTTTTCGTCTCCAGATGAACCATTCTTGGGGCTTCTGAACAATACTGTACGGTGGTACTGTTTGTTTTACTATACAGTGTGGTTGTAACTTTTTCATCTGTGGATCAAACCATGCAATGTGACCATTCTTTGTAAAGCTACTGAACAGTACTGTACTGTGGTACTGTTTGTTTTACTATACAGTGTGGTTCTATCTTTTTCATCTGTGGATCAAACCATGCAGTGTGACCATTCTTTGGAAAGCTACTGAACAGTACTGTACTGTGGTACTGTTTGTTGTACTATACAGTGTGGTTCTAACTTTTTCATCTGTGGATCAAACCATGCAGTGTGACCATTCTTTGTAAAGCTACTGAACAGTACTGTACTGTGGTACTCTTTGTTTTACTATAAAGTGTGGTTCACACCTTGTCGCCGTTTTCTGAAAGTTGTGTCACCTGTTGAGTTAAACCCTTAAAACTCCTCTCAATTTCAGTAATGTATGTTTCTTAATCTCGCCTTTTTTTCTCATTCCGTTTTTCCCTTAGTTATTCCACACAGACGATTACGAGCTTCTGGTGCTGCAAAAAAACTGTTGTCCATTCTGCCGTAAGCCAGCGGACCACCTTTGAATGACCACAGTGCAAGCAACCAAATATTTATCTGCATAACTTCACCAGTGAATACCACTAGTGGACAAAGCAGTCGATCACCTCATCTTAAAGGCCCTTTAAGGCCGCGGGGCTTGTGGTGGGGGGTGGGAAGTAGGGGGGTGAGGGGTTGGAGGTAGAAGGCGTAGGGCAGTGGGGGAGTAGGGGGTTGTGGGAGTGGGGGGTTGAGGGTGGGGTGGAATTAGTAGGGCAGTTGGGGAGTAGGGGGGTGGGGGAGTGGGGGGGGGTGTGGGGGAAGGATAGAAATTAATTTCCAAGTGAGCAAGCGCAACACAAGGTGATATTGAACTGATTTAACCTCATTCTCTGAACTGACAAATTCTAATAGATGGCCTTCATTTTGGAAAATTGCTACTGAGATCTTGTCATTGAAAGGCTTTAAGACTTGTAACTTTTGTAGAGGGATGGTTGTTTCTTGGAAAGCAGTTAAGTTATTTCATTTATACTACTGCATGAGAAATTTCTGTAATTTGATTGGCTAAGAGCAGTGGTATTTCTGCTTAATTTGAAATACCTACATGTGAAAATTACAAACCTTTTGCGAGTAGTAGTAGTATAAACAAATAATAGCATGATTTGTACGGGATATTTGGCATAAATAGCACTCGAGATATTTCAAAATTGTCTCAAATTTCACTCGCCTAACGGCTCTTGAAATTACGTACAACAATTTTGAAATATCTCTCGTGGTATTTACACCAAATATCACTACAAACCATGCTATTACCTACACGAATTTTCTTTCGTGTCGCAGCTACCTGGTGTAGATATTTCCGGAAAGGACCTTGTGTTGTTGTGTATATGTATCTAACACGCCATGGTTCTGTTAAATCAGATGTAATGTTTTTTTGTATGAACACAGCAGTAACAACGAAAGTCTAATAAATGTACCTGGTACGTTGAGATAGCTTTGCAACCCCAATCAAATTTTACAGGATAATTGTACTATTTTTAGCAAATATTTTACCCTTGTCCTTTTAGTTTTGAAAAAATGAAAAGTACGAATTTGCCCTGTTTTGGAGTGGGCCTCCTATGTCGAAGTGATGGGTCGTTCCTCCTATTTTGTTCAGTTCGTGTTTTGATAATTCTTGGGGTGTTAAAAATCAAAAATAACCACCGCCAAAATCATCTACGACCACTGCACCAAACGTCACCATCACCACCACCAATATTATCACTGCAACATCGCCACAAATTTTATTGCTACCATCACCACAAATATGATCACAACCATCATCACCACCAATATCACTACTATCACAAACACCAATATTATCAGTACCATCATCACCACCAATATCACTACTATCACAAACACCAATATTACCACTACCATTAGTACTACCAATATTATCATCATCATCATCACTATTATCACAACCACTATTAACACCAATATCATCACTACCATCATTACCACCAATATTACCACAACCATCATCATCACCAATATCACTACCATTATCACCACCAATGTTATCATTACCATCAGTATAATCATTGCCACCACTTCCTCCATCACCATTATCACCAACACCACAATTTCACCCCTATTCTCACCAGCACCTCAATTATCACCCTTACCGCTGCAAAGCGACGTAATGCACCCACATCCATGAGCATTGGGCATGCACTGCTTGACTTCTACTGCTGTTGTTATTCCTACTTTAACCCTTTCCGTGCCACAGGTGACCCATGTATAAACTCTTCCTATAATTCCAATACACTACCATACAAACAGATTATAAGAATTGAGAACATGATCACATGAAGGATACTAAATCGATCAAGTGCCACATTCTCCCAACTAGAACATAAGGAACTGTATTGCGCTTACTCAGGAGGATTTATATTCGATCATGGCAGTGAGAGGGTCAAGACTTGACTTAGTTGACTTAGTCCAATTCTTCCAGGAAAGTGCAAGTATGTTAGTGTTTTTGCATGGAGGGAGGATGTTCAAACGTAGACTACAGTATCACATTCCATCTCTCTAAGCTAGGTGCATTGTTTCTTGGTTCATTCCAAATGTCTGAATTTTTCGCACACCTAATGTACGTGTTCTGGATCAGTTCTTCGGCGGCTCATTTGTTCCTCTTCCTTGAGCGTGCCAATTTAAAGCGCGGATCAGGTATGAGGAATAAAAAAATTCACACATCACCTGAGAGTTGTCATTCTGCATTCATGTCTACGTGTCAAACGTGAAGTTATCGACTCGTCAGTGGAATGCGCGAACAGACGGCCTCCTCGCTTTTTGAATTAGTCAGACAGGACAACGCCCATAGTCGTGGCCACGTACGTAGAAGCAAGTGCATATGGCAACAAGACGGATTTCTAAAGAGAAAGTTCAAGCATCCAATGAAGCAGGTGACATTATAAATTTGATCAAGTTTGACTTCTAAATACGACGAAAAAAATATTCAAAATAACCGAGTCGGACAATTGAGCAACCCGTTTTGGAGCATTCCTACCTTCTTTGTTGACGACCATGTGGGTTCTAATTCAAAGTCTGCTTTAGACTACAGTAAAGAAACTGAAAAATCCACACAAAGTGCCTGAGAGATATCAATCCACATTCATTGTTTACGTGACTAGTTGGTACAATGCGCAAACAGACGCACCCTCCCGTCCCACTTTGGATGGGTTTGGTCCACAGGACGACGCCCATTTGCTGACGGCCCACAAAGCCAAAAGGACGACTTTTTGGAATTATTTAATTTGTGTAAATGTTAGGGTACTTTGGGAAAAAATTAATAACAAAAGAAATAACCGACAGACGGCAAATGAAATTTGACTTCCAGAAATCTAATTTGTTGCGTCCGTTATGCGCTATGCTTCGCGTGACAAATTGGGCTTGTAATGCCTAGCGCGTCTTGTAATCATGCAGTGATTTCATTGAATTGAGAATTTTAATATGAAGGACCTGGAATTGAACAAAATGGAGAAACACCAGTTCTTAGCGATGTGCGAGGGCATCTGCAAGACACAGGGCAAGTAACATGGCAACGATGGAAAGTTTCAGAGAATTAGGATTGTTTGCATTTCACCGGATTTTTTTTGTTTCCCATGAGAAAGTGTTGTTATGGTAACAAAAAGGATTCATTGCACGCATTTCAGGGGGGTGTAGGGTTGCAACGCTGTTCGCGCAATTAACGAAGGTACCCTTATGGAGAGCAGTGTGATTCGGAAAATTATCACGGCACAGTATAAGTACGGCACGTAATTCAGTCGATTTTTACTCTCAGGTCTTTGGCTCAAGCCTCTGAAACATTGGGTGGAAACTATCTGCAAAGAGATATCTGGAAGTTAAATAAGGTAAAAAGAAGGTAGCCTGTGAACAGGCTCCATTTTGGGTTTTCGGGTGCGTGCGCAAAAAAAATGAAGGGGAGCCTCTCTTTCGCCTCTACCTTCCCCAGTCCGCGCTCGCTCCGGGAGCCTGTTCACGGTACTGCGCCCATCACAATGGTGCGGGAGACTCACTAAGGTGCCGGATTGCAAAATATCAAATTAACTATGAGATTTTGAGATTTTGATATTATCATGATATTATTTTGACATTATCAAATCATTGTTGATATATCTTTTGTCAGGAGCCCTGCTTTTGTATACCATCGCACGGTGATATTTTGATATTATCATGATATTTTGATATCAAAATATCATTATCATGATATTTTGATATATCAAAACTGTGAGATTCCGAGATTTTGCAATGTTGATATTATCATGATATTTTGATATTATCAAATGCTTGATATATCTTTCGTATGCCATCTCACGGTGATATTTTGATATTATCATGATATTTTGATGTATCAAAATATCAAATTAACTGTGAGATTTTGATGATTATCATGGTGATTATCATGATATTTTATATAAAACCCATAATCATCACAAATGTGTGCTGCCTCGTTCTTGATACGATGATATCAAAATTGCTATTTTGATATTATCATGATATATCCAAATATCAAGCCCCTCCACACTTAGTCACATGTAGACCAACATATGATATGATGATATCGGTATCGATATTTTGATATTATCATGATATTCTGATATTATCATGATATATCAAGCCCCTCCACACGTTGTCACATCACGGCTAACATATGATAATGATGATATTATCATGATATTCTGGTATCATCTTGATATATCAAAATATCAAGCCCTTTGACACTTAGCCACATCCAAGCCAACATTTGATATTATGATATCGCTATCGATATTTTGATATTATCATGATATTCTGATATTATCATGATATATCAAAATATCAAGCCCCTCCACACTTAGTCACATCCAAGCCAACATATGATATAATGATATTATCATGATATTCTGATATTATCATGATATATCAAAATATCAAACCCCTCCACACTTAGTCACATCTAGGCCAACATTTGATATTATGATATTGGTTTCGACATTTTGATATTATCATAATATATCAACCAATCTTGTTATTTTGATATTAGCATGATATATCATGCCATTTAACAGTGGGAATATCATAACCCCGTATCAAAAGTGATATATCATGATATCACTAAAAACTGCTATAAGTGATAGCAGTGCTTGATATAATGATATTCTGCAATATCTCACCTCACTCGAGAGACTATATGGCATACTGGCATGAAGTATAAGCCAAAAGAAAGATGTACCAAGGGACTGGTAGAATTACATCGTTATAGATCGGGGTATCGTTTCAAACGAACCCTCAATATAACGATATTGGAGGAAAATAATCACAATTACCGTTGTAGCGGGGTATGGGTTCATCAATATCAAGTTTCCCTTCAAGTATAAGACGTTTATCTTTTTGTATATCGTTTATTTGGGATTGTTGAGAAAGGGCATAAGAAGCCTACGTGGTCCTATATAGGTTTGAACTTGGGTTCAGTGTAATCCAAGCGTAAACTATTGACAGACACGTTTATTCAGGGACGGCGGAGCCGGGGGGGCTGGGGGGGCTTTAGCCCCCCCCACTTTTGAGGAGGATGACATTTTTTTTTTAAGCTACAACTTTATACAAGCCTCGTCGGAAACTTTTCGCGTTTACGTATTTTTAACATTTTCTCAGCGTGTGCTTCCTTCCCACAGACGGGAAGCTTGTGTCCAAAAACCGGAGGTTAGCGTTGGAGACCGGAAGGCTGAGAAATAACCTCCAAAATATTGCTGTAAGCATTAAAAGTACCTTTCATTTTACGCTTTATCCAGGCTTATTATTTCAAGAAGTATTTCGCGGAGAATGTTGTATATACGATTTCCGAGACTCTAGATTTCAAAATCAGACCCCCCTACCAACTCGCGGCTACGGCGCTCGTTTTCAGCCCCCTCACTTCAAAATACGCTCCGCCGTCCCTGTTATTAGAGGAAACGTGTTGTTATTTGGGTAGGTTGAAATTTCTGCCTTTCCTTTTGGCCGCCTGATGATTGATATTATCGTTATATCGAGGTAAATTCTACACTGGGGCAGAGATAATAGGTTGGGGCTACTGGACTGTGATGGTTACAAAGAGGATATCCTTCTATCGTGGATCGTTATGTCGGGGTTTTGTTCCATACATTAATGTATCACATGTCGTTCTGCCATTGCACCCGCATTGCACTGGCATTACACACACCGGTCATTGCACTGTCAGGCCCGGGCAGAGGGCACCTCAAAAACGACAACAAAAAAATAACATTAAATTGAAACGCCGGTTAGCGGGGCTGCAAGAAATGTCAATCGTTATAACCTGAATATTGTTGTACCGAAGATCGTTACTGATCGTGATTCCACTGTATTGATAAGTCACATAGGAAACAGCCATATAAAGTAAAATCCCATAGCCTTAATAGGTGCGTCCCTTTCGTATGACGGACCGGATATGTACTTAAGATCCAAGATCACTCAAGTCATGGCACATCAAAGGAAACGATGAATCCTTGTCCAGACTGGATTCATCGTTTCCTTTCGATTCATCATGATCCGTGTGACCTTGGATCATAAATCATTATCCTGTTCACACTGAAGGAACGCACCATTAATTCGGATCATGTGCATTTTGTGCACCTCTCGACCGATATGTCGACCGATATATCGGCCGAGTGTCGGTCGATAGGCTACCGACATTCCGCCGATACTTCACTGATAGTTGCGTCCTACAATCGGTCGAGGGTTGCACAAATTACACATGATCCAACAATTCTAGCACTCTGACAAAGCACAGACCAGATTAACACTTAATCTTTAATCTTTGATCATTATTCATCAAACGGTACGCTATAGCTGTATTTATTTACCCACGGGACCCTTATCACTAAAAAGTGGTCTTCTAAAGAGCCGTGCACATTAAACCTAGTACTTAAAAGCTAAAACTTAAAAATTACAGACATTGTTAAAAAAATCCTATAATAAGTGCTAAACTAGATCAAGAAATTACTAAGTTGAGAAATTACTAATCACTGTTAGGACCATAACAACCCCAAGAGCGTGGTCCCCGGATTTGCATATGGTTTTCCTAGAGTTCAAGGGGGAGGGAGATTCTCTTAGTTGAGGCGGTAATCACTTTGACGGTGAAAGAAAACTACAACAGAAGTTTCTTGTCACTCTATACAAATGTTTTGAAATCACCATATAAGCAAAAGGTTTTCCTTTGAGCCGCAGGTAAATTAGGCTCCAGCCACCCACCTTCCCTGACCCTATCATTGGAAAGCTCCGCCCCCAGCTCTGGCTGAAATAATCGCGATGCTTCTGTAATTGCTGTTCAATTGGCGGCCTTTACGTTGTTGCATTATGCCAAGACTCAACCCTTGTTTGTTTCATATGCAAATATAACTGAAGTTTTGCATTTTAGGAGTGCCACATTTTTCGCGGTGATTTCAAGTTAGAACGCGCCCACACTCAGACGAAACGGTTTATTGCACGCAGACCGAAGAAAATAACCCACCGTGTTGATGTTAACAAAACAAAAGGTCGAAGTTTGTGTAATGCAAAACGGAAGACTGTGGGCTTTTCCCAGTGGCTCCATTGGTCACGTGTCAGTGGGCGACACGTGTACCAAACCCTATTGTCATAAATTCAACGAAGGCAGATGTGAAGTGGCTCAATGTCAGGCGCCTGAAGAACAGTGTTTAGGTGGCGCAACCGGGAGAGACTAATATTTTTTTCTATTTCTATTGCACTCAAGTGAATAGAGAGCGGCGTTGAGATGGAGAGAATTCAAAATGGTGGTCCGAAAGCGAACGGCTTCGCTGCAAAATCAAAGCTAAAAGGAATTGATCAGTTGGCTTGGAAGAAAATATCTTACAAAGCATTGGTCGCTCTTTGTCTTGTAACGCCGGCCCTGGTGCAGTACGCGTTGGGTTTACCGCTTTGGTGCTATCCTTTAGTACTTGCCTTGCTTTTTCTTCCATTATTCGTCGTTTTTATGGTGATTTTTAACCGAATGTGCGTTGCTGAAGGTGGAACGAAATCTGTGGACGTCACACGGTTCATTGAATTCCGCGACCCTTGTTTGGGTACGAAGTACACACAGCGAAAGATTCCCATGATAGCACTGTACGAGGGTTACGCAGATGGTAAACTAGATTTCAAATGCGACATCTTGGAAGCTCTTGAAAATCGAAACAAATTCTGTTCCTTTGAACTAACGTTTGAGCATATGAAGTTTTTATTCTGGAACTTTATCCCTGAATTAATTTCACACTCAAAGAATCAAGACGCCGAGCAGGTTTGTGATCACTACGATCGAGGCAATGACTTTTACGAAGCTTTCCTCGGACCTATGATGATTTACACAGCTGGATTCTGCCGAGACGAATCGGAAACACTCGAGGAACTTCAAGCCAACAAACTGAAAACAGTGTGCGAGAAATGCCGCCTTAAAGACGGCGACAAACACTTGGACCTTGGTTGTGGGTGGGGAGCCCTTGTCAATTATGCAGCGGAAAGATATGGAACCATATCAACCGGTGTTACCTTGGCTAAGCGGCAGGTTGAATGGGCAGAGGCCGTAGCAGCGTCAAAGAAACTCGGCCCACGCAGTAAGTTCCTCTGCAATGATTACCGTGATGTGCCCAGACAGAAGTATGACAAGATCACCTGTTTGGAAATGGCGGAGCATGTGGGGGTCAGAAAATTCCAGTCTTTCCTGGCACAAGTTAGGGATATGCTGGAAGATGATGGTATATTTTTCCTCCAGATAGCTGGGTTGCGCCGTGCCTGGCAGTGGGAAGATCTCATCTGGGGGCTGTTCATGGCAAAGTACATATTCCCTGGTGCTGATGCCTCTTGTCCATTGGGCTGGGTGGTCACAGAGTTGGAGCGAGCCGGGTTTGAGGTCCACACCTCGGAAACCATTGGTGTCCACTACTCTTTGACTATCCACCGATGGTACCAGAACTGGATGAAGCCTGAAAACCAGAAAGCAATGAGGGAAAAGTATGGAAGAATAGTCCTTATCTGGAATATTTTCCTGGCATGGTCGACCATCATTGCACGGCAAGGTAACTCAACATGTACTCAGCTAGTTTGCCACAAGAACCTCAATGTCTATGACCGGTTAAATTTATTTAAGGTGAAATCCAAGTAAGCAATATTCCTTATGTTTGTAACCCTTTCATTTCAAATTCCAAAAATGTAGCTTTCTAAAGACCCAATTTCTTAATTCCTTCTAGGGATATTGAGAACTCAACAGCTTAACATATAAATACCATTATACAGCCCTTAGTCCAAAAGACTAATGCAAGTACTGAAGATTGACAATGAAAGGGTTAAAATAGCTTGCATATCTAACCACAAAAGCATGGTTGCAAAATGTTACTATTTTATTCCAAGATTCATTTTCTCCTACTTTTACTAGTGTAAAAGTCCAATGTCTCTATCTATACCCATTTTTTCCAAAATTAGCTAGTTATGTCACATGTAGGCAGGGTTTCCATGTGTGTTATGGATTGAAAAACATTTCAAAAGTGAACGTTCAATTTGGTGCGATATTTTTGTGCTCAGATGTTTGAGAAACAAATGTTAAGCATACACATATTTTATTGTACTGGTTACAGGATTTTGTCCAAAAATGGTAACAAAATTAATTTCTTGAGTATGTGTTTTGCTCCATAGTTTTCTCACTTTAGATCATTATGCACAAATTTAATCTTAGTTTGAAGGATTGTTTATTCTAAAAAATCAGTTTGTGTTCCATGTTAGGCTGATGACGAAAGGGTAATTTCAGTAAATTCTATTATTGGTTCAAAAGTTTTAGCAACATCATGCTATTGGAAGTGTACCTCAAAATTGCAGCATTATTTTTTCAATAGTTGATGATATTCATTGGAGTCAACCAACTGAAAATTTAGCATGTTGTTTGTTTTTGGGAAATGTGAGTTTATCTAATCCTAGGGTTTCTTCTTGCATGGACATGTATTTTCTTGTATTTTATTTTCTTATCCCGAGACATGCATTTTAGTGAAATAATCTCAACAGGTTTTCTCTTGTCAGAAGGCTTTGGAAAAGGTATTGAAATTTGCAACAAAATTTTGTTGTGGTTTTAGATGCTTGAGCATTTCCTCTTTCCATTTTGGTGTAAAGCAATCATCGTGTAATTTTGTACCTGATTCCTTCTTAGTCATATTTTTTGGTATAGCAGTGTAAAAGTTAAAAATGTAACTCTTGGTTTTCATTTTCACTTCAAGGAATAAAGCATTTGGTATGTGTTTTATTCTCATTTAAAATGCATTATGTAGAAATCACATTTGAATTCAATGGCTATATTGGTTTTGATCAGGTGCAGTGCAAGACAACAAATTATGATATTAAGCCACTTGCAATATTTCTTGAATAATTTAGTAGTATTTTGAAATGAAGGCTGATGACTTTTGTCTCTGAAAAGTTTACTTTCACTGTTCATAGAAATCAACAGTCCAATTTAGCTCAACTACAACTTTTTTTTGGACCACAAAGTGTCTTCAAATTACTCAAATTTGACTGATATTCATGGGTGAACAGACAAAATCTCTTCCATTGTGCTTGAGTTTTTGTAATTCAAATCACATCCAGCCCCACCTTAAAACATTTGAATATTGATATCAAAATGACATTTAAATAAAACTGAACTATTGGCTGTTTTCCTCTTCAATTTGGTGTTTTAGTTTAAGATTTAATCCATTTTTCTTACAGATGGGATAAAATGGAAGGTTTTAAATTGATATCAAAATTAACAGAGGAACTTTGCAAATGAAATCATCTTTCATTGTACTCCAAGAGCAGTGTTTTGATTATATTTTTAAACATAACATGTCATTTCTATTTAATGCTGTAGATCTGAAAAGGCAAATTAAAACCTTTTTTTCTTGATTCTGAAATTCGAAGTGTCCCTTTCACTCCCAAGTTCTTCAATAATAACATTCAATAACATTTCTAATATTGTAGTGCAGAAAGTATGGCAAAATTAAAAATTGTTGTACTGATTGTTCTCTCAATTCTCATCAACCACCTGCATGGAAGTGCATTGAAAATTGGGGGAGAAATATAATATTGGTCATGTCTGGGAGTGAAGGGGTTAACTATAGAAAGGGAAAAATCAAATAGTAAATGCTCACAGCATTTTCAGCATTTTTCCTTTGTGCCATTTCATATCCTGAAACAGATCCGGTATGAAGGTAGACTTCAACCTGAAAAATTAATTTTGGATTTCAATTGATTGCCTAAACCTGTTGTAAGAAACCTCTTGAGATCAAAGTCCAACACAAAGAATTACGGATCAATATGCTAGTAAGATATGGTTACTCTGCATGGTTTGATCCACAGATGGAATAGTTAGAACCACACTGCATAGTAAAACAAGCAGTACCACAGTTCAGTACTGTTCAGTAGTTTTCCAAAGAATGGTCACACTGCATGGTTAGATCAACACATGAGAAAGCTAGAATCCCATATCTCTGAAACATTAATTCAGCGATGCTTAGAGAGGTGCAGGTTTGTTTTTGAGATTTTTACAGTGTTTCTCTGAGGGGCTGCCTGCCAGCTCAAAAAAGCAGCTGCTGTTACTTTTGGGCTACTTATTTTTTCTTTTAAGACTCGCTTTCTTAGCAGTCTACTTTGATCTTCTATTTTGGAACTTATGAGAACTGTGAACCTTGACCAAACTTCAAAATTCATTGATTAAAACTGCCCCTGGCAAAGTCCGAATTAGGGTCTTGTTAGACATGTCATTAGCCAATTGCATTGTCTTTCAACCATTTTCCAGTTTGTGAAATTATATTGAAATATTTTTGAGGTCGTCATTGACCTATTCTTCCTAATTAGAAATTCTTGCTACAAAATATTGACAAATGTTTTGTAACAAGGACTTGCAACTTGCATTCTGTAATTGTACCATAAAATTTAAGTTAATTTAACGTTCTTATAAAGGTTGAACAAAACAGTTCTATTATTTAAATACTGAAATGCACTACATCTGGGTTATGGTGATAAATTGTACATTATACTTTTAATTGGGGTATGTATTTGTTTATATTGTAAATGTATTTATTTTATTGGTTAGAAAATGTGTTAATCTTACATTCATTCACTGAATTTTGTAAGTGCATAACATTCAGACAATTACAAGGGTTCTTTGACATAATTTTGTGGCAATATTCTTACTTTAGTTTAACCAGTTTACTCCCACAAATGAAATTAAAATTGGTTTCCAAGTTATGATGTTTTTTTTTTAATTTTTTTTTTGGAGTTTGTTCGTTAAGAAGCGTTAGTGAGGGGCCTCATATGAGAATGTTCATTATCTAACAAATTCCACAGTACTCAACTTTAAAAGTCTATAATATATGGGCACTAGCTTGAGATTGTATTTTAAGGGCATGAACATTTAAAACAACAAGAAGACGCCTGAAGGCGTTTACGCGGGATTTGTTGGTTTAAAATTGCTGATGCAGTATGTTTTTTTGCTGATTGTGCGATCATGGATATCCATGGTGCAATCCAACCTGACTTGCACGTGATTCGAAGTTACAGCCAATAAAAATCACACAATTTTTTCGGGACGGGCTCGGGATACGATATAAGGCAATTTTTGACTCCCAAGACGACGAAAGGAATGAATTTTATACGCTGGCTGACTACGTCATCTCGCGTAATGAGCAAAAGCCCCTCTGAAAAGATGTGCTCAACTAAGAGTAGAAAGATTCTATGGATAAGCTATTGCTAAGAACACAACAAGAGTGCATATAGTCACTACCTGGGCCATCACTAGAGGCAAGAAAGCATTATCCTTTTTTATTCAAATTTAAGTGCCTCCTTGGTTAAGAAACAGTTTCATTTGATGTCTTCTACCTATATTTAACAATTATTCGCCTAAGGCGAAGTGATTCTCGGTGAATATTCACGAAGTCTGAAGCGAATAATTGTTTCAGAATAAATGCACGGGTGATTATTTCAAAAATGAAAAGAAAAAGCATGAAAAAATTTTATTTCATCAAAAGGGCGTGAACAACTGGCAGCCATTTTGTTTGTCGAGGTGATTATCGGCTGATAATCTGAGATAGCGAACCAATCAGAGCACGCGATTTTGTATAATCACCTGAGTATTTATACTAATACAGTTTCTGGCCCAACAAATGAACTGTTTAAGTTCATATCTTCACCAGCAGAAAGCCTAACCAAAAAAGGTTCAACAGGGTTTGATAATGGGAGTAAAATGGTTGACTTATGAGCAAAGAACTCAATAAAAGTTGCTTGCCATACATTAATTCCAGACTGAGAAGCAAATAGAATTTAATTTATTAAGTGGTATTAAAACTAAAAATGAAATGCTTTGCTTCTGGGTACAGTCACTATTTACTTTTTCAGGGGAAAGACATTGTATCCAAATATTTGTTAATGCCTTATACTTTTCCTGGGGTTTTTATGAATTATGTTAATAAATAAGCTTTTGGTAGTATTTTGGTAATAATAATTATTACCAAAATACTACCATAATACCAAATATTACTCTAACTAAGAGCAGCACAGTTTAAGTGTAAAACCTTTGGAAATTACAAATCAAAATTTTTTGTGTTATTAACAAGTTATCGTGCAGTTTTCTTGTCTAATGTGTGATTTCCATTCATGAGTTTTTCTGAAAGCTCAAATTGCACTCACCAAGCTGCTCATGCATTCTGGGCTTTATGAAAAACTCACTTGTGCAAATAAATCACAAATTAAACTTGAAACTTTATGGTTGGCATTACTACTCGCAGCATGTTACACTGTTAATTCAGCAGTTTTCAGATGATTGTAAAAATCATAAACAGTGACAGTTATTAATTGAACTTTAGCCAATCAGAATGGATGCATGTACTGTTTAAGGGACCAATCAAAACTGCAGGCTGATGTATGACGCACATGAAAATATGTGCAGCCTAGAAATAATTTAGAATTTGTCCTTCGATTGGCTGTAGTAAAGTGGCATATAATTAGCCAATTGTTTATTTTGAAAATACAAAAATCGAAGCAGTGGGAGAATTACTTTCAACAGTGAAATGAAAACTACACTGTGTGCATTTTGTGTTATAATTTTGAGCTAGCCAGTAATCATGTTAGTGTGATGCAGTGTTCGTATTATAGGTTTGTCTAAATAATTTCAAGCTTCATTTCATTTGACATTAGACGCATTAGCAATTTGATTACATTGTGCTGGTTTTTGAAATTCATTTATCATTTCATGCAGTCTTTTAGATATGAGTGGTTGATTAATGTTTGTACTGTAAGGATTGAAAAGGTGTGTAAACGAAGAGTGTAAGTGTATGATTTAGCCTCATTTTTTTTAAAAGTGAGTGTTATTAAAAACAATATTAACTTTATTCTCTATCGTTCCTTTGGCATACCAGCTTGTTCAGAATCAAAGCTCCTAGTTTCAACAGAAGCTGGTGTATTGCTACCAGCTAATCCATGAGTCACTGCTGGTTAGTGAAACTAAAATTTATTTTACTCCAGATTACTGATAACTTGTCCTGAAATGATCTTTTGCAACTTCTCGTTATAGAATTGGTACAATGCTAAACAAATAGTTAAGGGGAATTAAGAAAATTATCAACTCAAGGACTTTGCTTTGATCAAACACCAAATTCTCGTGACCTACTAGTAAGAAAGTTTATGGCAGTCAGAGATGAGGATTTCTGTGTTGATGTTGGGAATAGAAGGGAAATTTTGAAATAACAGCTAACCTTAATGTAGAAATCAAAGCTCTCAGAGGTCTCAACAAAAGCTGGCATATTGCTACCTAATTCGTGTCTCACTGCTGGTTAGTGAAACTCTTAATTAGTTCGTCACCATTCCAACTTGGTGATGGCAGTTTGCCATTATACCTTGTGTGAATCTACTTTAAATTGCGTTGAAACCCCTGAGCTAAGTGTGTTTGCCTGGCAATTCCAACATAGCAAAGAATGAAAAGTGAAATAAATGTTAAAGGTAAAATCATACACTTTATCCTCTTTCCAAGTTTAATTGTTCATGTAGCCAAGAAATGGGTTTAAATGCTTATGTTTGAAGAGGTTTAAAATTATGCTGTTTCAGAGTAAATGTATCTGGAGTTGTTTGACAGCTCCCAATAATTGAAGGGGTGTCTGGAATAAAGCCCCAAGTGACCACTGATCAACTCCTCAATTCTCCTTTCAATTTACCCTTTATTTGCTTGGAAACTGAAGGGGAATTTGATACTGGATCAAGAGCCAATTAGGGGTTTATTCCACACATCCCTTCGATTGTTTTAGTATATACCAATGAAGCAATCTCATTAACATTGCTTGGAAACAGCTCTAAAGTGAGAATTGATGCTGGCCATTGTTTTCTTTGATCAAACTCACTTGTGCAAGGATTTCCCATGAGGTGATTAGTGTTGAGCATTCCAAGATGGCGAGCCAGTTAGATTACTCAAAATGCCAAGGTTGCTGCATTGGTATTATCCTAAAAATTATGGTCTTCATGGTCTTTCAGAAAGAGAATACAACAAGTAGTTCTTTACCTTAGTCTCTTGCTTAGTTCTTCAATATTGTAGTATACTAATGTCCTGTAAATTAAACCAGAAAGCCATAAAACTTGAAAAGTCTAAGTGACGTTGAACTTCTGTAACCAAAGCTTGTCCACATTCAATCTACCAAGTACCATATTTGAGGGTCTCCCAGGAGTTTGGGGGAACAAGAGAATGAAGGTAAAATATTGTAGAGAACAAGGGAACACGACTCCTGTTTTAGCGAACACAGGAACAAAATCTGGCCAATCCTCTGAGGGCAGACGAGGGTACGTGACAAGTAGATATGTCATGAGGAACAAATAACGAAAAGCTGCAGAACAATGGGAACATAGGGCAACTTTGGAAGGGAACCAGGACCCCTGGGAGACCCTCATATTAGGGAATTCAACAAAAATCAAATGAACCAAACAAACAGGCTTCGATTGCATGATGCACGTACTGAGCAGCACCCACCTTTGCTCAAAACATGGCAAACACATCATTATTGTAAAATAATACGTGTTTACGATGTGCCATGCAAGTGGGACTGTTCCAACAAGGGCAAAGACTAGAGCAAGCAGCTTCATGAATCTGGATAAGCAGCGTTACATGTTCCAATTCTTATGGGTTTCTCATTAACCCTTTCACTTCCAAGAGCAACTTAATAGATTTTTCTCTGTCTAACACCAGACGAGTTTACTTGGCAAATGGAGACCCCTTAGGAGTGATAGGGTTAAAGCTATTTTCTGCCTTGAGTGTGAATTCTTTGAGTAATCCTGCAGTTCAAGTGGCACTGCTTATTAAAAGCTAGGTTTTCCATTATCATGTTTTGTGCTTAACATGAATTTAGATTGATTTACATTCATGGTAAAACAACAGAACCAACAATACAAATTGTTTACTTTGTTTGTTACTGATAGCACATAAAAGTTTGTGATTATAATTAAAGTTTTGCAGTATTCTTTTCTTGTTTTGGAAGCTGTTGTAATGGCCATTGTAAACCAAACAAAAGCATGGTTGAATTAAAAGGAGAAAACAAAAGTCAGTTGTGATTGCATTCTGTTCAAAATTGAACTACCATGTATTGTGGGGCAGCCATGATTTTCAGAAATTTAAAAAAATGCTGCTAACAGATATTGGAGTCTTAGGAACTTGTATGTGGCAATATAAAGATACCAGCTGAAAAATGAACAAATTTACTAGAAATACGACTCCCGCAAAAACATCGCGAAGCTAGTTTTTGAAGAAGTCACAATGCTTTTATATTTTATTTTATATTTTTTATATCAGCGTAATCCCCATTATTTTATTTGTTATGCTATGTTTGGTACAAAATTAGTGACACCTAGTGAAAATTACATGACCAGTATACCGGTCAACACAGTGCTTAAAAATTGACCTTCATTTAGTTCTTTCACTGCCACTGAGATTGCACCAGAGGGAATAGAAGTAAAATTATTTATTATCTTCACAGGGAATACAGAGTCGATGAATTACCACAATAATATTCACTTAACACAAATTGAAAATGATTGCAAATCTTTTGCAGGTGAAATCTTGAAGAGTTGATATGAATGCTTGTGTTTACCATGGTGTAAAAACCTGTTTTTTTTTAGTTTTATTTTCTTAGTCTCTACTGCTTTGTCTCCTTTGTTGTACATCCCTTTTAAACACAATATGTTCTTACACTGAGGATGAGTTGAATGCTCCAATTATTTTTTGTTTATGTTTTTTGGTTATAATTGGATGAGGTTCATTGTAAGAAGAATCTTCTGATTAGATATTTTATTGTCTACTGCAGTCATTATTTCATTCCTAGGTAACCACAATTGACAGCATTATGAATAGTGCATGTTTCAATTTGTGCACTCTCTTCAGTTGCAATGGTACTCTCAGTGGTAGATAAGAAAATTCCTCTTCCCTCAAAAGAGATGCCATATCAACAGAAGTGTGAGATACAATGTCATTACATAAAAAATGGGGATAAAACAATTGGATTCTACAACAACTTTGAATAAAGGTTTGGTAATAGTGAGTGCCGACTGTATAGTATGTGTTTGTTCTATTTTTAGGTCATATCATAAAAACAATACATGAAATAAAGAGTTATTGAAATCTTAATATGTTGAAAAAGATTGCTGCACTACGTACTCCTGTAAAAAAATCATGTGAAATCGACATCAATCAGTTAAAAGTATATACCACATGAAAGTTTAATTGTGCTGTTACAGAAACAGGCAAAATATCCATACCCAACAAGAGAAGGTTATATTATTTTGAATATATGCAAATTTCTATTATAAAAACTGCAGAAGAAAGATTTAATATAAGGATGGCATTTCATCGAAAAAGTCATGGCAGCCAGAGGTATTGAACTGTAACCAATGACATATAGTAATGAGAAGCACTATCATTATATTATTATCATTATTATTATCATTACTATTATTATTACTGGTATTGATATTATTATTATTACTATTGTTATATTTTTTACGTTTAACATAATATATTTTTATGGGGTGGGATGCATGCCCTAACCTTTGTAAAGGTATTGTTACTCTATTACTGCAAGCAACACAAAAATCTTCTTAATAGGCTTTCCATCAGAGGTGGTAGTAATCAAAACAGCTCCAAACAATACCATTTCTTCTTAAAGGCTTGAAATCTAGTGCGGTCATTTGTCTATAAAGTTTGTGTGGAAAATCATTATTGAAAGGATAGGGCATTTAGAAAACTTGAAACACTTGTTACTACATACAGCACACTTGCAATGAATATATGAGAAAGATCATAAACATTTTGGCATTACAAAATTTATTTTCTTCTTTATATAGTTTTTCCGATGTAAAATGTTAACTGTATGTTGTGGTTGTTATTAAATATTGATATTTGACATCATAAAAATGAAGTAAACAACAGAAAGTAACAAGGTTAATATGTTAATTAAGGCTTGAATTAACATTTTATTTGTGGGAAATGGCCAGGTTTCTAGATTGCAATATTATCAGGGGGGGGGGGGGTCATTGAACTCTAAGGTAAAACTGACCCATTGTGAAAAGGCTATGAAACTTGTTGTCTATACGTAATATTATTGAAACCTTTCAATCAGAGAATACATACATATATATAGCAAAGAGAAATACTACTCAGAAGTAAGTTATAACATTTGCTTTATTTTCAAATGATCGCATTGATCACTGATGATATTGCAGAACCAGTACTTTATAGTGACACTGGGTATATATTCTGTTGAAAATGCTAAACATAGCTGCTAGATCAAGAAAATTTACAATATTTTCACTGTTGCAATGATATCAGATCACATCGTTGTAAATGATTGTTATAACAACTGCAACTCTCTGTGTTGGGAATTTCTTCAAAATGGAAACGCTATCGCTTTATTATGAAAAATACCTACTTACATTCTCTTGTAATCTGTTGGTCGTCTTCCTATTCCGTTTTTAGACTAATATAATTATTTTCCAGAGACATCTCCAATCGTTGTAGTTGTTTCTACTCGGTTTCCCTTCTAAGCCGTTTTGCTAAATTTAGTAAGCTAATATATTTCGTTATGTAATCGTTCACTCCTGTTCTGTATTTCTATCAATAACACATTCAAATTCAAAACTAACTTGGTTGAATTCCTGGTCCTTTTCCCTGCTGTTTCGTTTGCCTTTTTCTAGAGCGAGCAGTTTTTGTCTTTGCTGCGATGACGGATGTCTGTTGTTATTCGCCCTGCTGTCGTACTCTTTCCCTGCTTTGAGTCGTGCTTTCCTTGTGTTGATTTTCACGGTGTTCGAACTTACTCGGCGACGATCTCGGGCTACTCTTTCTTGAATATCTCGGAGATCATCTTGCTGGGATACACTTCCAGGACGAGTGAAATCCGTTTCCACAAAATTTACATTTCTTTCAAAAAGGCATCACCGCATTCGAAATGGCGGAAATTCAGGAGTTCTCAAATACGCTACTATTGCCAGGTAACCTGGCCTGCGAACGGACACCTTTAAAATATAGATATATATATATATATTTATTATATCTGCAACCCTTGTATATGAGCAAACGCGCGCTCTGATTGGTTCCCTAGTCATGGTATATCAGCTCATATACCATTGGCACGGAAAACGGCCATCATGGAGGGATGATTTCTTGAATTAGACTGGGAGAAATTCAAGTCAAGCTTCAAAATCATACACCAAAGAAATACTACCGAAGCAAATAAGTATGGGATGAAATTATTCGACGGTAAGTGGGCAAATTATATTGCGAAATTGTTTATTACGAACGAAAGTGAAACTCTTACAAACAGCCGCCATTTTGAAAGATCTGTGAAGCCCGTAAACTGAGTTTTTATTTTATTTCTGCCTACTTTTTCCACTTCAAAATTCTTAAACTAATTTGCTAACTCGAAAAAAAATTGACAAGTACATTAAAGAGATGTTTAAAAACGAGCCGGACTCGTGTTTGAAACATTTTTACACATCGGCTCTACAATATGTCGGCTCGGCAACAACATGGTTCTGTTCAAAAACAATAACAAAGTCAATTCTTGTCGTACAAACTAATTCTAGTGTCTCATAAGTGAGGGTTTAGAGATATAATAAAACAATTATTCCACGAAATCGAGTCGTATATGAGCTAATAGCCAACTCGGCGCTACGCGCCTCGTTGGCTATTAGCTCATATACGACTCGATTTCGTGGAATAATTGCTAAATATACATATATAAAAACTCTCGGCTCGATTTACTCGGGCTTGCGAGCCACGTGGTCTGACCGGAAGCGACACGATTAGTAACCTCGCTACGCTCGGCCTTCGGCCTCGCTTCGCGAGGAATAATTGTTAAGCATTTGATAGTTCCAGAAACGTCAGCTTCAAACACCTGCTTGAAAAGTTTAGGAAAACATTGCCATAATTCTCAGATTGCTGTATTATTATTATTATTATAATAATAATATGTTATCTTAAAAAGATACCAGATCAGACTTTGATGGCCCAAAAACCTTTTTAAATATACGAAAATCATTTGCGGCTGTTGCCAACTGAATCCCCCCCACCCCCCGGTGGGGGGAGAAACAGTCAAATTGACCTGCTGTGGGATGACTGTACCTGGCTGCTTTCCACTTCACAACCAAAGGAACAAAACACAAGTTTTCTTCAATTATATTATGTAGAGTATGTATGCCTGGGTGCCAAATCCAGATGCCCTCTTGCTCCAAACTTTAATGAAACCCCAGAATACTTCAATTTGATTGATTCTGATAAACAATAAAAGATGTTTGATCCAAAACAATCAAATACAATGTTACCAATACAACAACCAAAATAATGTTCTCCTCAACTCCTTTATTCAAGAACAGCAATTTTTTGCACCGCTGTGGTATTCAACTGCTGTACACAAGCTGGGTATTTTATTTGAGCAATGTTTCAGACCAACAAGCAGTCATTCGTCGGGGACAGGACTCCATTACCCAGTGTAAAATCCTTCCCTGAAGACGATCAGTTTGCTGTCTGCTAGTTGGTGCTAGAGATGGCAGGGCTTGTTTTAAAAAAAAAAACAACAAAAACAAAGCAAAACCAGACAAAGAGTTCAAGATCAATTGATGAGTGGCCCATCTTAATAGTATTAATAAGGAAATTTGGACCACTTACAAGCAATCACAATGCTGTATTTTATGTCAGTTTGAGTAAATCATTTAACAGCACAATTATAGACAAGACCAACGACAAATTCTTTGAGAATAAAGCTATTAAAGATGTATCCAAAGTCAAGGAAGGCGTGACGTATGGCTTCTGTAACCAGTCATAATGGAGTATTTGGTTGCTTCCGTTCAATCCTTGAGCCAAATAGACTTCAATTTGAAATACAAATACAGTTGATCCAAAATTACAATCAATGCAATGCACTGCTGAACAGTCCAATACTCTGTGAGCAATAAATATTGGAATAACAAACCTAAATGGCAACAGCATGGGAAAAAAGGTTGCTTAGTGAAAAAAGATTCAAACAACTCTGCTTGTCTATCCAGGCGTCAAAAATTCATGAGATGGTGTGAAGTCCCAGAACTTAACAGTCTTGTCACATTGTCAACAGTTTGGGAAGAAAAGGCTGCTTAGTGAAAAAAAGATTCAAACAACTCGGCTTGTCTATCCAGGCATCAAAAATTCATGAGATGGTGTGAAGTCCCAGAACTTAACAGTCTTGTCACATTGTCAACAGTTTGGGAAAAAAAGGCTGCTTAGTGAAAAAAGATTCAAACAACTCTGCTTGTCTATCCAGGCGTCAAAAATTCATGAGATGGTGTGAAGTCCCAGAACTTAACAGTCTTGTCACATTGTCAACAGTTTGGGAAGAAAAGGCTGCTTAGTGAAAAAAAGATTCAAACAACTCGGCTTGTCTATCCAGGCATCAAAAATTCATGAGTGGGTGTGAAGTCCCAGAACTTAACAGTCTTGTCATATGATCCCGAAACAATACTGTAGTCATTAAAATGCAGGCAAGTTACTCCATCTGTGTGGCACCTCAGGGTCAGCAGGCGTTGACCACTGTCAAGACTCCACATCTGCAAGGACAACAACATCTTTATCATAAGGTTAAAAACTATCTCCCTTAACCCTTTCACTCCCAAGAGTGACTTTATAGATTTTACTCTGTCTAACGCCAGACGATTTTACTCTGTCTAACGCCAGACGATTTTACTCGTCAAATGGAGACCCCTCGGGAGTGAAAGGGTTAAAAACTATCTCCCTTAACCCTTTCACTCCCAAGAGTGACTTTATAGATTTTACTCTGTCTAACGCCAGACGATTTTACTCTGTCTAACGCCAGACGATTTTACTCGTCAAATGGAGACCCCTCGGGAGTGAAAGGGTTAAAAACTATCTCCCTTAACCCTTTCACTCCCAAGAGTGACTTTATAGATTTTACTCTGTCTAACGCCAGACGATTTTACTCGTCAAATGGAGACCCCTCGGGAGTGAAAGGGTTAAAAACTATCTCCCTTAACCCTTTCACTCCCAAGAGTGACTTTATAGATTTTACTCTGTCTAACGCCAGACGATTTTACTCGTCAAATGGAGACCCCTCGGGAGTGAAAGGGTTAAAAACTATCTCCCTTAACCCTTTCACTCCCAAGAGTGACTTTATAGATTTTACTCTGTCTAACGCCAGACGATTTTACTCGTCAAATGGAGACCCCTCGGGAGTGAAAGGGTTAAAAACTATCTCCCTTAACCCTTTCACTCCCAAGAGTGACTTTATAGATTTTACTCTGTCTAACGCCAGACGATTTTACTCGTCAAATGGAGACCCCTCGGGAGTGAAAGGGTTAAAAACTATCTCCCTTAACCCTTTCACTCCCAAGAGTGACTTTATAGATTTTACTCTGTCTAACGCCAGACGATTTTACTCGTCAAATGGAGACCCCTCGGGAGTGAAAGGGTTAAAAACTATCTCCCTTAACCCTTTCACTCCCAAGAGTGACTTTATAGATTTTACTCTGTCTAACGCCAGACGATTTTACTCGTCAAATGGAGACCCCTCGGGAGTGAAAGGGTTAAGGTGCACATAAGTCTGGAAGCCCACACAGCCAGAGCTTATCCCAGTTTCAATGGCATGAAACACCTGGGAGTACTGATAATCCCCCCTAGATTGGATGCTAGTCCAATGTAGGGTTATCCCCAACATTCTATTGCCAGTACCCATAATCTGGGCCAGGTTGTTCGAAGCAGGGTTAAGGTAACCCAGGGTTAGTGCGAGGAAAGGAAACTCAAATTAAAATTAACCTTGGATTAGCGTTAATCAGCCTTCGAACAACCGGCCCCTGGGTGGAGAAAGAGACTGTGGAGTTAAGTTTCTTGTCTAAGGAAACAGCATAGTGCCATCACCAAGGATCAAACTCCAGACCTACTGGGAAGGCCAACATTCTAACCACTACACTACCATGTCTCGCGTTCACAGCTTGTCCCGATTCAACATTTCCCAAGTACCATATTTGGAAACTGTTTACCCATGTCTATGAGGTTACTGGCGCAATTAATGTGGACAAGCTGTGGTTGAAAAAGTTCAGACAGTTACACATTTCAAGTCTTGTGGGTTTCTGGCTACACTAATAATAAAGAGGCTAGAAGATGGTGCAGCCATACATGAACATGCACATCACACCTCACCTTGAGTGTCTTGTCATCTCCAGCGCTAACTATTCTCCAACTGTCTGTCTGCAAGCACCTACAGGAACACAAAATCAGAGTGTCATTGATGTCCATGAAGCAAAGAATCATTCCCACAACAAGCCTGCAAATGCAAAAGTTTCTCCAGTCCTCAATTCTCTCTGGCCAGAGAATATCTGTGTTTCCAAGCTACATAATTGAATATTGGAATGAAATATGCAAAATATCTGGTAATTAACAGTAAAACACTTCTGTCAACTGAGCACTTACCTAATGACCCCCGTGTGTCCCTCAGATCTGATCCAGTCTAATGTGCCAATGCACTAGTAAACAAAAAAAATCATTGGAATTGTAAAAATATATAATTCTATCAATCAGGATGATGGTGACGATGGTGGTGGTAGCATTTAATAATGCTGAAAGTGATGGTAGTTGAATGGTGTTGCTTAACCTTTTGAGCCCCAATATCAATATTCATTTTCTCCTAACTGTTCTCATACATTTGTTATTGTACTAGTGATGAGAATTTGTTCAAATATCAATATAACTCTTTTCGGTGATCTTTTTTGTTATTCTTATAAAATGAATGGTAGATGAACAGTGAATAGTGTAAGTAATGAGAAATTTGATGCTGTTCACTACTAAGACTTCAAGGGTTAATTACAAGGTGTAAATAAACATTGGGTAATGACATGATGATGATAATGATGACGATGATGATGACGATGATGGTGGTGGTGGTGGTGGTGGTGGTGGTGCTGGTGATGATGATGATGATGATGATGATGATGATGATGATAGTGACAATGATGATGCTGATGGTGCCGGTGATGGTGATGGTGCTGGTGCTGGTGCTGGTGATGGTGCTGGTAATGATGATGATGATTAAAGATTTTGCACACAAAAAATATCACACAACTAATTAACACTTAGGTAAAAATTTTACTTGCAACTTGTAAGAAAATGTTTAACCACCGAATACAAGGGCTTAAGCAAACTTACTTTGCCAGTAGCAAGATCCCAGAACTTGAGATTATGGTCTAGAGAACCACTTATTACTTTTCTACTGTCAAAGGTCAGATTCAAACAGGTAACAGCATCATGGTGTCCTGTAAGTGTCATAAGACAGGTTCCCTCTGTCAAGCACCACACCTGTGAAACAAATTAATAAAAACAATGAGATATCAATTCTCTTTACTGATCTGCATACATCTATTATGTTACTGTGGAGATTTTAAAGGTACACTGTACATTAAGAACTCTTTTGTTTCACTCCTCTCACCTTAATTGTCTTGTCATAAGATCCAGAGACAATCTTCCTGTCATCAAACTGAACACAGAGTACAGCAGCATTGTGTCCCCTAAAACAAAGAGGAAAACATGTTTTCCATCATTTTAAGATCTTAAAAACACAGCAAATGAAAGGGAAATCTGAAAAGAATTCATGGCTGCAATACAAAAATATAAAAATAACTTTATTTATTCACCATGGTGATTAAAGGTAGAAAGCTTATGTGGCTGGCATTCTAACTATGAACAGAAACTTTGCTAAGAAACGCAACTGGCAGGAGGCGGACCAGTTGCCAGTGCAGACTGACATAAGACAAGAGTGAGCATGAGAGAGCTGAATCAAGGGAATTGAAAGGTTCTGGAATCCAATGAATCAGGGTTGTCACTAATATAACAAGTTGCCGGGTATTTGTTGTTAGTTGCCAGGGAAGCCACAAGCGGTTATCTCCTTTTTAATGTAGAATTTTAATAATAATAATTATAATAATAATAATAATAATAATAATAACAGGGTTGTCACTAAGATTTCAAGTTGCCGAGTATTTGTTGTTAGTTGCTGGGGAAGCCGCAAGCAGTCATGGAGCACGCTTATCTCCTTTTCAATGTAGAATTTTTATAATAATAATAATAATAATAATAATAATAATAACAGGGTTGTTACTAAGATTTCAAGTTGCTGAGTATTTGTTGTTAGTTGCCGGGGAAGCCGCAAGCGGTCATGGAGCATGTCTATCTCCTTTTCAATGTAGAATTTTTATACTAATAATAATGACAGGGTTGTCACTAAGATTTCAAGTTGCTGAGTATTTGTTGTTAGTTGCCGGGGAAGCTGCAAGCGGTCATGGAGCATGTCTATCTCCTTTTCAATGTAGAATTTTTATACTAATAATAATAACAGGGTTGTCACTAAGATTTCAAGTTGCCGAGTATTTGTTGTTAGTTGCCGAGTATTTGTTGTTAGTTGCCGAGTATTTGTTGTTAGTTGCTGGGGAAGCTGCAAGCGGTCATGGAGCACGCTTATCTCCTTTTTAATGTAGAATTTTTATACTAATAATAATAACAGGGTTGTCACTAAGATTTCAAGTTGCCGAGTATTTGTTGTTAGTTGCGGAGTATTTGTTGTTAGTTGCGGAGTATTTGTTGTTAGTTGCGGAGTATTTGTTGTTAGTTGCTGAGTATTTGTTGTTAGTTGCCGAGTATTTGTTGTTAGTTGCCGGGTATTTGTTGTTAGTTGCCGAGTATTTGTTGTTAGTTGCTGAGTATTTGTTGTTAGTTGCCAAGTATTTGTTGTTAGTTGCCAGGGAAGCCGCAAGCAGTCATGGAACATGTCTATCTCCTTTTTAATGTAGAATTTTTGGCTGCTCCTTTGGTTAAATTTAACGACGAAAGTAGCCAGGGGTCATGCTCCGAGTAGCTGGGGAAAATCCCCGGCCCCCGGCCCTTAGTGACAACCCTGAATGAATGGTTAGAAATACTAAGACTCTAAAATAGTACCTGAGTGTTAGCTTGCAGTGGCCTGTCTTGATGTCCCAGACTTTGAGGGTTTTGTCATATGATCCACTTACTACTTTTTCATCATCAACCTAGAAATAACAACCAATTTGTTACTTCTCACAATTCCAATACATTTTCAAGGTACAACGATATAAGAAGAAAACAATTAACTCAAAATTTTTAAGTTGATCAAACACTTAATTCTCCAGACTATCATATATGATAATCAAGGGAATGTAAGGCACTCAGCTAAGAGAATCTTTGTTCAGATCTTAAAAGAAAAAGGTTAACCTGCATTAAATCTGGAAAGCAGATGAGTTAAATCAAGCTTCCTGTGTGCAGTAAATCCCAACTTTTCATTGTGAACATCATCCCTGTATATTTTGTTCCAGTGAACCTCCAATTGTACAATATGACTGCACTTTTAAACTAGCAATAATCAGTGATCAGTGAAATGCGTTCGACTTTGATAGAGACGTTGAATTTTGATACCAATTATTAATTCTCACGAATTATTCTACAGTCATGCTATGTCACATAGAAGGATGAATACTACCACAGACTGTTTAACAAGCGATAATACAATAACGGTATAATACAAATGCCTAATCATTGGTAAACAGGTTATGGTCATCCCTTTATATAACAGGTTACCATAGCAACAATATGACCTGTCGAAAACACCTTTAAATTTAGCTTTAAGCTGTAATAACTCAAAAACGAGCTTGGTGACCCCAATTTTTTATTACTACAATTTGCAGCAGTGGAATCTCTACTGCCGATTGAGCTAATTCGCTGATTTCCCTGAGAGACGTAAGGACTCTGATCTGGCTGAATCGGCCCTTAGATAGACAATGAGCAGATGCTGCAAACCATAATGAGCTTGAGCTCCGTGAGTTTATTTCTCGAACACAAATCGTACAATTTGCAGCAGTGGAATCTCTACTGCCGATTGAGCTAACTAATTCGCTGATTTCCCTGAGAGACGTAAGGACATTGATCTGGCTGAATCGGCCCTTAGATAGACAATAATGAGCAGATGCTACAAAGCATAATGAGCTTGAGCTCCGTAAGTTTATTTCTCGAACACAAATCGACCGAGCTACACAGCTCGTAAAGTTTGTTTTTCTGCCACAAATCATGGCCGCCTGAGCTACACAACTCAGTAACTTTGTTTTACGGCCACAAATCATGGCCGGCCGAGCTACACAGCTCGTAAAGTTTGTTTTACGGCCACAAATCATGGCCGGCCGAGCTACACAGCTCGTAAAGTTTGTTTTACGGCCACAAATCATGGCCGCCTGAGCTACACAACTCAGTAATTTTGTTTTACGGCCACAAATCCTGACCGGCCGAGCTACACAACTCGGTAGGTAACATTCCTTGCGAAGTAAAACCGAAGTGCGATGACGGAATTCATCCTCGGTATTCAACATGACGAAGTACTAGCTCTTTCTTCTCGAACGTAGCCGACTTGACAAAACAGATCCCAAATTTGCCTTCATAGTCACAAAAGAATTCGTACACGCTTCTTTAAGACATCCATAAATACTGCTTAAAACACTTTTTAACACCAAAATAGTATAAACACTTTCCGTTCACCGTCCCTGACGCTCGCTAATATAAACTAATTTTGGTCTTGAGGCGTCAATACCGCATGATATTGACGGCTAGTTGGAAGAAAATATATTCCGTATTTGGCAGAGTCAAGTAGCGACGGAGCCCAATACGAAGAATATATTTTCTCCCAACGCCGTCAATATAATGCGGTATTGACGTCTCAAAATCAAAATTAGTTTTTTATCGCGATTCCTCCGCTATTCGAGCGAAAATAAAGCAAATTTGAAGTTGTTAGACCCTGATCAAAAAGACGGATTCTCTCTCCCGTTCATCTGACGTATACTAAGATTTTACGCGTGATCAAAATTTGTTTTGATAGAAAAGTTTTCAAAATACCGCTTGTTTTTGTCATAAATTGCTGAATGAGACCAAACAAACCCAACAAATGATTTGTATGACAGAATTGAGAAAAAGCACGAAATAACCAAAACTTTTCTTTAATTTTGAACCTGTTTTGGTGGTGTAAGTAGCGCGCACACGGCAAATTCTGTTTGTAAACAAACTTTCAAATAAGCGAAAAAGTCTTAAAACCTAGATTATTATCAACTTTTGATCAGGTGAAACGTTGCTCTAATTTTTTCCTGTCGAATCTCAAAGTTTTGAGGAGTTTCGTCGTTGTTTTGCGGAAAAATAAAGCGTTTTCTTCTGCCAGTGAGGAAGCCTACACAATTCAAGTTCGCGGGGGGTGAAAAGCGTGTCCATACATACATATATTTCAAATTCGCCTGCATTAGGAATGCGTTCTCCTTCGTCGAACGCAATTAGGACCTCAAAGGCAATTTGTGACTGAATGTGACAAAATTTCAAATCGGGTCTCCCCTCTTGGAAAGCCCAATTTAAGATGATTTTTACTCTAAAAAGGAGTGGTGAAGCTGTTCTGGTGATTGTGAGCTAGAGGCAAAATTTTCCTAAAAAGACTGTCTTCTTCCAAAAGGCCCCATATTCTAAACTCCGTTACCTGTAGACAGCGTACAGTATGCATGTGTCCCACCATGGTCACTTTACAAGAAGCACCACTCCAGTATGACTTGAAGGACAAATCCCATACCTTAAAGAGAAACAGCAAAGAGCGCCTTTAAGACCAAGATCAAATGGTCGTGACGGTAACTATATGAGCATGGCACCCAGTAAAAGGAACTGCTGCATACTATATCACGTTTACTACCTACAGTAGATCTAAGGAGTAAAAGGTTTCACCAGCAATTAAGACCTGATGATAGAATCTAGAGGCCCTGTTAGTGGTAAATTCCAACAAGCGACATGGCCTTGAAACAGCTACAGGAAGCAGCTGAAATGACGACGAACGACGAGCCGCTCATGCGAAATTACACAACATATTACAAAGGTTTGAAACTCAGACAGGTGACATAAAGAACCCCCTAGGCATTCAAAGGTATCAAAATATACTTTGTAATAAATTTTGGTAATTTCAAAGGTAAACGGACAGCTTAAAAACTTGAAATATTCTTACTGGTTTCACAGCAACTAATGTAAGAAGGTAGGGTTGGGTTTTTTGTGATACTACTGTACATTTATTACATGTATATCTCTCAGTTAGGACGCGCCCTGTGATTGGTCAATTTAGCAGGCCATACTTCACTGTATGACCCGCTAAATTTGAAAGTTTGTTTTGGTTGCCAAAGAGATATAATAAATATCTTACAAACTTTGTTTTCTCCATCCACACTGTAAGTTATGGATCCTCATTTTTTTCTGCTCGGATTTACAGCCCGCACGCTTCAAGCAGAAAAAACTCAGTCTGTAACGTACAGTACAGACTTTGAACTCGGTTAGTAAGAGGTATATCTCCAACTAAATTTAGATTCACTAAAATGCTGCCCACCTTAATAGATCGATCAACAGAACCACTCACAAGCCTGTTCCCATTCAGATTCAAACACCTTACAGTTCCTGAGTGGCCAGCTAAGGTCAACACAGCATTGCAGTCTCCACTCTGTATGTCCCAAACTCTGATTGCTTTGTCAGAGGAACCACTAACAATCCGGGTGTCGTCAAACTGGACACATGAGATGCCTGGAATACAACAGGAAGTCATTAAGAAAACACAAATGTTGAAGGAGACATGGTTGTGTACTGGTTGGCGTGTTGGACTTTCTCCAGGGTTTGAGCCCTTGTGATGGCACTGTGTTGTATCCTTAGTAAAGAACTTAAACCCACACAGCAGGGTTGTAGATACACATTTTAACAGGCGGAAATGTTGATATCATAGGCAGGTATGATGAGCCGGAGGCTCATTTTATCATGCCATTGGTACAATACATCTAGGGGGGGTCTGGGGGCATGCTTCCCCGGAAAATTTGGAAATCTAGACTCTTGGAAACGTGCTATCCATCATTTTAGGTGCAAAATTGATCCCCTTTGGAACTTTTCCTAGTAAATTCGCAATTTCGCATTCATTAGTTTGTTTACATAAAGTAAAAATACAGCTGACACAACCGGTTAAGAGCCTGCAAACAGAAACTCAATGCGATTGTTCGAACTCGGCAAAATGGAGTGTGACGTTCAGTTGACTGAAGTAAAAGAGAAACAATGGTGCGAGTACATGAATAAATTGCTGAAATTCCCCTGGAAACATTAAGGAGAGAGTAAGTCCTTTCTGAGGTGGCTACTCGCCTTTACAGCCAAGAAAAACCACGCTCACAGCCGGGTAATTTTCCCGGCTCCTGGCTTTTATCTACATCCCTGACACAGTCTCTACCCAACCATACCATACCACAAATAAATAAATGGGCAGGCTGCTCATTAGGTGTTGGAGATCAGAGAATTCTCCGGCTACTACAAAGAATTCTCCAGTCAAATTTAGATGGCCTGAGCTAGTTTTAAATTCAGCCATGGAGGGCTTTCAGAATACAGTATTCTCCTGTTACTTTACACAATTCTCCTGCTACTACAATTCTTATTGAAACCCCTTAATGGGTATCAGCAATATAATGCTAGGGGTAACCCTGTGCAAATGGACTAGCATCCCATCAAAGGAAAGTAATACTGTATAAACATTCAGATGTGGGCCTCCTGTGGTTCCTGTGAGTGCCAGTGATTTTATAATGGGAGTAACGCCTACAATGGACTGTAGAGTAGCATCCCATCAGAAGGTGTTCAAAGTAATAAATACATTGATCATATAACCCGTTTGGTCCATGCGCCATAACCTAGAGCAAAATATTATCCCTTCTGGCCCTCCCACTTAGTCAATAAGTACATAGTACTGTATTTTCAGGTGTGGGCCTTCTGTGGCTCCTATGAGTACCAGTGATATAATGTTGGGATTAACTCTACAATGGACTAACATCCCATTCAGGGGGGGAGGGGGGAGGGGGGATAACAATACTCTGAGGTGCTTCACCCCACAGAACCTTAAGCTACTATTCCAACCTTGACTATGGGAAATCAGTATACCTTGAGTATGACCCTCAAATGTCCGAACTTCACATCTCCCTTTCAACCAATTCTGGTGGAGAAGGAATCTGGAGGCAAACACTTTTTTCCACTGTAAGATAAAAAATTTGTCGCAGTCTAAGAATACACCATTCCAGACAAATTTGTACAGCCGTATGAACCCAGGAGTCTCAGTACTGGCTTGTTAAGTTTGAAAACTGGAGTGCTACTTGTTCCAAGAACTGTTTTTGTTGACACTGGTAACACTGTACAGCCTTCCCGTAAATGGTCTGGATCCAAGAGTTTTAGTGCTGTAGTTTTTTTTATTGAGTTTTGTTGCTAGCAGCAGATATTCTAGAAAAGGACCCTTAGTGAACTTGTTCATGTTGAGAACTCTGTACTCTGAAAGATGGAATCAATGTAAGTATCTGGGCAAGTTTTTAACTTAATATAACTTGTTGGGTTAGGGGAGGGGTACCGGTAGGTGCACAATTGCCTAGATACTAACAATGATCCATAATAATAATAATAATTAACAATTATTCGCCGAAGGTGAAGTGATTATCGGTGAATATTCATCGAGACGAAGTCGAGGTGAATATTCACCGATAATCACTGAGCTTGAGGCGAATAATTGTTTTAGTATAAATACATAGGTGATTATTTCAAAAAAGAAAAGAAAAAGCATTGTACAACACGAAAAAATTCTATTTCATCAAAAGTGCGCGAAGGACTGGCAGCCATTTTGTTCGTCGAGGTGATTATCCGCTGATAATCCAAGATAGTGAACCAATCAGAGCGTGCGATTTTGTATAATCACCTGAGTATTTATACTAATAATGATTATAATTATAATGGATCAATGGAAGTATCTGGGCAACTGTGCACCTACCCCTCCCCTAGCCCGACAAGTTAAAAGTTAAAAAGTTAGCACTAATGTTGGGTTAGGGGAGGGATAGGTGCAGAGTTTCCCAGATACTTATAATGATCCAGAAGATGTATTTTTCAGCAAAAGACAAGCAACCTTGGAAGGAAATCTGCAGAGTTCTCCCAACAGGAGTCAAACCTGTATGGCCCCTCAATTTCACTAAATATAATTGTGGGGGTAGTTTCTAAAGAAACTGGTGCTGCGTCTGTAGGGAATTGAAACACAAGAAATTGGGATAAACAAACGAGTTGATAAAGTAAGTTATACCACCCTAAAGTAGAAAAGGCTGCTGATGCTTCGAGCGTTAGCCCTTCATTCTGACAAAGAGCTAACACTCAAAACGTCAACACTCCCCTTTTTCACTAAATGTAGTTTAGATGATCTACCACTGAGTTGCACAGGGTAGGAGACTTTGGGGAACAAGGCCATTAAACCAGGTTCATGAAACAAACACCTTGCATATTCCTAGGATGTGAATACCAATGTGAATGGTTTGTGAAATAATTAACGTAAAACATGGTGAATTTTTGAAGGATGTATTCTTCATCAAGTCACCTAAGAATCCTTTCCACAAATTCCATGGTAAAATAACTGATGAATTGTTACCTGTATTGTTCCATCTTTTAATGTGTATTTCTTCCTTTCAATTTCTTCTCCAATTCTTGACAGCTGCCATTTAGGGTGCCTTGAAAAACAAAGGTAACAAACAAAAAACAAAATTGAAAAAAGTGTTCCATAAAAGCATAAAATGGTAGCTTTTGCTGCATTCAAACAACAATCAAAATACAGTAGTAATTATCACTATTATAGACTTATTAAACTAACACCTTCAAAGAAACTGGAGCAAATAATTATATTCCTTGAGCATGAAGGACTTTCATACCAGTGCAAAATCTTAGCTAAAGAATATTAATTATCTTAAATTTTTACAACTTTTTTCTGTTTCTGAGGTTCAGTAGGGGTCTTTTCGCATTGGAGGGCAAGCAATAAAAATCGTCTTTCCTACCCACACAGGTTTTTCCAAAGGACTGGAGTTGAAGCCAGGCTGTTCCATGTTCTGTTGACCTGGCTACATTGGCACAAACTCACTACAAACAAACATTAAAATGTTCTTTTGTCATTTGTTAGTTACTACTTAAAGGAATTTATATTTTGACATTGTGGGAAAGAACAAACTTAACGATTCTAATGATGATGATGATATTGATGATGGTGATAATGATGACAGTGAAATGGCACTAGTCCTAATGATCTAGAATCCTTGAATATGCAAAACAAATCATATATGTGCACTGCATGGAATCATAGTTGAGAATAATGTATTATTACCAAGACTTTGGACATCCCACCTGATAAAAATGTAAACATTGGCTGCAATTTTGCTTTTGCATTTTCTTACCACCCTCCCCCCCCAGGATGCCTATTCTATGAATCTGATGCCACCCCACCTCCCCACCCTGATCAATGTTGTTCAGTCAGAGGCATAAATGACCCAGGCAGACTTTGACATTTTTTCAAAGGGGAGGGGGTGGGGGAGGCAGAAAGGGGGAGTAGAGGGGGAAGAGGGATGAGGGAAGAATGTCTATCTTGAAATTAGGCATGGCCACATCAATTATTTTCCTCAACATTGTCCAAGATTGTGAGTATTTTCAAATGTCTGACCTCCTGTTATGTACTTTCAGCATTGTTCTGCACCACAGGTTACTTAACTAAGTTTTTAGTACCTGAATCAAGGTAAGATAAAATTTGGAAGGTGACATTGTTTGGTAACCATGCCAACATATCCTGACAATTAGGAGGGCAGTTCCTGTGTAGGATGGGTTCCATGGCCACAGACAGCATATGCATCTGGGGCAGTTCACATTCTTCCTGCAATTGAAATGGTAAGATTCTGAGTTTACATTGTCAACCCTGGTGATGAATTTGGCTCAGATTGCTAACACATCAGTCAATGTCGTCACCAATAGTTCAGAGCAACTGCAGAATACCCCAGCACTTGAAGCAAGGGTGTGGAAAATATCACTATTTATCACTATCAATTGATACACATTTATGCACAGATACACAAAGAATAACTAGGGAGTACCAAGGTGTTCTGTAGTCTTACCATCAGTTCTTTTCAGAAGTACTTACATGTACACCCAGATGACCAAACTCCACAAACAACAACTACGTAACAAGACTCCTGGGTTCAAACCATTTACAGTTTTAGACTGTTTGTCTGCAGAAACTAGAACTTGAAATAAATAATTTAAAACAATGCTGCTGGCAAGACTGTTAAGCAAAAACCCAAATACTGGCAGAGATCTCATGTATATACCCACCACGAGTCCCACTGTATGTAACTGTTTCCTTTTAAAGACAGATATCTCATGTATATGTTGTAGTCTAGTTTTTTGCAGGAAGACAGAAGGGAAGTACCAGTGATGCAGACATGCAAGAGCAGTTTGTCTGTGCAGTGTGTGGCAGAGTCTACAGATCCAGGATTGAGCTGGTATCGCATAAGAGAACCCACAGATGATGAGAACTCATTCATCATCACTGATGAGAGACACCACCTAGGGACATTAAATGATGCTTGCAAGACTGTCTAGCAAACAATTGGCACCAAAAACCCAAATAACCATCAGTGCTAAACTGACATGTCTTTAATTTTTCCTTCCATTTTTTTTAGAGATAAATTATTTGCAAGTGTGGGACATTCCAATTTCCAAACAGTGCATATACATGCACAGTAGTTTAATTCACCTTGCCAAATTTTTTTACTATTTTAATTGAATAGACAACAGTACACAATTTAATACAGCCTAATAATTATTGTGAATGTGAGCAAATCCCTCTTGAAAAATTACCAATCTTGTATTAGGCTCCACAATGACTCTTGCACTACAGCAAAGAATGACAGTAAACTTACCAGAAGCCGTTTTATCAAGACATTTTTCTGTTCATCATTGAACTCACAAAACCACTGTAAAATGTCCTGGAAAAGCAAAGATAAAAGTTTAATTGAACAGACAATAACAACAACACAACAAAACACAGAATAGTACAGGGTACTACTTTTGGTTTTCGTTTGGCTTTGGTTTAAGGACAACACCATGGTAGTGCAGTACTGATCCCTGTGAAGGTGCACAATGCACTAAAAGCTAAGCTAGACCACCCATCAATACTGGGAGAAGGTCAATACAGTCAAAGCTTGATTATCCAGACCTTTGAGTACAAGTGCATTGCAAGTGCATTACAAACAAATAGAATTCAAGTGCAAGTGGGGAAAAAAGAAGATGAAAAACAAACAAAAGATAGAGTTGTACACTATAACTTTCTTTCACTACTAGCTAGATTACACGGGGAGAAAGGGAGAGCTATGTTACGTTGTCTGTAAAATCGAAAGACGTTTTGTCAAGTGTGTGCCTTTCTAATTTACAGAAATATTTGATTTGCTGTATAATGCCTGTGAGCGGTATGGTCTGTAGCTTAACCTTACAAGTGTAAATATCTGTACGGTAGCATGATTATCCAGACCTTGCTTTAAATTTTTCAATTATCTAGACTTTGTTTTTTTTTGTCATAAATATTAATAAGATATGACATTGGTAGGATGAAACCTTTCTAAGCACTGTTTATTCGGATGATCAAGAAAGCTTTGAAGCATCAATGGTTGGTTAGACAAGTTTAAAAATCATCACAGCATAACATCTCTATCTATGTAAGGATGATATTATTATTATTATTTGAGTCCACAACATAATTTTTATATACAGTAGATAGCGATTATGCACTGTGGTTGGATGCCTGACTGGAAATCTGACAGGTATTTACACATGTACTGCAGAAGTCAGACCAGATCTTTTCTAATGTATCCTACCAAAGTGCAACTATATACTGTATAACAATTTACATTGTATCAAAAACAACTGAAACCTAATCAACTTACCTCCACCTGCTGTTTAAACTGAGATCCATTAATTTTTGGTTTTCTTGACCAAAAATGTTTACCCTTTTCAAGATGACTTGTGCAAGTAGTTCTTAAAGGACTGCAGATTACATCAGACATCCTCCATGTCTCAACAAAAGGAGAACACGAAGCAGTGCTATTTTGCGAATCAAACACAGAACTTGGTGGTTCCTTATCGCTGCCAATATTTCTAGTCCTAGTTGAACAAGCAATAGTGTAATCGGATGCTTGTGCACAAGTTATTGACTCTTCGCTCTGTAACAAATTTACAGACTTGTCAAAAGTGTCATTATTTTTAGAGTTTGATGCACTATCCAAGCAAAGTAGTGGACGTGTGTATTCTGGGACACCATCAGTTTCATTAGCTTTACTAAGAGAGTTACTACAGTTTGAAGTGATATCCTCATTATCAAGAACAAAGCTGGGATTGTTAGTACCTTGGCATACTTTGCTGGACGCCCCTTTAATGGTGTTACTGTTGTCTACCATGCTAACACACATGACTGGCGGACATGAAACCACTGAAAATGATAAATTCCCTTTTTCTTCTGATACCTCTCCTACAGAACTACTAGTTGGAGACTCACACGTTATATTACTAACACACTCTCCGCCTTCCACAACAAAAGCGGAAATTGCAGAATTTGGACCATCAGTGCTCTTAATATTAAAAGTCAAACAGTTTGCACCATCACTAATGTCCATATCAGGACTCAGTTGGTCGGTAAACGTGACATCACCATGGCAACCATCCTCGGGAATGGCAGGTGAAGTGTTTGCAGGCTTTGCGGACTCACAAACAGGAAGTCTATCCACCTCGATCAATGGTTTAGTTAACCCAGGTAACATGGAATCAATACAGCTAGCAGAAGACTCTTCTAAACAATTATGTGGCAATGTTGACAACTTAGTGAAAGACTTCTCCTGTGTTCTTGAGTTCACAGTATCACTCGTGTAGTAGTTGCCACATTTATCATTACTTTGCTTGCAGCTTGCAGGACTTTTATAAAAATGAATTACACCAACAGTGGATCCATTCTGGTTTTTGATCTGAGCAACTCGTCCCAGATGGGGGGTACTTTTAGCTCCAGTGCACAGGGGCAGGTGGAGATTTCTAGCATTGAATTTTGAAGAATCAAATCCGCTAAAAGTTGCTGTCTTTCTAAGCCCTGAGATGCGCTTCTGTTTGAGGGGAGGCGAAAGGAAATCAAAAGAAGCATTTCCTAAACACGTCCTTTTCTTTCTGGGCCAACTGTTGTAGGCGGACCCTGAGAAACTGACACAGCGTCGGACACTCCCAAAACTGGGAGACGTGCACAAAGCCGAGGAAGCAGCGTCGTTCAGAGTTAGTTCATCCAGTGGCAAAGACAAAATCCTTCTTACATTTTCTTTGACCACTTGCTGTGAGCAATTCATGCCTTTAGCGATTTCGCTTAGTAAACTGTTGCTACTCGAAGATACAACCTGGCGTGAAACTCGCTGTTCTGACTTGAAATCATGGAAGGTTCCGGTAGCAGTGTCGAAGCTCTGTGAATCGCCATTCTCTTCAAGCACAGCTGAGCTCAGATCATCTCCGAATTGTCGAAGCTTTCGTCGACGCAAGTAGTTAAAGCTTCTTGATTTTCTAACTTTCTGTTTGGCTTTCGAATTACCGTTGTTCAAGTCAACCTTTAGGTTCACTGCTATGCAATCGTCAGCAGATTTCTCCCTTAGATCTACTGATGAAACGTCACGCTTGTTTTTACTGTGCAAACCTGGTGACTGTGCAAACAGATCGGGGCTACTTTTACTTTCTTTTCCTGCTTTCGATCTCTTGGTAAACCACACGACTTTCTCCCAGACGCGAGAGCGGCTCTTGGAACTTCTTTTCTCGGAACAACCTGCAATCTGCTGGTTATTTCCTAAAAACATGTTTACCTCGCAATTGCCCGTTTATTTTTGCATCAGAAGTAATTAGTTATCTTAAGAACATTGGACATAGGAGTTAAAATACCACCTCGTAGGCTTCTGTTTTCCATAAGCTAACCAGTGAACAAGAAAAACATCACTCGCCGCTTGCACTCGCGATTGCAAGTGCTTCTGGGGGAGACACAATTCAAACCATTTTTTCCTCCGTTATAACTGAAACTCTCAAAGAAGAAAGCAAAACTGCTCTTTTAACGGACGTGGGAACTCCGAGAGATCTAGAAGGCGCGTCAAAGGCCGATCTAAGACACAACGGCAGCCACTTATGGATGCACAATAAATTTTTTATACCAATCCCAGTTGATGCTAAAAATAGAATGTCGAAAGCGAGGCTATATACTGGGTAGTGACGTACACACCCGTTTGTATAATATAATTTGTGCTCGATCAACAGACAGGGAGCGTCGTATTTTGTGTGTTCTAGCTTCTCCCTTTAATTCAACTCAAATTTCGACACTCAGAGGTAACAAAATCTTCTGTTAGAACCACTCTTTCGTTTGCTTATCGCTTTTCGTGGAATTATGAGGCGAGAAGCATAACTTGACCAGATTTGAGTGCTCTTTCTGTCTAATGGTGGGTTATGCCTTTCGTTTTGCAGGTACTGTTGCGGAAGGGTTTTAAAAGTTCTAAAGATGCGCGAGTACAAACTTGTTGTCCTTGGCTCTGGTGGTGTTGGCAAGAGTGCTTTGGTAATTGTTTCATTTGAATTTTTCTTTCCTTACTCTATCTGTGAAACAATCGATGAGCTAAATTCATTGTTACTCTACAGCGTTTGGCATCTATGCTTTGCTACGTTGTCTTAGCTTGTCGTGTTTTTATTCCACCAGTCCCCTCATAACCTGTGCTTTTTATCCCGTAGACTGTACAGTTTGTTCAAGGTATCTTCGTTGAGAAGTATGATCCAACGATCGAAGATTCTTATCGAAAGGTGGGTGAATGCAATTCAAAGTTCGAATTCTTTGACAAATGAACCGGCAACTTTTTCAAAATCGAGCTAAACTTTGGCAAGTCTAGCATGCTTTCGATACTCTTACGTATTCTTTTCTCTTGTTTTATTAGCAAGTGGAGGTCGATGGACAACAATGTATGCTGGAAATATTGGACACAGCGGGAACGGTAACTAAATCCTATATTTCGCGAAATTTTGGGTGTGCATGTGTGGGAAAATTTACGGGCATATTGTCCCTCTCCACTTGTGGAATATAGCTTCAAACGTATTAATATTTCCGAAAAGAACAACTAACAGTTTTTACAGCTTTCTCATTAGAATGTCTAATGATCGAAAGCCGCGTTTTGATTTGGTACGAAGGAGGCCGTGATTTTTCGAACGAAACTCTGAAGGAAACTAGTAAATCAATGCCATATTTACGATTGCAACATATGTGAAACTTGGCCAAAAATTGCAATTTCAGTTTTCAAATTTCTTCATCTTATTTGAAAATCATTTACGAAATCAGTGCGTAGGCTGTCATCGGTAAACACCCAACAAATTAACCATACGTATGAAAATTAACGAAATTACTGCAGTATGCAATTTTTCTTCTTTATTTACATCATTAATGATTTGCATTGTTCAAAGGAAATTAGTATTCTCATTCTTTCCATTGACCTACTTAAAAACTAATTAAGAAACTTGGGCCATAATAAAACTTGTATGTTCAGCTCAAGAATTAAGATTTTTGTCAGTAAATTAGGTAGGCCATTTTGATAAAAAAAAAACATTTAACAATTCTATTTTGGAAGTTCAAGTATGTTTTACACTTTTTGTAGTATGCCTACTGCATGTAAACAGGAAGATTCTTGCCACAATATGCTGTACATGGAAAAAACTTTCTGTATGTGTTAGAATGAGGGTTAGAACTATAAAATGTATATTATTATTATTATTATTATCATCATCATCATCATTATTATTATTATTATTATTATTATTATTATTATTATTTCTGTTGTATAAGTTGAGGGCGATTTTTTGATTTAATTTTTAGATCTTGAAAGGTCAACTCTTATAGGAGTAAATACAGTACTATCTATATGTAGATATATCTATATCTATATGTGTCTATTAGCAGCTTCATAGCAGCTTCCTTCCTCCTAGATTTGGCACCATGACACTTAAGGGAGATAGTTTTTTAACCCTTTCACTCCCAAGGGGTCTCCATTTGACGAGTAAAATCGTATGGCATTAGACAGAGTAAAATCTATAAAGTCACTCTTGGGAGTGAAATGCTTAAATGAGACAAATTTTCCTGTATGCCCCCATACTTCATTATGTATAATATTCTGTAGCTGAATCGTTTAGGGCATGATTTTCAGTAAGTTCTGAAATAGGTAGCTGACCCTATTAACCCTTTAAGCCCCAAGGGGTCTCCCTGTAATGAGTAAAATTGTCTGGCATTTGCCAGCGTAAAATCTATAAAGACACTATTGGAGCTTAAAGGGTTAAAGTAGGCAGCTGTAACACTTCAAGGGCCTTAAGAAAAAAGAAATTTAATGTTAGAAAGTAGGCAGCAATGATTTGAGAAGTAGGCTGCGTAATTTGCCGGTTGCCACCTTCTGTTGAAACCCCAGTTAGGGTAATGCACGTACACATCTTTCTGGTTTTTGAAGAGCAAAACAGTACGGCAACAGTGTGTGTCATGGAGTATGAGATAATATGGAAATCTAGCCGAAATTTTCCCAGCTATGAATTGTCCTTGCCAAGAATGATGTTTTCTAGTATTGCAATTGACTATACACCTGGAAGTTTTTAACCTAATATGTTTTGCCACAAAAATCTGTTTTGAAAATTCTTTTTAGCAATAATCACCCAGCAAGCTTTGTGTTATTACTACAACTAGGCTCGGGATACATTTAAATTTGATCTGGGGCACATGACCAAGAATCAACTAATCACAGTGCTTGTTTTGTTTAGTGAAAGTCTAGGTATATATAACAATGTGCAATGTATCTTGTGTAATCAATCCATTTAATTAACTTATATTGGCCTGTTAGTTGTTGATTTAATTATCTTGTGAAATTCTTCATCACACCTGCCCAATAGAAGCAATTAAATAAATTGCTTCATTTGATTTGTTTCCTTGTGATATCTGGCAATCAGTTCATCAGAGAAAACAAAGAAAAACAAGCTTTATTTTATTACCTGCAGGCCGATGATTATTTGTAAGCTCCAGGTATTAGAAAGACCTCCATATCATAACCCCTTTTTCTCAGCAGATGAACTCTTTACTCATCTGGTTGCCAGCACCAGTGTTAAGATATTTTAATTACATGTAGGCCTAAGAATTCTTGCTGGGCTCTATACCATGGGATACACAATTGACATCTAATAACTTTAACCTAGTCCTATATATAGCTGGATTTGCTACATATATTTGCAGTAAACCCCACAATGATTCCAGTCTCCCATCAACTTCAAGTAATTTTTGCTCCCTTCATGTAATTTTCATGTAATTTTTACCCCATTTACCTCCATACCTCCGGAAGATTTTGAAATTTCATTTGAAAGCATAGCAGTTACAGTAGTGGCCATAGGGACTGCAAATCCTACATGTGCACAGAGTGAATGCATTGCAATGTGGCAATTTCACACATACTCTAATCTTAACACGCATTAAAAATTTTGCACTCAATTTTACACACAGTGAATTAACACACAATTACACTGTATTGTTTTACATGTATTTGGTATTTTGACTGTATTGTTAATTATAGTCACAAGTTATTGAGGCATGTTTTTTTCGTTGCACAACAGGAACAGTTTACAGCCATGCGAGACTTGTACATGAAGAATGGGCAAGGCTTTGTGTTGGTATATTCGATCACAGCACAGTCAACATTCAATGATCTTCAAGACCTCAGAGAGCAGATCTTACGAGTAAAAGACACGGAAGATGTGAGTAGCACTGGATTATTTAACCCTTTCACTCCCAAGGGGTCTCCATTTGACAAGTAAAATCGCCTGAGGTTAGACAGAGTAAAATCTATAAAGTTACTCTTGGGAGTGAAAGAGTTAAGGGAGATAGTTTTTATTTTTCAAGTGAAACATTGTTGCAGTTGTGTGGACAAGTTAAGCAGTTGCAAAGATAGGTCCTGAAAAGTTCAGGCTTGAACAGGATTAGACCAATGACCTTGAAATGGAGCAGGAGAATCGAAAGCCCCTGTAAACTTATAATGTTCATACCTATTGTGCTAGCACAACAAAATTTGCGTGTGATGCAGCCTGATGCATATGCACTTAACGTGGGCTGTGTGCTTTTTGGCCTCATTTTTTTGCACTCAGCATATCTAATCAGATTCTGTGTTATATCTGTTTCAATTTATAAAATTTAATCTTAGGATTGTTTTCTGCGTGTTCTCCCCTAGTAAGGACTATTTTCCCCAAGCTATGTTGTAGTTAGCTTCAAGTAATAAGTGTTGACTTTGATTGCCCAACTGTATTCCAAGAAGAACTGTCGTTGATGTGAACAGCAACAATTTTTAGCAATTGTGATTTAGCGTGAAAAAGAGCAGACTGTACATAAGAGGATTTGAATCTTGGATCCTGCAAATACTTTCCTTTGACTGTTGAGTTTTTTTCCTGTTGTAGGTGCCCATGGTACTCGTTGGAAACAAATGCGACTTGGAAGATGAAAGGGTTGTTGGCAAGGATCAGGGCCAAAATTTGGCCAAAACCTTCAGCAACTGGTATTTTATTTTGTTAGGAGCAGAAAGCTGCTATCGTCACATATTTATTAGTATACTTTACCCTTTCACTCCCAGAAATTCTTATTAGCTGTACTTTGAACTAAGCTGGATGTTTCTGCATAAATATATTATTAACTTAATGTAAATTCACACATTCACATATGTGACCCTCCATGGGATTTCAGGGAATAGGGTGAACGCACACACACAGCATGCTGGCACAAAAGAACAAAAGAACGTGCTCTTAACACGATTGCTACATGCAAACTACCTGCCTCATCAACCGTGGGGCCATTGTTTTCATTTGCACTATTAAAACAAAGGAACGTGTCACGATCTTAGTGTGTGTTTGCACGATTTAACACGGTGACCGTGTGCACTTTTAACATGCTATCAAAAAGGATTGATGAAGGTTTAATACGTTAGAACCAATGTTAAAGTAAAGTAAAGTGAAACTTTATTTAAACAGGGTAGCCCGTTCAGCTCAAAGGCTGGTATCCATGGGGGCCCTGTATAATGTTGAATCGGGACAAGAAATGAAGGCGTCAATGCAACCAAAACAATCACGTAAAGCAAATTTTCCTTCCTCAGCCAATAATTTGAAGCTTTTTGTCTGCACCTTTGTTACAAAATTCTGTTACAGAATGAAGAAAATGGGTAAATCAAACGAGTTGATTAAGTAAGTTATACCACCGTAAGGTAAAAAGGAGGTGCTGACATTTCGAGTGTTAGCCCTTCATCGGAGCAAATGTTACAGAATGGTCGTGCTATTTACCTTTCCTCACATGACTAAATCTTAATTTTGACTTAACTTCATGCTGTGGAACGTAGACTGAATTCAAGGCATCTTTTGATGACCAAATTGCTGTTCTTTTAATGCCACTTTAAAGTAGTGCTGACTCCAATGCTTGAAATGAACTCAACATTGATTCATTTCTTTCTTTTGTGTTCGTTCTTCTCTCTGTACCAGTTCTACACGGCCAGCAATGAATGCCTTGTCAATTATAGGGAAACCTTTCTTTTTTGCGTAAAAGAAAGTGAGAGTATTTATGATTTTGAGTCTGCATCATAGCTAGCACAGGAAAAAAGAGACTGTGATGGTGAATTGTTGAGTTGTCATACCTTTGTAACTATGGAAACATAAGTGAATGCACACAAAGCATTGATAACTGGTGTGCTTTTATTCAAACAAAACTCTGCTGTTTATGTTATGTTGAATTCTCAAATTAATACATGTAAGAAAACATTATGATTTAATTCTGTTTTTGCCTTTTTTTTATTTCAGTGCCTTCTTGGAAACATCAGCCAAATTAAAAATCAATGTCAATGAGATCTTTTATGACTTGGTCAGGCAAATAAACAGAAGAACACCCGACAAAACCAACAAGAAAAAAAGGAAAGGATGTACATTGCTGTAAAGTACCTCATCTGGCGGATATTAAGATTGACTTCAGCATTGGTTTGTGGCTGGATTCACAATTGCTAGGAACCACTGCATGTGTTCTGTAAATTATTTTGACACAAAGCAAGATCTTGCACATCATTGCAGGCCAAGATAACTCATTAGATGTCAGGGAAATCCCTGGCAAATTTAACCCTTCCAGTCCTTATCCTGTGACCCTTAAGTCCCCATATAAAGGTGCAAATTCTCCTTAGTAGGCTCCATGCCCTTCATTATAATTTTTAGTAGGAGAAGATGGTAGATTATTGTATGGCTGGTTCTGCGAGTAGGCAAGATAAGGCAAATCCTGTGTTCTGATTGGCTACCTGAGCAGGCAATATGGGCAAGCTTATCTTACCAGCTCGGGATTTCCTGCTTTGTCCCGCAAAACATAACAAAACAAAATGGCCATATAATAAAATTAATCCGTTTTTTCCAAGCTTGTTTAGCAAGATGGCTGGGAATTGGCGTCATTCTTTTTTATGTTTTTTATTGACCTCGACTACGGCAAAGGAAGAACTCTGCCAATATGTAACCATGTTGACCTCACATATAGTCAGTAACACAAGTGTCATTGCTGCTCATTTTTGGTGATCATTCCCTCATATTCTTATTACCAGCATCCATTAATGTATGTTTAGAAAAGAATAGGAGAAAATTGCATTGTGATCATTTTGGGTCCTTAAGAGACCGTTCATTTTTTATGAGGGAGGGAGGGGCGCTGGTGTGATTCAGGAAGCCAACTTTTGCACATGACCCCCCTCCCCCCAATCAAAAGAAAGAGAAGTCAATTTTGGATGAAAAACATGACATAAAAGTATTGCTAAAATATTTCATGTGACCCCCTTTTCCCAGATTTTTTGAATGCCCCCCCTCCCCAAAATCCCACCAGCCCCCTCCCTTGTAATAAATGAACGGTCCCTAAAGGGTTATGGTTAGTTTGCACATTTATGCTGTGTAAAGTTGATAAGCAGAAGCATAGATCAGAACAAAAAAGATAGTTACTTTTATGTATACCAATGTAATACAAACAATGAAAGGTCACTTTCTTTTTTCCATACAAATAACTACTGGTACTACAACAATGCTTCATAAGTGTAGTCCAAAGAATGCACGCTTAAACATTTACACACTACAGCGGCGTAGCCAGGATTTTTCAAAGGGGGGGTCACAGAGGGTACTCACTCTTGTCATGGCATTTTCGCCACCTGAATATTGTAGGTTGTTTGCTCAAAAGAAGGCCTACCATGGGGGGGTCACGTGCACCCCAGGACCCCCCCCTAGCTACGCTCCTGCACTAGAAAGGGAAACCAAACTTGGGGTCAGTGGAATTACATGACTTCTTTAGATGCTTGCACAAATGAGCCATTGTCTTAGTACGTCTCCTTCAGACTGCATGTACTTGTTGTAGCTACATCCTTGTGCTTGTCTATGGTTCTGCCTAGAGCTGTGTCATACTTGTAAGGCCTTGTACAGATGCCATACTTTTTGTGTGCTGAACTCAATTGAGTTATGTCTGACTTAAGAACAACTTTGGCATGACTTGATTTAGGTGGTGCACTGTGCGCCAAATCTAACCTTTATTTCTTGTGAGGAGAAAGGTCAAGGACCGAGTCCAATACATAATGGATGCACTTGGTTCAGCACTTGAAAAGAGCATAGTATGAATCACTGCTTCACTGTCGAATTATGCAACAGACTCTATCAAACTGAATAATTGTGCTGCACCAAATTGAAACTGCCATAACCAGTGCTGATTTCAGATATCTTTCTTTTGTTGTACTTACATGTTCTAACATCAGTTTCATTCAGCACATGAATAGTATTGCGTCTAAACATTTCCTAAATTACTTCTGACAAGAAAGAGCAGCATTTGGACTGACATTGAAATGTTTATCTTCAAGGAGTAGTGCAACCTCACTGAAGGGAACAGGTATTTGCAAGTTAGGATTGGAATGGTTGAATTTTTTTAAATGCCCTGTTTGGGCCCTGTGTATTGCTTCATTAATTTTGTACATGTATGTTGTATATTTAAATGAAAAATAATCTTACAAGCTGCATATAATTAAAAGCTACAGAATTGAAGAGTGTTTTCAGAAAGTTGCTGTTTTTGTTTCCCTTTAAACCTCAATTTTGTTTTTACAGTTATAGGGTGAAGACTGCAGTATAAGGACAGGTTATCCTTTTAATCACAGTCTACATTCTCATTACCTATAAGAATTGTAATAATAAGAATAATAAGAATTGTAGCAGCAAGAGAATATTCTGAAACTTCTTCATGTCTGAATTTAGAACTAACTCAGGCCATCTAAATGTAAATTTGACCGAGAATTCTTTGTAGTAGCCGGAGAATTCTCCGATCTCCGATGCCTAATGAACACCCTGACCTTAATGGCTTTATCCTTTTATTTACTTCTTATGTAGCAGCAAATAGAAGTTTTGTTTACATCAGGACAAATCATCTTGACTGATCATTTACTAGATTCTCTTGTTCTGTCATCTGGTATTCAATGTCTTCTGGTACTCAATGTTCATCAATGTCTGGGTTTTAAGTGTAAATGATAACAGCCTACAACTTTGTATGACAGTAATGTTAATTAAGAGAAATGTTGTTTGTGGAAAGTTAGGCTAGACTTCAGAATACCCGTCCACTTATTTACATACTGATGAATAACAAAAGAGTCCATTGTGATATACCTCGTTCTTCAAAAGCCCCCAACACATGTAAATGAAGTGGACGGGTATTCTGAAGTTGCTCCGAAAGTTACATTCTACATGCAGAAGTTCACTGATTCTTCATAACATTATTTACTCTTTGTTGATCATCATTGTTTTATGCCCCTCTTGTAACTTTTGTGCTCTCTTTTGTCCCTCTACTTCATTGTTGAGTTTCCCTCCAAAAAACGGATTGCCGAACCCTTTCACTTCCATGGGTGATGAAAGTGTAACGTCTTCTGACAATATCCAGAGAGTGTCATGCAAATAGATGGGGAGAACTGAGCACTGCATCAATTTTAGCATTTTACTGCATCTAACATCAAGTTCTCCAAACTGAAATATAAGGAAGAGTATCAGACTTATTGATGAGAAGTACTGCTTTGATTATCACATGAAAAAACACCAGATTACTATTAAAGGGATTTTTTTTTTTTTTTTGGGGGGGGGGTGGGGTGGGGGTATTAAAAGAATACCCACTAAAATCCCATAATAGGAATCTGGTATTTTTTCCTTTGATGAAAGTGAAATAGCTAAAAGGCAGAATCACAGCTCATAGATAAAGTTTAATGCTTCACTTAACTTGGCTTTAACAACCAGATTTAGAATGTTTTTGTGTGGTGCACATTTGCTGGAATCATTTTGGTATCCTTCTGTTCAAAAGAAGTGTGTTGTAATTCCCCTTGTTGAATACCATACATGCATACTCCTCAATGCACTTCAAAAAAATTGGGGTTGTTTAATCAGTTAATGCAGGTATACAACCACAAGGTAGTAAAGAGGCTGATATTTCAAGTGTGAGCCCTCGATCAGCTTAAATATTGCAGGTTTGGAATTATTGCTTCTGGATTCAGTTATTTCCAGTTTAGGTGGACTTGATCTCCCTAGTTCTACCTACTCTTGATATTATAACAAGAAATCGCATGAACATTGACCATTTCTTGTTGTGAAAGGGTTAAAGATATTCAAACCATGTAACAATCAAAATGGCTGCTTGGAAGCTGCTTATCTCAAACTGAAGAATGACCTTTACCAAACACGTATACAAAAACGCCTCAAAACCGTATACATATTTTGGATAAAACCACACTACCGTCTTAAAATCATAACTACAAAAATTATGCGAAAGATCGTATGGAAAATGATTAACTACGAGTAGAATGCTCTGACGATTATACAGATTCTCGCGTTCTGATTGGTCGAGTCTTACGTCATGCTGTAATTATCACCCCGCGCGAGTGACCACATTTTTGGCGCGAAATTTTAAAATGGCTACCTCACGTTTGGTCAATCTCTTGAAAGGAAATTCAATTCCAAAGAGCAAAAGAGATGTCCATGAGTTCAGCTTAACACTTTGTAAGGTGAGATATAATTTTTTTTTTGCTGATAAAAATAAGTAAACTCTAAGATTCTAATGAAAACTGGTTGTTTATCGCGATACGAATTATGAAAACAATCGAGACAAATCTACGTAATGCTTTCACTACAAGTACAGAAGGTTTTAAACAGCAAAACGAACTTATAACAATTCGAGAGCATGGAAGTCAGCGTAATAACGAAACGTCCTACGTTCTAACGACAAAACTAGCTTGTCGTTGCGAGCGGCTCCGAATTCAATAGGCGCCACACTCCGTTCGATTCTCCCTGCTGCTCGTGGACGCTGGACAAGTTGGAAGCAAAGAAATGCGATTGGTAAACTATATTGTCCTTATCACCTGAGTAATTCTACTATAACATAAATAATTCAACTCAATTTCAGAGACTGGTTGTTAGCTAATACACTTCTTTAATGGTTTGGTGTTGCATCATTATTTAATCCTATAATTCCTCAATGATACCACAAACAATCTCTAAGGTTTACTTCCTTTAGGCTAGGGAACGGCTTTTTCGAAAACTTCTAAAAGTATTCTTTCTACTGCCGTTTTTCCATTAAAAGCAAATATGTTCAGGGATTTATTTTCCAAGTTTGGACCACAAATATGAACGTTTTTGGTCACCAAATATTAGCCTTTTGTCAGGCCGCCATTTCAGTTCCCACCCCACCCCACAGAGTCTGTACGGGTGGCTGGAGGGATGAACGGACGGACGAAAAGCGCTAATCACGTGAATACCAAGTGAAGAAGACTTAATTGATTGGCTTCTATATTTTATTTGGGATGGATGTCTCTTGTGGGAAGTCACGAGTAGGTAAAGGTGGTTTGATCTTGCCTGATCAGATAGCCAATCACAGGGCTGATTTCGCTTCATCCTGCCGGATCGCGGGTTGGCATAAGGGACGGACCATTAGAAAAGTGATGGGGGGGGGGGGGTGGGGTGGGGAATTTTCAGCTTGCACGAATTTTTTTTTTTTCGCTCACTGCTTGTGCAGGAATGTTTTTTTCAGGTGAACCCCTCAGCATGAATCTTTTTTACTACGTATGAAAAAGTCACAATTGGACCTTCCTTCTGCATGAATTTTTTTTTACCTTCTTCTTTGCATGAATTTTTTTCTTGGCATTTTCCCTTGCATGATTTTTTTTTGTTTTTTTCCTCACCCCCCCCCCATCACTTTTCTAATGGTGCGTCCCTAAGCTGTTTGACTGAGAGACCGCAGCTGACCCACTGTTGCCGTGGTCCTATTTTAACACCTCGCGCCACTAATTGCAGAGGAACTTGCTGCGTGGGCCAGGCTTCATCACCTTAACTGCTGCTGTATTTTGCCGGATGACATTGCTCCATATCTAGCAGCTGTGAAATTAAAGCCTGAAAAAAAATTCAGGCCTGAACGGGATTCGAACCCATGACCCCTTTCGATGCCGGTGCAGCATTTCTTACCAATTGTTATACTATACAGTGTTGTAACTTCTCCATCACTGAATCAAACCATGCAGTGTGATCATTCCCCGTAAAGCTCCTGAACAGAACTGTATTGTGGTATTTTATTTTACTATACAGTGTGGTTGTAACTTTTTCATCTGTGGATCAAACCATGCAGTGTGACCATTCTTTGTAAAGCTGCTGAACAGTACTGTACTGTGGTACTGTTTGTTTTACTATACAGTGTGGTCCTATCTTTTTCACCTGTGGATCAAACCATGCAGTGGGACCATTCCTTGTAAAGCTACTGAACAGTACTGTACTGTGGTACTGTTTGTTTTACTATACAGTATGGTTGTAACTTTTTCATATGTTTTTATCTGTGATCAAACCATGCAGTGACCATTCTTTGCAAACTGAAAAGTTACTGAACAGTACTTTACTGTTTTGCTCTCTGTTTTATTTCGTTGGAAGGTTACAGAAAAATTCTCAGAGGAGTGGCTTTCGTAATAGCCTCGGCATTTTTCAGACGCTTTTGAGTATGTCTTCCAGTTCGGTATTTTTAATGCGATACCACTGGAAAATAAAAGCCTTAATTAAAATGAGTAAGGTGCCTAAGAACGGAAAAGAAAAGTCATTACATGACCTCAATTACTGCAACTTTTATCAATTTTGACGACAACAGCTGTCCGCAACTGCGAATGAGCTCTAAACTTGCCGCTAAAAGTAGCACTTCGAAAGTTAAATTTCAAATTGAAAAAAAAAACTCGTAATTTTTATAACGTAAAATGACAAACCAGTTGGCTTTGGAAACTTACTTGTCAAGGTTGTCATGGCAACACGAAAAAAGCGCCATTCTTTGGAGTGAGTTTTTGCTTACAATCTATTTGATAGTTTTAATGTTTCCTTCGAAGTTCTTCTCTCACAGGTCACTTATTGGGCAGCAGTTCAGTAGCGATTAACAAAGTGCACATCTTTACAAATATTCCAGTGTGTCATTGCAGTTGCCATTATTTCATAAACAGCTTGTGACTTTCCAAATCATCACATGAACTGTTATTATTTTGTAAAATTATTAAGTTGGGATATTTTGAACCTGGACAGTTTTAAAAGTGTCAAAGTCTTGACACCGCCGCCTCATATTTGCGGGTAGGAATTTGAATAAAGTCGCTAATGAGTCCTGGAAAGTACCCTTGATTAAGGGAATTTCTGTTACAGGCGCATTACTAGAGCGCAGTTGAAAAGAAAAACAAAAGTAAAATTATCGGACAAACCCCCCTCTAAATTACACAAAAAGTCATAACTAAAGCTGGCCTTACCCACGTACTGTTCAAATAGTCAAACACAAACAAAGGTACACTAAATACCAAATAACTCCATATCCTCACTGCCCGGGGGGGGAGGTACTCCCATATATGGGCTTTATAGGTACGTGCCGCGGAATAGGGTATGGTTTTTGAGGTTCTCGGTCCTTAAATAGGGAATCTTTTTTGACCCTTTTGTTTCTGTGTCCCTGGTGTGGTCCTTAGATAGGGTAGCTTAATTGTATTGTCTAATACTGGAGTGTGAAAACGCCCGCCTAAACGAACGGTTTTTTTAAAACTTGACGTATCCGTTTAAGTATTAACAAAGTGATTTTGCAACAGAGGTTTAACAGCCGTTAAGCGGTTTTTTCCTTGAATAGGCTGTCATTTTTCGGCTTTGGGCCTTAAAAAGGGTATCAGTTTTCGCTTTCTTAGTCCTTAAATATGGTTAGGGTTCACCAACCCTCGCGGCACACCCCTATCCAAAATTCGCGGGAGTACCCCCCCCCCGGGCCTCACTGACAGGGACGCTGTGGATTTCTGCTGTCTGGCTCTTAATTAATAGAGGTCATAAAGTTGAAAAGGATATGAAATCTGCCTACTTTTCTCTAATCCTTATGTTTACATCGTATATGAGCCAACGAGTCGCCCACACTGTATATGTAGTCCTAACATTTTCATTTACAGACATGATACTTGCCGGAAGCCGGCGATCAAACAGTACTGTACTGTGGTACTGTTTTTTTTTTTTACTATACAGTGTGGTTCTAATTTTTTCATCTGTGGATCAAACCATGCAGTGTGACCATTCTTTGTAAAGCTAATGAACAGTACTGTACTGTGGTACTGTTTGTTTTACTATACTGTGTGGTTCTATCTTTTTCATCTGTGGATCAAACCATGCAGTGTGACCATTCTTTGTAAAGGTACTCAGAACAGTACTGTACTGTGGTACTGTTTGTTTTACTATACACTATGACGTTTTCGTCTTTATCTTTTGGTTGGTTTGTTCAGGTTAAAATTATTTACATCTGCTTGAAGACGGACAGCGGAAATAGCACGTTCAATGCAAACCTACTCGAGGTGATGTTATACTGCATTGTCACATCCACCTTTATGAACAGTAAACTCGAAATCCTCAACATTATCGAAAAAATGGTCTTCGTGTTTAAATTATGCGTGAATTTCTGTGACGAGGTAAGGGAAATTCGTGAAATTTCCTTCAAACAAAACTACCAAAAATCAGACATTTTTGCTTTACTTCAAATGAAATTAAAATTCATTTTAAACAAAAATGAAGGAAACACTGATAATGATAATTTAGACGAACGTGAGCCAAGTTTTTGCTAATCGTTCGTTCTAGCACATTTTTGCCAAAATAGAAAAAAATGGATCGCTGAAAACGCTCCTTTGAGAATACCTGTGAAAAACGCGACATCTTTCGGTTCACAATTTCACTGTTAATTTAGAACGTTTGATCGATTTGCTGTCAAAAAGGTTCAATGAAGGCTACGAGGAACTTCAAAAGCGAAACCGCCAATTGGTGAGCTCGAAAAACACTTTATTCTGTCATTCTTTGTCTCAGTAAAAGATGCAAGGTAATGTGTAACATGTAACTATATATTGGAGGTTTTCTGGGAATTAAGAACACTTGATCGTTTACAAGACTAGAAGGGCGAAAGAACAGTTAATAAAGATTCCGAGTCTACGACGGACATCGAAATGGAACCGTCCAATTTTTTATCTCTTATCAAGTTTCTACGGCGACAACGCGCATTACTGTAGTGAGGTTGGTAAATTGCTTTTTAAGTTTTTGATCTTTTTTGTTCCTTGCATAAGCAGATGTAAAATTAGATATACAAACGAGATTCTATTCTTTCGACGCAAACTATGTTCGGCAAAAAAATGTAGGAATAGTTTTAAGATGCTTGGCCAAAGTTTGGTGTCCTTTGTTTAAAATCAAAAATATTTCTTCCGATCTCAGCGAGACAGAAAACAAAAATATGTACATATATATCTGAATATATCAATGATATTTTTTTGGGAATTATTCTTTCATCGCATAAATAAGTCGGGGATGTGTGCCAGGCATAACCTAAAACTATTGTCTGTAGCTTGTGGTCTATTTCACGCTGTTTACAGTGTAAGCTCAGTCGAAAAACTTTTCCAGTTTTGCCAGGCTTTTTCTGTGTGAAGTCAATTTTTAAATTTGCCAAAAAAAAGTTACATTTAAAAAATATTTTTAGAAAATACGGCATGAATGATAAGGGTTGGCGAAAACAAGTGCTTTCGCAAATCTCCCGGTCTCGCCACGAGATTTAAACACTGTTTTGTCAAATGGATTTATATTTACCGTTTTTTTCCAAATCATTCTGTAGACGGATGGCAAATTCGCTTCCCTTATGTCTACAAAATTAACTGTTTTGCCAAATCTGTAATATTGAAAACGCAAGATGAATTAAAATCATTTAATTGTATGTCTAATTTTCTTCCCGTCACTACGGAAATGCAAATTCCAGTTCGATTTATGCGATGTCGTGCGAATAACAACGCCGGTCGTACGGTAGGGTTGGAACTTGTTTTGATGCGATTGGAAGTAAATAACTTTCAAAATTTTTTGTGACGTACAGAAGGTTGATACGAGAAATATTCGTAAGCAGAGACGCAGTTGATACGATTTTGCGCATGCGCGTTGTTCAACCAGCTTAAAATGAACAAATCGATAATAGAACTATGCTGCACTCGGGGACAAAAATTTGGTTCACTTGCCTGACACGTTCCAGCACAAAACGCTGAACGTTTTGTGCATAATTTCGTATCTGCCTCGCTTAACGTGGTCTTGTTTATCCTGTCAGGTTCGTTCGTCATAACTTCACGGGGTTGAGTCGACCTAAATAGCCAGTCAAGAGATTGGAGTCGGCGGATGACGTGCGAAGGAGAAAAATACCAGGAAAAAACGCCGAAAAGAAACACTCCAACCAAGTAAGATCCTTCGCAACATGCGGCAAGCAGCGGTGGTTATATTCTCGATTCTCGATGCGGTCGCGGCATTCTGGAATACTATAATACTGTTTATCATTTTACGAAAACCATGTATGAGGACCGTAAGTAACATTTTACTTATTGGTCTGGCGCTGACTGACCTTGTAACAACGCTCTTCGTTGTACCGTTCGTCATCGTAACATTCGCGGCACAATCGTGGCGTTTCGGTGAAGAGTTCTGCGTTTTTCAAGGATTCTTAACGAACTTTCTCTCCATTTCTTCGGCTACGTTCGTTTCTGTGATCGCTGTGGACAGATTTTATTACCTGGCAAACCCCATGAGCCATAATGCAAACGTTTCTGGAAAAATCGTAAGTTTTGTGGCTCTTTTCTGCTGGTTTCACTCGGCATTTTGGGCTGCGTTTCCACTCTTTGGTATCGAAGGATTGAGCTATGAATTCCTCCGTAATAAGCAAGGGTGTGGGTTCTTATGGGACCTGAAAGGAGCTTTCTACATTTATTACTATTTCATCGCTATGTCGAGCTTTGTCCTGCCAAGTTTTACTTTGTTTCTGATGTCTTTTAAAAGCCTTCAAGCCGCCAAACAAAGCGCTCAGCAAGTTCGACCCGGAAATATTCAAATTCAAGTACTACAGAATGGCGAATTCACTTCAGTCGCGCAAACACACAACTTTCACAGCTTCAAAGCAAACTGTACTTTAACTCTAATTACAACGTCGTTTTTGATTTCGCGCGGCCCGCTCACAATTTTTAACCTCGCTAGTAGCAGCAGTAGCGAAGGAAAATTTTCCCCGGCGACAGAGACAACTGTTTCCCTTATGCTTTATCTTGCGCCTTTGTTAGACTCGCTGGTTTACACCTTGCTGAATAGAAAACTTCGAAAAGAACTGTATCTCATTTTTCGAAAATGTTCCAAGAGAACACCGGCCGAGGATGAACCTAAGGATATTCTGGAATACTTAAGAACGTTAACAGATAATTATGTATCTTCACAATCTTCACCGGAAAATGGTGGACTGAAATACAGCTCGAGACAAACTTCAAGATCGACAATGAACGTGAACTTGGTTGACGAGAATTCAAGTTTGCCAACACCATGGGAAAATAGCTCGGTAAATGGCGGAGGAAATAGAAGAAAACGACGAAGTTCTGTTTAGCAGCAAAGAAAAGAAAAAAACATATAGTGAACCTCTGTGGTCTTATCGCGCAAAGTGGCTTGTGAAAGGCAGTTGAGTCACCACAAAACAATAAATGGAATAAATATATGTTGAATCAATTTGCTCGCAGGATTCGCATGGCATTTTTCAACATATGCAATTTTTAGTAGAGTTAAATACTGGACTGGATCCATCCTGCGAAATTTGGCTTTTTTTTATAGTAGCGAAAAGTTCGGTGGCCCTCAGAGCAGGAAAACATCATAGATCTACACGCTTGAGAACTTATCGCACCGTGAGATCCCATTAACAACAGAAATATTTCTCCTCTACTGAATTTTTGAAATGGTTTTCTCGGAATCCAACAGAACAGTTGGGATCTAACTTTCGCGAATTTTCAAGAAATAAAACAGGAAAATCCTCCCGACCTAGCAAATTCAAAAAATACATTTGCGTGACAAACAAAATTTTCAATACTCGCAAAAAAGTGACCCACAAAATATTAGATTTTTTTTACAACATTTCCTCAAGTCTTGGATTGTCCTGTTTAATTAGCAAAATCTCGACAGCTGCAACCTATCTTGTTTACCAGAAAGAGAGCGCATCTCTAAATAGACCCCGATATATGCTAAAGCGCACGACGATATTGCTCATATGATTCCGTTCTCGTTGGCCTATGATGTATTATGTCTTCAGTCAAAACTAATTCCTGCAGAACTAAAACAAAACATACGCAGTAATTCGGGCATGTTTTCCAACCGCTATCTGTAAAGATTTCTCCGTAATTATTTATAAGTGCAGAACTTTAACCGGAATTCGGTTTATTTGCGGTAAACATGGGTTCAAGATTTTTAAAATATTTCGCGCGATTGTCCCTAATATGCGACTCGACAGCATACACACAAAAGCAAACTCAGAGACACAAACATTTTGCAGGATCCGATCTATTTTTGCCTTGAACTTTTTGTCTTCAGTTTATTTCTGCAGGGAAATTCGAAGGTGTCTTTGGCGCGCGGGAAACCTTACACGCAAAAACATCCCCGCGTTTTTTGTGTTCAAAACTGTTGCGAGGGGTAACCGCAAAATAGCTAAAGTCCCTGAATATTGTATTTGTGCGCAGCCTGATTTGCGCGTAACTCTCGATAACGTTTATTCCTGTTTTTGTGTTAATTTGGTTACAAAGAAGCTGATGGATCTCCGGAAGAAGTTCATTTACTACATATCCCAAATTTTCAATTTGGGAATTATTTCATTAGCACCCCGATGTTAAAGTGGCCTTCAATGCTGGGCTGGAAGAAAGAAACCATACTAAATGGTTTCATCTACAGATGAAACAAAAAAAAAATAGCATCACACTGTATATAAAGACAAACAGTACCACAGTACAGTAATGTTCAGTAGCTTTACAAAGAATGGTCACACTGCATGGTTTGATCCACAGATGAAAAAGATAGAACCACACTGTATAGTAAAACAAACAGTACCACAGTACAGTACTGTTCAGTAGATTTACAAAGAATGGTCACACTGCATGGTTTGATCCACAGATGAAAAAGTTAGAACCACACTGTATAGTAAAACAAACAGTATCACAGTACAGTACTGTTCAGTAACTTTACAAAGAATGGTCACACTACATGGTTTGATCCACAGATGAAAAAGTTAGAACCACACTGTATAGTAAAACAAACAGTACCACAGTACAGTACTGTTCAGTAGCTTTACAAAGAATAGTCACATTGCATGGTTCCATCTCTACACCGGTGAAAAATAGAATAAACCATACCACAGTACTTTCTAAACGTAGAATTTACTGTTTTAAGATTGATGAAAAAATTTGAATCAATAGCAATTAGACTGATTTTAAGAGCTCAATATGCCATAACTGCAGCGTGGTGCATTTGTTTCTAGATAGTTACACGTTCAATAGTAAGCCCAAGCAGGATCTGTAGCTTGAGTTACACGGTTAATGAAAGCTTGAGAACGAAAACAAGGGCCAAGTGACAATTTTAAGAGATGAACTAACATTCAGGATCAATTCTGATTGATCCGCAAATATTGAACGTTTGCAAAGTCAATAAGAGAAAAGAGTACTGACGCAGCCGCTTGAAAACGTTTTCAAAAAGCCAAGGGAACAAAAGGAAAGACGATGTAACAAAACCCATATCTAAATTGAATTTGAACTGCTACAAGTGAACCTTTCAGTCTCATTTACACCATACCAGGATAAGAAATCAAACTGCGGATTACGTTAGACACCGTTTAAATAACCGGCCCAAAATTCTTAACTTTTTGTGGCACGTCTTTGGTCATCAACACCTCGTTTTTTATAAAGAATCTTGATTTTATGTTCTCTATTTCTTTCCATCGTGAACAGTTTAATTATGGACTATAATGCGCTAGCTTGATTCAAAATGAACATTCATTTAAATGAATAATATAACGACAGCTGTTTACATGATTTCAATATAATACATACGGCAATCACTTTAAGGGCCAAAAATAGCAGAGTTCATGAGCGCAATCAACGCCTTTAAGCACCCAGTAAAATTGCAAAAAAGTTCATTATGTAAAATCTTTAAAAGCAAACAACAGGAGAGTAATTCAGTAGCTTTCCAAAGAAATAAAACTGCTTGGTTTGATCCACAGATGAAAACGTTAACAACACTGTATAGTAAAACAAACAGTATCAGTACAGTACTGTTCAGTAGCTTTACAAAGAATGGTCACACTGCATGGTTTGATCCACAGATGAAAAAGTTAGAACCACACTGTATAGTAAAACAAACAGTACCACAGTACAGTACTGTTCAGTAGCTTTACAAAGAATGGTCACACTGCATGGTTTGATCCACAGATGATGAAAAGTTAGAACCACACTGTATAGTAAAACAAACAGTACCACAGTACAGTACTGTTCACTAACTGGATGTGAAGAAAAGGACATTGGCCTCGATAGGTTGACCACTTCCATGTTCCAAGGAAGGGAAAACGGAAGACAAGAACATTTTCTTCGCTGACGAAAAATGTTCAGTATTGACATGTCATACCAAAGGTCTCGTATTGTACGACTCCGGCATGAGCATCAAAGCTTAAAATATAAATTCAATCTGCTTAAACAAATTTTTAAAGGATTTGACTTGTCGAGAGAAAAAGTGCTGATATAATGCAAGTGAATGTATGAAGCAGAACTACTCGTTGTTATACAACGTTATTATACAACGCGTTTTTATGGTTGTTTGGCATAGTTTTCCTAAATGCTCTACTCGGAAAATTTTGAGAAACAAAAGAGCAACAATATGTCAAACCGACTGAAGGACTAAAAAGTAGGAACTGTAATACAAAAACTGCAGTTAGAAAAAAACAAAAACTAGCACAATGCGTAGTTTTATTCATAGGTAAAAAATGTCAGGGCTGCACAGTATCTTAAATCAAGCAGTACAGTACTGTTCAGTTGTTTTCCAAATAGTGGTCACACTGTATGGTTTGATCCACAGATGAAAAAGCTAGACACACACTGTATAGTAAAACAAACAGTACCACAGTACAGTACTGTTCAGTAGCTTTACAAAGAATGGTCACACTGCATGGTTTGATCGACAGATGAAAAAGTTAGAACCACACTGTATAGTAAAACAACAGTACCACAGTACAGTTTTGTTCAGTAGCTTTACAAAGAATGGTCACACTGCATGGTTTGATCCACAGATGAAAAAGTTAGAACCACACTGTATAGTAAAACAAACAGTACCACAGTACAGTACTGTTCAGTAGCTTTACAAAGAATGGTCACACTGCATGGTTTGATCGACAGATGAAAAAGTTAGAACCACACTGTATAGTAAAACAAACAGTACCACAGTACAGTACTGTTCAGTAGCTTTACAAAGAATGGTCACACTGCATGGTTTGATCCACAGATGAAAAAGTCACAACCACACTGCATACTAAATAGTACAGCAGCAGACAAACAATTTTGCAACGCATATATTTTAAAACAAATAAAATGAATTTGACTGATTATATCTCATGAGTACAGCATATAAGCGAATACAATTCACGTCTTGTACGAAGCTGGTTGATTGGTTCAGAAGACTCCGTCACGTGCACAGTGTTACAGTGCGACCACTTGAACCGGGACCAGTCCGAGAGAAACAATCCGTTCGATAACTATAATACATATTAGTATAAATACTCAGGTGATTATACAAAATCGCGCGCTCTGATTGGTTCGCCATCTCAGATTATCAGCCGATAATCACCTCGACAAACAAAATGGCTGCCAAAATGGCGCGCTTTTGATGAAATAATTTTTTTTCGTCTTGTACAATGCTTTTCTTTTCTTTTCTGAAATAATCACCTGTGTATTTATACTAAACCAATTATTCGCCTCAGGCTCAGTGATTCTCGGTGAATATTCACCTCGACTTCGTCTCGGTGAATATTTCACCGAGAATCACTGAGCCTGAGGCGAATAATTGTTAAATAAATGCTCATTAAAGTTTAACTACACTAAAAATATGCCTTAAAGTCCATGTCTCAGTACAATACAGATCGAAACTTTACACTTTTTGAAGTCAGCCTTTTTCTCCATTATAAGGTTCAATTCGTTCCCTCGTTATCGTAGTCTTGCCTTTCGCTGTTGAAGTAGCATTAGCTCCCCCCTGTGGGGACACATTGTCCACTCCTTGCTCCGCGTCAGACAGTATTGTTACAGTATTACTTGCTTCCCCCTGTGGGGGTACATTGTCTGGTCTTTGTTCCATGTTGGGTGGTACTTCTTGTAACATGGGAGGAGAGGTTGAAGTTGATACTTGGGATTCTTGCTTTGGCGAAGAGCTGTTGACAAGAACCGACGTGAGTGTTTGGTGTTTCATGTGAGGAGTCTCTTCAGCACTGGAGCCAGGATCATCCAATTCCGTAGCGCTATTTGTACCAGCTCCACGCGTCACCTCACAAACTTCCCCATCATTGGAACAGACTGTATGCACGGCTGGCGCAAGTAGTTGACTCGTGCCGGCGCTTCTCTGATTTAAGAGATAACTGATCAAATGCGGAGAAACGTTAGGGAACGCGTTTCGAGCTCGTCGAACAAAACAGTCTATGGGTTCCGTTGGCTGCTCGGGCTTGGTTGGCGAAGGAAGGTCATCAAGATCGATCATAACAACTTTGTCATTGGAAGAACTTGTTGGTTGGTTTGCCTGTGGCCTGATGACAGACACACCATTGTTTATAGAGTTCGCAAAAGCAGCCGGTGGGGGAATCCCTCCAGCGTTTGAAGGCCGGCCGGCAACGTTGACGCCGGCGCGAATAAGCGAAGCGAGTGGGACATAAAACGACGATGGGTTATACTGGGGCATGCAGCTCGGCGTTCCACCTTGAGGTGCCTGGCCAACCGGTCCAACCGGTTTGACGGGATAAGCATGTTTATACTGGTTTAACAGGTGATCCCTACAAAGAAGTGTGGAACATTAGGACCATCGCTGTTTGGTGCACCGGCACAAGAAGCAAACAAAAATTTGAGTTAGCTCTGTTCAACTATCTTCACAGGTGATACAGATCAAACTGTTTTTTTTTTCGGTTCATCAGGAGCTTTATTTGTACAGCTTTCTCTTCAAGGAGAAATTAGACTGTAAGAAGAAATTAGACTGTAAGAGGAAATTAGACTGTAAGGAGAAATTAGACTGTAAGAAGAAACTAGACTGTAAGGAGAAATTAGACTGTAAGGAGAAATTAGACTGTAAGAAGAAATTAGACTGTAAGAAGAAATAAGACTGTAAAGAGAAATTAGACTGTAAGGAGAAATTAGACTGTAAGGAGAAATTAGACTATAAGGAGAAATTAGACTGTAAAGAGAAATTAGACTGTAAGGAGAAATTAGACTGTAAGGAGAAATTAGACTGTAAGGAGAAATTAGACTGTAAGAAGAAATAAGACTGTAAGGAGAAATTAGACTGTAAGGAAAAATTAGACTGTGAGGAGGAATTAGACTGTAAGAAGAAATAAGACTGTAAGGAGAAATTAGACTGTAAGGAAAAATTAGACTGTGAGGAGGAATTAGACTGTAAGGAGAAATTAGACTGTAAGAAGAAATAAGACTGTAAAGAGAAATTAGACTGTAAGGAGAAATTAGACTGTAAGGAAAAATTAGACTGTAAGGAAAAATTAGACTGTAAGAAGAAATTAGACTGTAAGGAGAAATTAGACTGTAAGAAGAAATAAGACTGTAAGAAGAAATTAGACTGTAAGGAGAAATTAGACTGTAAGGAGAAATTAGACTGTAAGGAGAAATTAGACTGTAAGGAGAAATTAGACTGTAAGGAGAAATTAGACTGTAAAGAGAAATTAGACTGTAAAGAGAAATTAGACTGTAAAGAGAAATTAGACTGTAAGGAGAAATTAGACTGTAAAGAGAAATTAGACTGTAAGGAGAAATTAGACTGTAAAGAGAAATTAGACTGTAAGGAGAAATTAGACTGTAAGGAGAAATTAGACTGTAAGGAGAAATTAGACTGTAAGGAGAAATTAGACTGTAAGAAGAAATTAGACTGTAAGAAGAAATTGGACTGTAAGAAGAAATAAGACTGTAAGGAGAAATTAGACTGTAAGGAGAAATTAGACTGTAAGGAGAAATTAGACTGTAAGGAGAAATTAGACTGTAAGGAGAAATTAGACTATAAGGAGAAATTAGACTGTAAGGAGAAATTAGACTGTAAGGAGAAATTAGACTGTAAAGAGAAATTAGACTGTAAGGAGAAATTAGACTGTAAGGAGAAATTAGACTGTAAGGAGAAATTAGACTGTAAGAAGAAATAAGACTGTAAGGAGAAATTAGACTGTAAGAAGAAATAAGACTGTAAAGAGAAATTAGACTGTAAGGAGAAATTAGACTGTAAGGAAAAATTAGACTGTAAGGAAAAATTAGACTGTAAGAAGAAATTAGACTGTAAGGAGAAATTAGACTGTAAGAAGAAATAAGACTGTAAGAAGAAATTAGACTGTAAGGAGAAATTAGACTGTAAGGAGAAATTAGACTGTAAGGAGAAATTAGACTGTAAGGAGAAATTAGACTGTAAGGAGAAATTAGACTGTAAAGAGAAATTAGACTGTAAAGAGAAATTAGACTGTAAGGAGAAATTAGACTGTAAGGAGAAATTAGACTGTAAAGAGAAATTAGACTGTAAGGAGAAATTAGACTGTAAAGAGAAATTAGACTGTAAGGAGAAATTAGACTGTAAGGAGAAATTAGACTGTAAGGAGAAATTAGACTGTAAGGAGAAATTAGACTGTAAGAAGAAATTAGACTGTAAGAAGAAATTGGACTGTAAGAAGAAATAAGACTGTAAGGAGAAATTAGACTGTAAGGAGAAATTAGACTGTAAGGAGAAATTAGACTGTAAGGAGAAATTAGACTGTAAGGAGAAATTAGACTATAAGGAGAAATTAGACTGTAAGGAGAAATTAGACTGTAAGGAGAAATTAGACTGTAAAGAGAAATTAGACTGTAAGGAGAAATTAGACTGTAAGGAGAAATTAGACTGTAAGGAGAAATTAGACTGTAAGAAGAAATAAGACTGTAAGGAGAAATTAGACTGTAAGAAGAAATAAGACTGTAAAGAGAAATTAGACTGTAAGGAGAAATTAGACTGTAAGGAGAAATTAGACTGTAAGGAGAAATTAGACTGTAAGGAGGAATTAGACTGTAAGGAGAAATTAGACTGTAAAGAGAAATTAGACTGTAAGGAGAAATTAGACTGTAAGGAGAAATTAGACTGTAAGGAGAAATTAGACTGTAAAGAGAAATTAGACTGTAAGGAGAAATTAGACTGTAAGGAGAAATTAGACTGTAAGGAGAAATTAGACGTTGGTCGCACAGTTTTAGTCTTCTGCCAACACTAAATAGTCGTTGAAAAATTTACTTGCGCTCAATTATTCCAAATTGCACTCGAAATCACTTGACTACGTATACGAATCTGTAAGGAAAAATGGTCCACTGATCGTACCTGACTGGCTGAATGACGCCTGGGCAGTAACGCGCACCTTCTGTGGCCATTCTCTTTTCTATTTCATAACCTACAAACAAAAAAAAAACCAACACATTATGGTTATAAAACGCGTTGATAAAGTAAGTTGGCAAAGACTAGTTTCCAGCTTGCAGCCGAACGTGATTATGGGAATGCGAAGGATTTGCATTACTATGATAGATGATTGACTAAAAAAATTTCGAACCTCTTTTTTAGCTAATCAGACATAACACCAAAACCACTCGTAAGGGGGTTGCACGTGTTTTCCCACACTTGGTGCAGACGATATGTATTTGCTTTGCCTTACGATTGTTCGTTGGACTGAGTGCGTTTGTTGTGCTTGGTTGAAGTAACTGGCTTGACTATTGTAATTGGTTGAAAAAATTGATTTAACTGTTCTGATTGGTTGAAAAAATTGGGTTGACTGTTGTGATTGGTTGAAGAAATTGAGTTGACTGTTGCGATTGGTTTGGGTATTTGTTTTGGTTTTGAGGCAATTGAGAACTGCTCCATACCTCTGATAGAGAGTCCGAGGCTGATGTCTGCTCTGACGAACAGTTAAAGCAGCTTTTAAAAAATTTCACGCACCTTTTTTTGCTTCTCGTTTCTCTGCTTTCGTAAGTTTCAGTTCTTTTCTATCTACCAAGAGCGAGTCGTGTTTAAAGGGAACCTATAAGAAAGAAACATGGAAACAAATATACTAGAAGCCTATTGAAACCAAGCTATTTCAAGCCCCCTATTTCAAAAATTCTTTATCGATCTCACGAAGCGGTCCATCATTCTCAAAAGTCATGGCAAAGAAACAGCGAAAGAGAAAATACGAAGATCGGTTGAAAGATACCTTAGCAACCCAACGATTGCAGTGCCGACACAGTCTGGCTAACACAGGATCACTGAACCTGTCAGCAGCAGACAAAAGATCAGGCACGGAACAGTCTGGTTCCTACAACAAACAGAACACGTGACAAGTTACTGACAGGTCACTTGTTGGGCAGTTGACGGTCCACTGAAATGCATCACAAAACTAAAATGCATTACATGTATTTATAATGGTATCGCACTGTGGCAGTATGTGTTTTACTATATAGTGCGGTCCTAACTTTTTCGTCTGTGTATCAAACCATGCAGTGTGACCATTCTTTGTAAAGCTACTGAACAGTACTGTACTGTGGTACTGTTTGTTTTACTATACAGTGTGGTTCTAACTTTTTCATCTGTGGATCAAACCATGCAGTGTGACCATTCTTTGTAAAGCTACTGAACAGTACTGTGCTGTGGTACTGTTTGTTTTACTATACAGTGTCGTTCTATCTTTTTCATCTGTGGATCAAACCATGCAGTGTGACCATTCTTTGCTACTGAACAGTACTGTACTGTGGTACTGTGTGTTTTACTATAAGTGTGGTTCTAACTTTACTTGCACAAATGTTGTGGTTTTGCAATGAAATCAATCTTTGAGGTACACATAATCTTCCAAACGTATTCTCACCTTCTCACAAATCAGTTTCATGATCTCCTGTTTGGTGAAGTTGGCCTCAGGATTAAGCTCATCAACAACTCGATCTGAAATACAAATGTTCATTGTGTTGATTTGGCACTTAAATCTCCACTCTCACGTGGTAAAAAGATTTATTGAGGTCGGTAACGAGAATTGCGTCGATGATCATTACAATGTTCACACGAAAATGATTATAAATGTACGAGTATGTACTATACCAGACAGAAGTGCTAAATATGCAACATTAAAATTTCCACCAGAATTTGTACAGTAATAAGTATAGAGAACTGCTATATAGGTCTAACCGGCCATTCCTTGTTTCGAAATCTGCCGATCGTAGATTTTTTTCTCCATGGTTCTGGTGCTTATTAGTCGATAGATGTGCACAGGTTTCCTCTGGCCATACCGATAAACTCTGTTAAAACAAAAGAAGCAATGAAGAGGTTTGCACTGTCAGTGGCCACGGTACTGTTCGTTTTAGTTACTTCACTGAAAAGCTAATGAACAGTACTACACTCTGGTACTTTTTGGTTTACTACACAGTTTGGTTACAGCTTTTCTATATGTGTATCAAACTACGCAGCATGACAATTCTCTTGAAAGCTACTGAACAACACTGTACCGTGGTGCTGTTTGCTTAACTACACAGTGCCGCTCGAATTTGTTTCAGTTGTGGATCAAACCATGCAGTGTGACCATTCTTTGTAAAGCTACTGAACAGTTCTGTACTGTGGTATTGTTTGTTTTACTATACAGTGTGGTTCTATCTTTTTCACCTGTGGATCAAACCATACAGTGTGACCATTCTTTGGAAAGCTACTGAACAGTACTGTTCTGTGCTGCTGACGTTTCTAGCGTTCGCGTTTTTGCAAAAAAAATGTTACCTGCAAACGGCTTGAACATCATGGCACGGATTCCAAGACGCGTCGAATACGACAACCCGACTTGCACCAATAAGATTTATACCCAGACAGCCAGCTCTGTAATAAGAAAAACAAATTTGATTGCTATTATTATCATTACCTCATTATTATCATCATCATCATCATTATCATCAACATTATCATCATCATTATTTTTATTATCATTATTGTTATTATGACTGTTGTTATCATTATCATCGTGTCATGAATTATTTTGAACACCTGCCTTCTTTTTTCCCTCTTTTCTCGCTTTAAGGACTTTTTCTATGTTCATAGTTGTTCCCAATCAGATACTGTTTTAATTCAGAGACAAGTGTTTTTTGTTGGAAAAATTCTGTATACATCGGATTTTTCTTGACAAATTTATCATTCTCTTTACTAATTTCACGGATTATACTCTTTTCGAATTTTCAATTGACCGTTGCCACGTCTTCGTCATCATCATCATCATCACTATTGTTATTAGTTTTTCTCGTTAACTTGTGAAAATAATGGCGCACTATCAGAAACAACCAACCATTCGCAGTTGCTCTCTCCTAAAACAACAAAAAGGTCACATTGATCTCATGGCGATTCCATGTGGGGAACTGTGCCACTGTGGCTTCTAATTAAACTCAAACGTTTTACTAATAAATCACGAACCTTGTGGACAACATAAAGAGAATAACATCTGTGTTATCAGAGGCATTAAAGCTGTTGATAAGTCTCTCTCTTTCTTGTGCAGCAGTGCTACCATCAAGTCCTGAAAATAGCAAAACTTGTCAAATGACTTCTGCCAAGGCAGGTGATACTTATTGTGAACCAAACCAAGCAGTGTGACAATTCCTTGGAAAGCTACCGTTTCTTTAACTATACAGTGTGGTTCTATCTTTTTCATATGTGGATCAAACCATGCAGTGTGACCATTCTTTGTAAAGCTACTGAACAGTGCTGTACTGTACTGTGGTACTGTTTGTTTTACTATACAGTGTGGTTCTACCTTTTTCATCTGTGGATCAAACCATGCAGTGTGACCATTCTTTGTAAAGCTACTGAACAGTACTGTACTGTGGTACTGTTTGTTTTACTATACAGTGTGGTTCTATCTTTTTCATCTGTGGATCAAACCATGCAGTGTGACCATTCTTTGTACAGCTACTGAACAGTACTGTCTATGATGCTCTTTGTTTTAGCGTACAGGGTGGTTCTATTATTTACCCAAACTCCACTTACGATAATAACTCTTATTGCGAGCCCATCTGGAAGGCTTAAGTGGATCGCTAACTCTTCCCGGAAAGAATGGTACATCTTGTTTGCCCAGGAACTCTTCAATGACACTCAGAGTGGAAAGACTTTGGCTGGAAATAAAACGTGTACAGCTGTTAATGTTACATAAAAATCTTCCTACAGACAGTAAGAAATATATGAAGACTAGTAAAGAGAATTGTGTTGATGAAACATCAAAATCTCCACATTGGAATGGTACGAAATGTATCAAGATCAGTGAAAATGGTCTTGATGAAACATCGAAATCTCCACAATAACATGGTAAGGAATGTATGGATATCAGTAAGGAGAATTGTGCAGATGAAACATCAAAATCTCCATAGTGACTTAGTAAGAAATGTATGGAGATAAGTAAGGAGAACTGTATCGATGAAACATCAAAATCTTGACACTAACTTAGTAAGAAATGTATGGAGATCAGAAGGGAGAACTGCGTTGAACAAAAACCAAAACCTCTGCAATAAAGTATGGGAATTAATGATGAAAATTGATTTTAAAAGGCCAGACTGCCATCACCAGAAACAGTAACAGGTCAGATGCATACCTAAATATAAGAATCTTTTCCCCCAACTTCAGACTTTCCTTGATAATCTCCATAAGAACAACTAGCTTCCCACCATTTTCTATTATTCCCAACTGATAATCTTTAAAAATCTTTTCTGCCTAAAACCAAGAAGAAAAATATGTTACTTCAATTACATGTACAGTACATTATAGTTACAGTGCAGTAAAATGTATTATTTTATAGGGAAGCTGGGAAATCATATGTTTAATGAATCATTACCCAATCCATATCAGAAATTGGAAAAGGTCTTCCCTCAGTAGAACACCCTAAACTCTAGGTCGATGCTGGTTCTTAAAGAATGATTATTATTATTATTATTATTGCTGTTATTATTACTATTATTACTACAGAATTGTTGATATTTCTTGTGGTGACCCACTGATAAATATCACATTGTAAAGCCTAAAGAGTAATAGACTAAAAAAAAAATGAATCCTTGGCCAATTCATATCTGAAATTGGAAAAGGTCTTCTCTCAGTAGAACTCCCTACACTTTGGGTTGACACTGGTTTTTAAAGAATTATTATTATTATTATTATTATTATCATTATTATTATTGTTATTATTACTATTATTACTAAAGAATTGCTGATATTTCTTGTGGTGACCAACTGATAAATATCACATTGTAAAGCCTAAAGAGTAATTAACTAAAAACTAACTAAAAAAAAATGAATCCTTACCCAATCCATATCTGAAATTGGAAAAGGTCTTCCCTCGGTAGAACACCCTACACTTTGGGTTGATGCTGGTTGAGCAGCCATCACAGGTCTGTCATTCACCCCCTGAGATGTTTGTGGCAGCATTATTGATGCAGGGGTAGATCCTCTGGGAAGGAGATATGTGCTGATCTCAGATGTTATACTTGAGGTGGTCTGAGCTAACTGCCAAGACCCTTGTGCGGCAGTGTATATCAATGATGAAGACCTCACATTCTGAATATTCCCTGGTGATGTAGTTCGAAAGTAGGGTGATGTTGCTAATAAATGATTTGCAGAACTAAGTGAAATGCAAGTATTTCTTTCTTCTGTATGTGGACTACCAACAGGAGTACACAGTGTAGAATTTATTCCTGAGCCAGAATCATTCTTTCCTTTTGAGTTCTGTGACCTAAGCCCTTCTTCACTGCCATCATCAAGGATTGTCTGTATTATAAAATGAAAAAAAAAAATGATGGTAAACAGGATCTTTTAGAAGGAGTCGGTAAAAGCATCTCACAGTCTGTTAAGGTTTCAAGATGTGAAGGCGGCCCAAGCCAAAAACCTGACTTGAACTCAAACCTTTATGGACAGCCACCCTTCACACAATGGCCACCTCTACCTCTGTAATGTTGGATCATTTGAAGGTTTCCTTAAGTGATCATTATGTCGGCTCCAGAGTGTGGCTCTCAAAAAATTAAAATTGTATTAGCCTTATTTTATCCTGCCAGTTTTGGTTCAAGTGGCAAGAAAACACAAACAATAGAGATGGATAGTTAAAACTATTTTTAGATTGTTGTGAAATAGATTGTTATTCATTGTAGTAGCTCGATGATAATATAAATTTGTTCATTTGTCTCATGAAGGAGTCACTTGGATGTTGATTGTGATATTTGCGACTGCTTAACCCTTTCACTCCCAAGGGGTCTCCATTTGACGAGTAAAATCGTCTGGCGTTAGACAGAGTAAAATCTGTAAAGTCACTCTTGGGAGTGAGAGGGTTAAGGGAGATAGTTTTTAACCCTTTCACTCCCAAGGGGTCTCCATTTGACGAGTAAAATCGTCTGGCGTTAGACAGAGTAAAATCTGTAAAGTCACTCTTGGGAGTGAGAGGGTTAAGGGAGATAGTTTTTAACCCTTTCACTCCCAAGGGGTCTCCATTTGACGAGTAAAATCGTCTGGCGTTAGACAGAGTAAAATCTGTAAAGTCACTCTTGGGAGTGAGAGGGTTAAGAGTTGACAGGTTCCAGTAGAACGTTATGTATTTTTAGCTTTTATCTGGTTTTACTTAATCTGTGTTTTAGTCACTGCATTTTAGGTGACCACTTTGCACCTTCATCAGAGACAGAAAGTGACATTTTTGTCTTAAATTCTACATGAACCCTTACACTATTAATTTGAAATTAAAGGTGTGTAAAAGTGCAGAGTCACTTTGCATTCATTCACCACATATGTTTCTATAGTGGAGTGCCAAGATTCCAAGGAGAAAAAAATTTTTTTCTCTTGCTGTAATTGGTGAGGCAGCATTTGAGAATTTCTGCATTCGTTGGATGGATGTTAGCGGAGCTCCAAAGCGGCTCAAAGAGCTGCAGAGCGGAGCCCCATAACTACCATGCGAGGATAGAAATTGAGAAAACCATGCGTTTGAGTTTTCATGGTGATCGTGGCTAGCGGCATGGCTCGCGGGCGCGTGCGCCTAGTGACGACGACGTTGCCCCAACTAGCGACGACGACGACGACGTTGCCCCAACATGGCGGCCATAGTCATCCGGATTATTTAGAAGGTCTTAAACCGAAACGAGGCTTTGTTTTTCATGCGCTTTTTGCGGCTTGCCACGGCTACACAACCTACAGCCAGCAGTCTACAGCAGTCTACAATGTTTTGCGGAAGAAACGGATTATTCATAGCGGTTTTGGAGGAAAAATTTTCTTCCTACAAGTTTTCAAGCGTTTTTGGAGGGACATAAGCATAAAGCTGAGTTCTTTCTACAAGTTTTCAAGCAGTTTTGGAGGGACTGTGTGAGGAGCTCCGCTTTTAGGCTTGCCTAAATCTATTTAATATGATTTGTCAGTTCTGTGTTGTTTAAAAACAGACCACCAGCACTGCTGGGATTAACTCTCATCAACCATTAAGGTCGTTTGATTATGGCTAAACAGTGTTGCATCCAGAGCGCGTCATTGCGTCCTGGGATGCAATATTTTGCTTTTGGACCCCCTAAAATACTAAGAAGGGGTCCCTGTAGATGCACAAATATCATACTTGAAATATATGCACATTTCTTCCACATGCATCAACCCGAAGAAAAACAATCCGCTTGCCACGTGCAGAACAACGAACTTCCGAAGATGAACACTGGAGCGTTGTGCCTTCTGATGCACAATTGCTACCAATGACGGATTTTCGCGTTCATTTGCTCCGCATTTTTTGAGTTCTGACTCTTAACAAAAGCTTTTTAGTTTGAGAAAGCCGTAGCCGGTAATCGCAGTTTTCAAAATGGCGGACACCAACAAGGCGATTTTTCAGTCGTCTTCATCGTCAAATTAAGAGGTGATTAAAATAAATAAATTTATGATAGGACCCCCAAAATTCTGGTCTGGACTTCCAAATATTTTTCCAAGGGGTCCAGAGGACCCCTACCCAATAAAACCTGGATGCAACACTGGCTAAAGACTGTGAGAAACAGAGTGGACACAAACCTACCAGAGGTGATTCATTTCCTTTTCCATTGGATTTGATATCTAGCGATCTATAGAAGATATCTGGGTGATTCCAAATCTATTCACCACGAACAAACAAAACGAATGGTTAGTATATACACCTCTAGCTAACTGAGTTTTAGGTCTGTCATGTATTTACAGAATATGTTTATTTTTTTACCTGGATTTATGACCCAACCATAAACTACACTGGCCATAAACCCATAACATGGAAGTAGTTGTTGCAGTGGTGGACGTGGAAGTGATGGAAATGGTGGTGGTAGTGGAGGTTGTGGTAGGGGTGGTAATGGAGATAGTGGTAGTGGTTTTGGTGGTGGTGGTAGCAGTAGTGGTGGTGGTGGTGGTGGTGGTGGTAGTGGTGAAGGTGATGGTAGTGATGGTAGAGATGTCAACACGGAAAGAGTGATAATGAGATGATTGTTTTAGTGGTGTTGGTGACAACAAAGTGAAAGTGAAAATATCACAACATTGTAATCGCACCAAGTGATCACTAGACTTTTGAAAACTATAATTATTTTCTCGCACACAAACCTTGGTACAGGTGTGAAACCCCTTAACAGGGTTCACATGTCCCACAGACTTCATTAAAAACGTAACAAAAGCATCATACAACTCCTTCTGGATAGATGATAAGTTTACAAAGATGATGTGTTCTTCCTTTGTTGGTAGACACTTTTTCAACACAGCTTGGCTCCGTCTAAAACAAATACATCAGAGAAAGATGCCAGTTTGGAACTACAGTAAATTAATACTTTTGAAAGCAAGCAGTAAAAATTTCAAGACACTTTTTATGGTCATACCTTTGGACAAATCCTTCTAATAAGCTGTGAAGAACATGAGCTCTGTACCTCATAATTCGTACATCCTAGATAGTAAACATTTGAACAAATATTACAATAAATTCTGTGTGTGCTCAATTCCCTAGATGAGACAACCTAGGTCATTGCTTATTTCCAAGATAAAACCCTTTTATTAGAGCTGTAGAATCTCATTGCTAACAGACATCCCTCTTAAGCAGTTAGACGGGACTGTCTTTACTTTACTCTCTTGCCTATCTCAGATTGATCATGCCTAACGCTGGTCCCTTACAGTGTACAGTCAAACCTCGATTTTCCGGACATCGAATATCCGGACTTTTCGATTATCCGGACTTTTTCTCTGGTCCCGTTTTTTTCATGAATATTAATGACCTTAGATGTTAAGAACTTTAAGAGGTAAAAGAATTCAGACATTATGTTAAAAGTCAGGCAAATTGCGTTTAAAACAGCACATTACACGCGCATTATCTTTATTTCTTTTGTTTACATTGTCTCACTAATATTCATATTTTCGATTATACGGACTCTCGATTATCCGGACTATTTACCCTAGTCCCAACGAGTCCGGATAATTGAGGCCTCGACTGTAGCTGCTATATTTCAGTCACTTTACAGTAAGGGAACTCTCTTTAAGACAAACACCTCTGTAAGATGGAAACCGTATGCTGGTCCCCCAGCTGCTACATACATATTTCATTCATTTTACTATAACTAGACTCTCTATAAGACAGACACCTCTCCAAGATGGACACCTAATGTTGATCTCTCAGCTGCTATATTTAAGTCATGTTACTGCCATAGTTATTGTCCCCTATATCTAAGACAGACACCTCTTTAAGATAGACCTGACTATAGAGTAATGAGTGGTGACTTACAGATGGAGTGCTGTCTGTGCATTGTCCATTCAATATTGGCCTCTCAAACATGTTGGAAAATTCCTGTTTGGTTCCCAGGAAGTTTGGTCGCACAAAATCAACCATACACCAGTATTCCTGGAGATTATTCTGCAGTGGGTAACCAGTCAATACCACTCTTCGTCTAAATAAAAAATATAAATAAAAAATAGTAACTTTAGTAACACTACATGTTATTGATTTGCAGACCAAGGGACAAACAATACAGGCAACAAACAAATCAACAATGCCTCTACACCTAAAAAGCTATCTCCCTTAACACTTTCACTGCCAAGAGTGACTTTATAGATTTTACTCTGTCTAATGTATCAACAAACAGTTACTTGGAAGATTTTGTTTTGTTGTTTAAAGTATGTTAATGAGAATGATGCTAAACAATGGGTTCCCTGTATAAAATGGGCCACGGATTTGAATTGTAATTTCTCAGTAAAAAAGTGCATATTTTACATGGGTAAACACGGTAACCAAAATCAATATTCACTTTCTCCTAACTGTTCTCATATATTTGTTATGGTGCTAGTGAGGAGAATTTGTTTAAATATCAATACAACTCTTTTTTTGGTGATCACTTTTATTATTCTCATAACCTGAATGATTGATAAACAGTGAATATTGTAACGAGAATTAGATTCTGGTCACCACTGAGACTTAAATTCGGTTTACGTACATTGTTGTCAGAGCTTACCTTGTGTGAACCTTCTTTAGTGCTTGAGATGTGTTTGCCGAATCATTCTTTATGCGATGCCCCTCGTCACAAATCACCAAGTCAGCACCAGGCATGCAAAGAGCTTTCTGCACTCCTAACCAGAAAATAACAAGGTCACTCAGGTTTTTCAGAACCATTTTCCATAGCAGGAGAATGTAAGGAAGTAGATGGCACTGGGAGGGGGCATTTTCTTTATTGCTTTGTTTTTTCTCTCATTTTTTTTCCTTCTTCAAGAAGAGGGAATTCCGGAGAAACTGCAGCAAGTACAAACATGAAAGCAGCCAGATATATTGTTGGTTGCCGGCCCCTTTTTGACAACCCCAGTTACTGGTCTTGAACTTGAACATATTGAGGTCAATATGATTGTCTGCAATACAGTTGAGCCCCGATATCTCAAACTCTCAAGGGAAACAAACATGGGGTTTGAGATAACTGATGATTAATGACTGAAAAAAAAAGACACTTCTGAATTTTTTCAAAGACCACAAATTGAGCTAACCTTACAGGCTCCTGCAACTTTTTCAGTCTTTGAAAAATTTACTTGCGCTCAATTATTCCAAATTGCATTTGAAACCATTTGATTACCTTTACAAATACAACAACAATAATATCTACTGACCAATCAGCAGCTCCATGTGCTTCTCCTCTTCATCTAAATCTATCACTTCAGGTTCACCATTCATTCTGTCAGAGAGTGTCACTGCTTTCCTCTTCTTGGTAGGCATACTTTTACTACTTGACATAGATGGTGTTGCCATGGAGAGGAGGCGAAATAGCTCATACCCCATCAGCAACACCCCACCGTGCTGATTCCACTCACCTAGGGAACAGAAATCATACAGTCATGAATAGTGACTATTGATTGAACCTTAGGCAACATTATTTATGATAATGTTGTTGTTTCAAATACCAACTCCTGGTTGTATCATGTTTGTATCACAATACAAAATTTGATTTTGAAATGATATTCCTGCTTTTTAATGATAACATGAGAAAATAATTTCTGTAAAGGGTTCATTCTTTTAGCAACACCCCAAATACTGAAATAAATTTTCTCCCAACTAGCCGTCATTAGAAAGTAGTAATGTTGTCTCAAAATCAAATTTTGATTTTTTAGGCAGGGAAAGATCTCTTAACATCATCAATGTAAGTAACAATCATTTGGCAAACCATCTAAATTTTTTTAGGGACAAGATCATGTTTTGGAGATCAGTCTTCCGCACTCCCAGACAATTTCTGTCTTGACCAAGCAAGCTAATGTGAAGTTATTCTGGTAAAGCAAAGACACAACTGTTTTTCTTTGATGTTTCATCATTTTGATGTCAAATGGTGCTTTGAAATCAATGATATAGCACAATGTTGCAACACCTGTTAAAAGATGATGCATTCCACAGTAAAACTGTAATGAGTCACTCTTCACAAGCCTTTCAAAATTCTTAACCCCTTCATCACAAGTCAAACAACCAATTACAACATTAAACAGGGACATAAATACTACCACCTGACAACACATAAAACACATAACTCTGATGTCTTCCACTCAGGCTGTTGAAACATCAGTCGATGCCAACAACAGTTATTCTCAGAGCTGCCTACAACCGAACGATCTAACTCCACAAGCAACTCCTTCATTACTGTTGGCACTTACCAATAACTTTGGCACGGGCCAGGGTCGTTTTCTGATTATCACCCAGTAGGAAGACTTCAAAATCTCTATAGCGCATTTTGTTAGAATCAGAGGCTTCCACAAGGGTTCCATTTCTATCTGCAATAAGTTCTGGCTTGGGTGGTAGCCACATGTTAAATTCTGCTAACCAGTTTTGAATTGTGTTAATAGGAACTATCACCAAGACTTTCTTGGCAGAAGTGTGTCTTAAGAAGACATCAATAAACCCAATGACTTGAAGAGTTTTTCCCAGACCCATGGCATGTGCAAGAATACAGCCAAATCCATGGCTAACATTATAGCGAGCAAGCGTCTCCACTAGATTGTCATACAAGAATCTTATTCCTCCGATCTAGAAAGGGGAAAAAAAAACAACTTAAAATTTCTCCAGAATACAAGTGGTTAAGATAAAGGTATGTATAGGTATTGGGTATAGGATAGAGGTTCCAATGTCTAACACTTGCATTTTGATATAGCTGGTTTTTAAACCAGGCAAAATGAAACAAGTCCTAAATCCTGATTGGCTTCCTAAGCAGGCACCATGAACCTATCTTGCACACTCAGGATTTGCCCCACAAAACAAAAGCAAACAAAGTCACCATACAATAAACCCTCTATCAACCAAGCTTCAAGGTGACTGGATATTGGCCTCATCATGATTTGGTCAATTAAAACATACAAAAAAGAGAATGGACTATATGCTGCCATCTTGACCTTGTGCTTGGTCAATAACACATATATACCAGTATAATATTATGCTCACTATTAAATTTGACCAACTTCACTCTTGAAGCTTAAATGTTGAGATAAAAATTCTCCTTACATTTTATATAGCACCCAAAAGGGGAATATGTTAGAATGTCCCCACTGTAAATTATAAGTGATCAATCTCATTACCTTTATTCATTACTGTGTTAATATAACTGGGAGAAATTAAATGCTGATCAATACTGGGTCTTAAGAGATACATGCACCACCTGTAACATACCTGGTGGGGTTTGATTACTTTCACAATTTGTGGTGCGAGAAAAATGTCTTCCTCCACAGCAGGATGATTAACGTTAACAAGAACCCTTCCCTGAGCATCTACTTGATTGGCAGTGTCATCCACATGCACACCACTGTTATCATAGTCTACATCACCACCACCATCATCATCATTATCACTTTCCCTAACTTCAACCTCCGAGTCTGAACTAATAATTTCAATCAAATCTCCACTTGACGACTCTGAAGGTGACCTCCTGTGACTGCAATCAACGTTTCTTGTCTCAGCTTCACCTTCCTCATCACTGTCTATCACAATCACGTGTGGCTGCTCCCCCCTTTTTTCTCTAACATCCACAGCCACTGGCGAAATAGAGTTGGAACCACCGAATCCTGATCCGGAGGGGGCACCACTTTCCGAAGTTTTGACAGCACTCGCGGAACCGGAAGCGGCAGCTGCCAGGCTTCGTTGAAGTTCAAGACGACGCAGGCGTTCTTTCTCTTCTTTCTGAGCAGAGATCGTTACATCCTTGAGTTCATCTTCTCGAAGAATTCGTCTGATGCGCTTTCGCTTTGTAGGATCGACACTTTTTCTTTTTCTCCGCACTGGTTGTTTCCCATTACTTGCCTCAGCAGTGGCTGAAGTACACGAGGCTGATTCATGAACGTCTCTATTTTCCTCAAATTCATCTTCGTCGTAATCGTCTTCAAACCCTGTAAGACTACATGTATCATCGTCGCTACGGTACGATGGTTCATCATCAACGGACATACCACAATCTTCTACATCTGCATCGTTGACAATGTGATTTTCAGCCATGATGGTTACTTACTGTAACAACCCAGCACCCATTCAATAAATCTGTAATCTACTCAACTTAAGCTTTTCACGAGAAAGATAGAAACGACGTATAAACGGCGTACATAAGTCTTCGAACGTTTGATGATCAATGTCCCTCGCTTAAACCCATAAAGGTGTTAACCTCAAAATACAAGCGCAAGCAATTAAGCGACGCTTCTCATCAACAGCCTTTGTTTAAGCCAGTGGATGGGTTCTTGAAGGGTCTCCTCCATTTAAAAGGCGTTATAACAGGTATTTCGTTTGGGGTTCTTGTTCTTCTAGTTGCCAGCATGACCCGCCATGTTTGTACAAAAGATAGCAGCCAGGCCTCCCCGCGCTTTATGTGTTCAGTTCCCTTAGCCGGTGAAATTACGGGTGTCGACCCGCGGACTGACTACCTGCTTCTTGGGGAGGCGTTTTCCCACGGGCGAAGACGAAGAGGAAGGGAGAGTTCACGGTGTTATTAAAGGAGTGAACGGTACTAAGCATGAAAAGTAAAAAAAATTCACTTTACTTCCGCTACTAACTGAACTATTTATTTGAAACGGACAACTGAAATTTGAGAAGTCTACAAAGGGAGCGATCGCTATACTTACATTATACACTAACAAGCTATCTCAAGTTTAAAACTAAATAACTTTCGTCACCACTGACTCTATAACTCACAGGTTCTACAAGGTTCTCCTTATAACACCCTTTCCCTTCTAGAAAAGAAAGTTTTATCAAAACTTTCTTGCAGGTCTTACACTCTTGAAAGACAATCCGCAATAACACTGTCCTTTCCTTTGACATGTCTAATGTCCAAATTATACTCCCGCAAGAACAAACTCCATTGCAGCAATCGTTGAACGTTGTTCCTCATCATCCTGTAGCAACAGGGCACCAAGAGCCACATGACTTTTGGAACAAGTATACATGATGAACTTCAGCTGACTGGTACTTCGTTCAAAGTCATTCTCCAGTAAATAATTATTTTCCTTCAGGTACTGTTGTTTCACTGGACAGGGACGGCGGAGCCGGGGAGGCTGGGGGGGGGGCCTTAGCCCCCCCCCCCCACTTTTGAGGAGGATGACATTTTGTTTTGTTTAAGCTACAACTTTATACAAGCCTCGTCGGAAACTTTTCGCGTTTACGCGGTATTTTTAACATTTTCTCAGCGTGTGCTTCCTTCCCACAGACGGGAAGCTTGTGTCAAAAACCCGCAGGTTAGCGTTGGAGACCGGAAGGCTGAGAAATAACCTCCAAAATATTGCTGTAAGCATTAAAAGTACCTTTCATTTTACGCTTTATCCAGGCTAATTATTTCAAGAACTATGTCGCGGAGAATGTTGTAAATACGATTTCCGAGACTCTAGATTTCAAAGACCCCCTACCAACTCGCGCCTCTGGCGCTCGTTTTCAGCCCCCCCACTTCAAAATACGCTCCGCGGTCCCTGCTGGAGAAGCATTATCAACATCAACGTCATGAAAGAATTGATCAATCCTTGATGGAATATCTGGAAAAAGATGTTTATATTCAAACAGAAGGTTCTCCAGTTTTTGTCTTTGAGCTTCTGGTAAGGGACGGACCATTAGAAAAGTGATAGGGGGGGTGGGGAATTTTCAGCTTGCACGAAATTTTTTTTCGCTCACTGCTTTTGCAGGAATTTTTTTTTCAGGTGAACCTCTCTGCACGAATTTTTTTTACTACGTGTGAAAAAGTCACAATTGGACCTTCCTTCTGCATGAATTTTTTTTTACCTTCTTCTTTGCATGAATTTTTTTTTGGCATTTTGCCTTGCATGAATTTTTTTTTGTATTTTTTCCCCAACCCCCCCCCCCCCATCACTTTTCTAATGGTCCGTCCCTAAGTGAGACAGCTTGGAATCCAGCAGGTCACGCAGCACATCAGAGTTCGAGAGTCTTGCTGTGTCAGTGGGACTCTCTCAATCTAATTTGCAACTAAATTCTTTCTCAGCCTCTGAAATAACTGCATTAACATTTGCAAGCTTGAATGGGGTTTTGCAGAACGTAGTTTTTTTATCAGAGCTGTTTCAGGGGCACCCAACGAGCAAATTTAGCCAAAAGCCTTTGAGAGACATTTCTAGGCTCCTTGTCATGTTTAAAGAAGAATTTGATCTGTTCGGATATCTTAGCTGGAAATTGAAGTGTTCGAAAATTTTAGTTAATGATATCTTCATTTCAGAAATTGCTAGCTGGGCGGCACCTTCTAAAAACTAATCCCAACGAACCATTTGCTCATCCGAAATTGCTAGATAATCTTTTTAAGTCACAAAAATTGCAAAAATATCCTTTTCAAAAGGACTACTTTTCTCTTGTTGCGAATCTCTTAGGTGATGTTTTAGGGACTGAAGATCTATTCAGAGACACGGTTCGAAAATCTGATGGCCTGTGTGTTCGATATTCGAAAATTCTAGCTCATCTTGCTTCCGAACAGATTTTTTACCTAAAGTAGTCGTTGGGTGCCCTTGCTGTTTATCGCAGTAAATATCTGAAACGGAGAATTATGTACAGCTATGGTCATCCTGGATCATTCAACCCTGCTGTTATAACGAACAAAGAAGCGCATATGATTTACAGTCACATGAACAAGGAAGCTGGCTCCTCACAAGCTACTGGTCTTGTCAAGAAGAAAAGGTCCAAAATTTCCGACTTTTTTTCCAAAACTGAACAGCGCTCTTTTGAAGGTTAATTTGGGCTTTCGATGCTTTATTTAACTTATGCTTAAATGAAAGCCTGCTACTATGTCTGTGCATCACATGTCATATATATGATCATTCTTTTTGTTTAGTTTAATTCGTTTTTTTTTAGAAGCTGCGTGCAAGAAATCTTGCCAACCAATTGCAGATAAATTAACTGATATTCAAGCTACGAAATCCACTGCTAAACCACCACATAACCCCACGGTCCCCACCCAGGTACTAGAGACATACGAACATTCCGCATCACCGAGTCAGTCTTCAATAGACATTCATCTCCATATAACAGAACCGTTTCAACCAACAAACTTTACTTTTCCCAAGAAAACATTTGGCAAACAGAATCGCTCATTTCACGCAAAATGGTTCACTGACTTTCCCTGGCTTCATTTTAATGAGCAAAGCGACTCTATGGTGTGTTTCATTTGCGTCCAACAGAATGAAAAATTGAATCTGCGCGCTGCTAGATATAAAGAATGGGTTTTCATTTCGCACGGATTTTTTAACTGGAAGAAGGCTTTGGTACGATTCAAGGAACATCAGCTTTCTGAGTGTCACAAGTTGGCCATGGAGTTTCAAATAAGCATTCCTAATAGTTGCGGAAATATCATCCAAGTGTCCTGTCTGCTTAAAATTATAGAATGTTTGCAGTACCTTGCTCGACAAGCAATGCCCATGCAAGGAGACACCGAAGAAGAATCTAATTTTACTCAGCTGCTCAAACTAAGAGGGAAGGATCAACCTGTCTTGTTAAAATGGTTAGAGAGGAAGGAAGATAAGAACACTTCACACGATATTCAAAACGAAATTATTTCTATTATGACAAATAATGTCATCCGCAATTTAGTAGCAGATATCCGTGGTGGATTTTTCGCACTTATCGGTGACGAATACACGGATACAAGTAACAAAGAACAGTTAACAATATGTATCCGATGGATTGATAAACACCTGGAGGTCTCTAAAGATTTTCTTGTTTTTTTTTTTTCAACATACCTGATACAGGTGAGGAAACGATAGTGTCGGTGATTAAAGATGTGTTACTAAAGCTAAAATTATCATTAACTTACTGTAGAGGACAGTGTTACGACGGCGCAAGTAACATGCTTGGACATAAAACTGGCGTAGCTAAGAGAATCCAGGAAGTTCAGCCCAAGGCTCATGCCACTCACTGTCATGGACATTCATTAAGTTTCAGAAGCGTAGCTGGGGGGGGGGGTCCTGGGGTGCCCGTGACCCTCCCACCCTTGGTAGGCCTTCTTCGTGGAACTTAACTGCTGGCTAGAAGCTATTTTGTAGGCTTGTCCTGCCCACTATACTCTCACTGCTCATCCCAAAACTGTAACATTAAGGGACGGACCATTAGAAAAGTGATGGGGGGGGGGGAATTTTCAGCTTGCAGGAATTTTTTTTTTCGCTCACTGCTTTTGCAGGAATTTTTTTTTTTCAGGTGAACCTCTCTGCACGAATTTTTTTACTACGTGTGAAAAAGTCACAATTGGACCTTCCTTCTGCATGAATTTTTTTTTTACCTTCTTCAGTCTGCATGAATTTTTTTTTTGGCATTTTGCCTTGCATGAATTTTTTTTTGTTTCCCCCCCCCCCCCCCCATCACTTTTCTAATGGTTCGTCCCTTAACTGCTGGCTAGAAGCTATTTTGTAGGCTTGTCCTGCCCACTATACTCTCACTGCTCATCCCAAAACTGTAACATTAAGTAAAACATGCACGGCGTGGAGGTCGACATGACAAATTCAGGTGAGTAGCCTCTGTGCCCCCCCCACCCCACCCCCTCTTTGAAAAATCCTGGCTAAGCCCGTGAGTTTGAGTGTAAAGGACACAGCAAAAAACTGTAAGTTGCTCCTAAATACAATGGACACAGCAAAAGAAGTCGTAACCCTCATAAAATTTTCTCCAAAACGGGAACGTCTATTGGGAGACATAAAGGACAACCTTTATGAACAACCTGCAACCGGATCGGAGGTGTCATAAGCCTTTGTCCTACACGATGGACAGTGCGAGCAAGTTCAATTTCATCGCATTATAGATAATTACTCAGCTCTTCTTCAGGAGTGGATCGTGTGTCTTGACCAAAAGCTACAAGCAGATGTACGTGGTAGGATTATTGGATGTTTTGACTTCTTCTTTGGGCTACATTTGGGTGAACGGCTGTTGTCGCATACAGATAGCCTATCCAAAACATTACAAAAGACAAAGATGTCCGCTTTTAGTGGACAACGAGTTGCAAATCTTACAAAACAGGTCCTGCAGAAGATGCGGAATAACGAGTGCTTCAAATCATTCTATGACACAATTGTAACCAAAAGTAAAAAGCATCCTTCCATCTCGGAACCAGCCTTACCTGGGCAAAAACGAGCACCTAGCAGGTTTGAAATTGGAACAGGGCCCCCATGTTATCCAACAACACCACAGGAGCGTTACAGACGCATATACTTTGAGGCGATTGACCGAATGGTCAACGCAATTGATAACCGTTTTAACCAAGCAAGTCCGACGTGTATGCAAAGATGGAGTCTCTTTTAGTTAGGGACGGACCATTAGAAAAGTGATGAGGGGGGGGGGGGGGGCGTGGGGAAAAAAAAACAAAAAAAAATCATGCAAGGCAAAATGCCAAAAAAAAATTCATGCAGAAGGAAGGTCCAATTGTGACTTTTTCACACGTAGTAAAAAAAATTCGTGCAGAGAGGTTCACCTGAAAAAAAAAATTCCTGCAAAAGCAGTGAGCGAAAAAAAATTCGTGCAGGCTGAAAATTCCCCACCCCCCCCCCCCCCCATCACTTTTCTAATGGTCCGTCCCTTAAGTGCCTTAATTGCCAGGATTATTCGACGGAGTTGCATTTTCTTGGAGCAAATTACGGAGAGGATGTTGATGTTAGAACATTGAATGTTCAACTGGAAATATTTAAGGTGTTGATGAAGGACGGAGAATTTACCTGTTTTGATGACATTTTAGCCAAGATCAAGCAGCTTTCGGAAGCCGAAGAGTGTATGATGACTGAGATCATAACCCTATGTAAACTTCTTCTTGTAAATCCAGCAACCAGTGCAGCAGGCGAGAGATCCTTTTCTTCTGCTCGGAGACTGAAAACGTGGCTACGCTAGACGATGACACAAACAAGATTTAGCAATCTGACAATACTTAATACCCAAATAATAAAGAAAATAAATTGATAAGAAAACGGCAGGATGTTACTCAAGATCAGGGACGGTGAAGCTTCAGTATGTTTTAAAATCTTGATTGGTACAGAGGTGGGCGTATCGTCTGACAGAGACACTGTTCCATCATGATAAAGGGCTTAATAACATCAGCCTCTTGAAAAGAAGGAACAAGCTTTTATAGTTAGTTATATCAAACTTTGAACTAGAACTAGCAAAAAAGGGTTTGAACCTGATTTCGACTGTAAGTTACGGATCCTCGTTTTTTCTGCTCGGATTTATGGCCCGCGCGCATCGCGCTTGGGTCATAAATTCGCGAGGGAAAAGACTCGGTCCGTAACTTACAAAACAGACCTCGAACTCAGTTAGTAAGAGGTAGTATAGCTCAGCCAATTTTCGAATTCAGAAGAGGAAACATCCCTATAATTTTTTTGGCTCACCCATTTGTATTAGGGAGTTACGAGATCAGACACTACATACATTCACATGGTTCTTTCAAGGTAATGATAATCTTAGGAAACTATCAACGTGTAATTACTGCTGAAAGAAACAAGAAACAATTAACCGAAGAGTCATATTAGTTAATATCATCACTTTAACCCTCCACTGTCAATCAATTTTTATCAATTTTTGCTTTTTTCTTGTATTATTTAAATGAAGCTAAATGAAAACCAAGGGTACCATTTTTTAACGGATGATCACCAAAACAGCATATTTAATAGCCCCTGAGATGACCAGCAAAAACCACCTATTTTAGAGGGTATGGACGGTGTTTACAGATAGCTGAGATTCGTTTTTTAACTGATAGCTGAGAATTGTTGCGTAACTGTTAGCAGACATTAGTAAATTGTGTCTGAATATTCTATAAAAATTACCAAAAAAGGTCAATTTCAATGTAAACAAGACACCTAGAGGCGTTTCCGTGTTACCCATGGCCACAATCGGTTTACAAAAATTGACCAGTTACAGTAACCTGCCATAGTTAGTCAATGCGACCAGGCAAACTCATGAATCATTGGTGAAATAAGGGAGGTGGCGAAAGTTACCAGACAGATGAACCTTTGGAGTACTCAATGGATTTCGGTCTGAAACCCATGTAAATAAAAGCACAATCGATTCCTATGAATACCATGCCACAAGGATAACACCGGTGCTCCACCGATCACCGAAGTTAAGCCCTGTCGGGCGGGGTTAGTAATTGGATGAGTGACCGCATGAAAATACCCCGTGTCTTAAAAATATACATGTACTATGCATTTCCAAAGACAGAAAAATCAACATGAGGCTTCCCCAGCCAAGACCTCGAAAGAAACAAAAAACTTGTTTGCTTTTAGAGGCATAAAACTATCTATTTTATTGAGTCAGTGAAAAACACATTCCAGGTTTTGATCAAAACGATCACTAGACAGGTTGCAGGTTGAAGGTTGCAGGTTGCAGGTCGCAGGTCGCAGGTCGCAGGTTGCAGGTTGCAGGTTGCAGGTTGCAGGTTGCAAAATTCAGGAATATGAAATTGAGGAAAGAATATTAACTGAGATAAAAGTTAACTGTTACTTGAGAAATGGTCAAAAATTTAGCTGACAACTGAGAAATGGACAAAACCTTAGCTGATAGCTGAGATTTCCGCACCTCCATCGTGACCCTCTTGTATTAAACCTTTAAAATGACCTCCAAACAAGCCTTTTTTTAACCCGTAAAATATTTACCAAAACCACATACATTTTATAAACCCTTAAAGTGACTAGGAGTACAAGACTCCAGCCGACATAGCTTTAGGGGTCACTGGGACACACAAACCGCCCCACAACGACAAGGTGGCGATCCCAACATAACGCCCATAAAATGACCACTTAAAACTTTTAAAATGCCAACCGAAAAGCATATTTTATGCAGCTAAAACGGCCACCAAAGATCGTCGTATTTTATGCCCCTTGAACGACCCCCCCAGAACAGCCTTTTTAACGCCCCTTAAAATTACCACCAAAAACCGTTTATTTTTAGGCGTTCAAATGACTACCAAAAACGGCCTACTTTTAATAAGAGCATTAAAAAGCCCCTGAAATGACCACCACAAACTGGCCATTTTTAAGCCACTCAAATGTCCACCAATGGAGACATTTTTTAAGGCCTTAAGACGAGCACCACAATCAGTGAAATCTTAAGTCACTTAATTCACCCCCAAAATAGGCTATTTTAAGCCCTTAAAATGATCAGCACAAACAGCCAATTTTAGACCCCTCAAATAACCACCAAGTACCGGCTTATCCTCTGCCCCTTTAACCCTTTAAGCCCCGAGGGGTCTCCCTGGGACGAGTAAAATCGTCTGGCGTTAGCCAGAGTAAAATCTGTAAAGACACTATTGGGGCTTAAAGGGTTAAGGAGATAGTTTTTATCCCTTTAAGCCCCGAGGGGTCTCCCTGGGACGAGTAAAATCATCTGGCGTTAGCCAGAGTAAAATCTGTAAAGACACTATTGGGGCTTAAAGGGTTAATTGACTTCTAAAAACCGCCTATTTTTGGACTCCGAAAATAACCTCAAATAATCGCTTTCTTCTCTGCCCCTAAAATGACCACAAACCCTGCCTATTTTTGTGCCCCAAAGATGACCACCAAAAACCCCCTAATTTAATAACCCCGGATTTACCTCTAAAAACAGCCTACTTTTAAGCCCCTACAATGACCACTAACAGCTGTCTATCATTCTGCTTTGAAAAGGACTGTCACAAACCGCCCTTTAAAGCCCTTCAAATGGCCACCAAAGCAGCATCTTTTTAAGATCCTAAAATGAGCAGCAGAACATCATTTTTAAGCCTCTAAATTGACCACCAAAGGCACCTAGAAATAGTGTTACATCTTATTCGTGACGGAAGTGACAAAGTAGAATTTCACAAGGCACCGTTGAATCTTTTAATAACATTGTTAACTCATCCAGTACTCCTGGGGAAAAGATCCTCCCTTCGTACAAATGACAAAGTATAGCAGCCAGGCTTCCCCGCGCTTTGTGAGTTCGGGTAGTGAATCATGTAAGCCTTTACAAAATTTCTCGAGATCTTCTCGGGGGGGGGGAGGGGTTGGGGGGAAATCAGATCTCAGGATATTTTGTAAAGGCTTACATGATTCACTACTCGCGAGTTCAGTTCCCTAGGCGGGTCAAATTACGGGTGTCGACCCGCGGACTGGCTACCTGCTTGTTGCATCAGATTCAGGTAGAGAAGAGACAAGGAAAATCTTTTATTAACTGCACAGTGAATCATACAATAGCTGTACTGCAAGCTGCAAGATGTGGTGGATTTTCAGGGGCATCCTCTGATTTTCCAAGGTAGTGGTTGTACCAACTGACCAGGGATGAGGGAGGAGGTTGGGAAGGGAGGGGAGCTCTTTGGGTGTAAAATATTGTGGAGGAGCAAAGTGTTTTTGGGAAAAATCTCAGTTTGCATTTCATGTGTTGTTGATTTACCAGCAATGTTTGGGAAATTTTTGCAGTGAAAGGGAAGATTTGTCTCAGGAAACTGTTCAGTTTCGTATTGATCAGTAGTATGTGTACATTTATTCAAAAGATGTCTTTTTTATTACTGTTTTTCTTGGTGTGGTATGGTTTCGTTTTCATTTTGATCAAGCATTTTTTCAGCTCGGAGGAATAGCCATTGTTAGAGGAGGATTTTAATAACTTGAATTAATTCCACTAAATAATTTTAAATGTTTCCCTCATCCACTGCACTCATTCATGAAAATTTGTTCAACACTTGAACCGCATACACCTTTACACCTAAACACTTTTGAGGTTATTATGCTGTGGTTAAAGGAATATTAAAGAAAGAGCTGGGTAAATGCCCATACTATTTCTAAAATAATTATTTGGCACAAAAATCATAACTCAAGTCAATAAATTTAACTATGCATGATTTAATTTTCTTAGCTTCTGACATTCCTGGTCCATGAGAAATACACTTACAATATAACATATTTGAACCTAGGAATCTCAGCAGTTGATTGTGGAGTGCGATTGTCTTGGTGTGGGTAGTTCTGTAAAGAACTATTGTTGATGTTTACCTTTCCTGCTGCATTCACACCAGAGCTTAAACTTGTTTTAAAGCTGTTTAGTTTAACATGGCTTGGAATCACTTTGCGTTAAATAGCTCTGTGTAAATTCTTTACTAACTTGAAAGTTATTTCTTATTAGAAGCTAAACTGTTAGACTCTTTCTCACTATGTATAAAAATTAGACTTTACCCATTTGGGAGGCTGTTGTGAAATTTCAAAACCTAGTTTAACTATACAAGTTTAGCTGGTGTGAATACAAATTAAGCCCCAATATCAATATTCATTTTCTCATAAATGTTCTTATATATTTGTTATGGTACTGGTGAGGAGAATTTGTTTGAATATCAATACAATTCTTTCTTGGTGATCATTTTTGTTATTCTTATAACCTGAATGGTTAATGAACAGTGAATATTGTAACGAGAAATTGGATGCTGGTCACTGACTAGCTGTTCAAGTCATCGGCAGAAGTCACCACTTGACTCTGAGGATGAGTTCTGCTCAGCTTGTTGAAACATCAGTCAGTGCCAAAAACAATTCCTTTCAGAACAAGCAACAACCAGACAATCGAATTTGACAAACACTGAATTTTAACTTGATGTGGATCAGACATTGGAATTTGATTTCAATGATAAAATATCTCAGACCAACTAAATATCATCATTTCCACGTGACCTGTTATTCCATCACGACACAATGCATGTGCTCTGGTCAAGTTTCTCGTCATTTCACAACACATTTCAGGGTTGTGATCAAATAAGAACAAGTGTATCTAGTCGAAATTTACACAGAAACACGCATGGTAACGACATATAGAAGACACGAAAAACAGACGGGATATTACACAACAAAAAAAACAAGGCGAAAGCGACACAACTGACGTATCATACAACTACAAAGACAGAGACTAAGAATACGATACCAAACGCATGGAAAACGAATGAAAACAGAACTTATCGGAGACAACACAAAAAGAACGACTTCACGACAACAACAGCACAATGTGACTCGTACAGTCAATGTCCCGGATGTAGTTGCATCAACGTGACAAGGTGCTGGGTAACCATCAATTCTGACTGAGCAAAATGGCGGATGAGTCAGGAGGTAGCGTTGCAAACGAAAAACCTAATTGTACGTTCTTTAAAAAGTCAAAAAAGAACCGTAATGTGCGTAAAAGAAAGGCGGAAGATTCAGACAGCGGAGAGGATGATGCTACTGTGGTAATTAGGAAAGAAAAGAGCTTAGCCTCCAATCTCATGTTTCAGAAAACCGATGGATTTTCAAAACAGTCCAAACGCGAAATAGACGTTGACCAAGAAGAAACTATCGACGTATCATTTAAATCAACGCGATCTGCCATGCGAGGAGGTCCTCAGGATCTTGGAGCAACGGCGACAGTAGAGATTGACACAGAATTCGATAGGGACGCGCAAGCTCTGTTTGAAAAGAAACTAAAGACAAACGAAGAAGATAAAGGAAAGGAAAAAGATGATAAACTGTACAAGGGAATGAACAATTACATGACATTTTATGAGAAAAAAGGAACAGCGCAGGGAAATGCGTCCAGCGGAATGGTCAGGTACGCCGTATACGGTGTCCGCTCGACGTGATAACCAGGCTTACACACTGACATACCTTACAGCTGTATCACAGACTTACCAGTAGTTTGTAGATTTTCATTGGCAAGATTTCCGCACAGGTCCCTACTTCATAATGCATGCAGCAGATGAATTGTTTAGGGTAATGCATACGTAAACATTTCTTATTATTGCAGAATGAAACAGTATGGCTACAGCATGCATAATGAAGTAGGGACCTGTGCGGAAATCATACCTTTTCATTTGTCATAACCCAGAGTGCATTCCGCATAGACCCCACGCCGAAGTTAGGCAAGGGCTTTGAAAAGGTATGCCGGTAACGCCGCCCACGCCAAAGATCTTTGGCATAACCTAAACTAAAGGCACCCTGGCTCATAACAAGTCTCCTAAGTCACATGTCCCTACTTCATTATGCATGCTGTAGCCATACAGTTTCATTCTCAGAAATGTTTGCACGTACACTTTCCAAGACAATTCTACTACAGCATGCATAATGAAGTAGGGACATGTTAGGAAATCCTACCCCCAAATCGCCTTTAAATGAGCAATCCTGGTTAATCAAATTACCATAATTTCAGAAAGTTGTGACAGTCATTTCCTTTCAGTTCTTTAGAAATCTATTGGCCAGACATTCACTGAAATGTTCATGCACATTGTGCCTGGATCACCTGTGATATAAAATTACACCTATTATATACATTGGCTGATTGACTTGGCCCTATTTGCACGTCTCTACTTCCATGTCACTACCTGTATGTCTTGGGTACAGCAACAATGGACTTCTCTTGGGGTTGAATCGGATAAGGGATGGAAAGTCCAGTCACCAAAGACAGGAAGGAAGGCATTCTGCATTCCCTAGTCCCAATTTATGAAGGGATTCTTCAGGGGCAAGCTGTTGTTATTGTCAATCAATTCAACTGGTCGCATTTATTTGTTTACTGTTAATTAAGCTTCATCAAAATGGTCATCAGTAACAAAAACCTGTTTGAAAAAAAATATTGTTAGAACCTGGTGTTTGAAGGAACACCTGTTGCTGTTTTCTTCATCATAAAGCCATTTTTCTTTGCTCGCATGCACGTAAGATGAGAAAAATGGTAAAGAAAAACAGAAGCATTGAGAATTTTTCCATATTGAAGCAAAATAAATAGGCAAGATGTTGTTCTTTCAATGTGACCAGATCCTGCTTGCTCAAATCTCTAGCATGTGCTTAGGTTTGCTTGTCTAGCATCACAAGCAAGCATGCTTCAGAGTGATTTCAAACATAAGTGTGACCGAGAGGTAGGTTATGAGTAATGGGCAACAAGACTCTGTCATTTGAACTGACTGTTATCAGTCTGATGACAAACAAACTAGACTCCTTTATGTGATTTTGCAAGATAGTGGCATAATCTGATTTTGGTTTTAACCTTGTGAGTACAAACTGAACATGGCTCCACTGATTTCCATTACTATTACTTATCTTAGGCAAGGTCCTATCCGGGCACCAGCTAATTTGCGTGCAACAATACGCTGGGATTACCAACCGGACATTTGCAAAGACTACAAGGAAACTGGTTTCTGTGGGTTTGGAGACAGCTGTAAATTTCTTCATGATCGCGGCGATTACAAGCATGGGTGGCAGTTGGAGAGAGAGTGGAAGGAAGGAAGTTACAGTCAGCAGGATCCACATGCATATGAAATCCATAGTGATGATGACGATGATCTGCCGTTCGCATGTTTTATTTGTAGAGAAACATTTAAGAATCCAGTTGTTACTAAGTGCAAGCATTACTTCTGTGAGGATTGTGCCCTTAAGCAGTATAGAAAAAGCAAAAGGTGCTATGTTTGTGGAATACAAACAAATGGGGTGTTTAATCCTGCTAAAGATCTGATAAAAAAGATGAAGGGAATGAAAAAGACTGAGAAAGAAATGGATGATGATGGTTAAAGAATACTAAGAGTTTTTACCAATAAGTCATAAATATTGTTATAAAATTAGTATTAAAATGCTCTCTTCTTAATTGCAATACTGAGCCCATCTAAGTACCATGACTACTATATAGGTGAATACCTGGATATTTAAGATAATGGTGAACAAGAGCCATACCTCAAGGTTCTTATGATTGAAGCTTATCCTGGTCTGTAGAGCATGAAACCCATGGAAGTATTGTTAGTGAACCCTGGATGGGATGCTAGTTAATCACAGGGTCACCCCCAGTAGTACATCATGAGTACCACAGGAAACCTACAGAAGTCACAGGAGGCCCACACAACCAGTCCTTATCATCCTGGTTTCCATGTCATGAAACACATTGGAGTATTGTTAGTGCTAGTCCTTGTGAAGTGACCTTCAGTATGATATGTATATTACTGGTATCCATTGATATACGTGAGTGAAGAGAGAGGTGACAGTGTGAAGATAACTTTTTTGTGCAGGGAACTAATGCCATCACCTCATTTCAAAACCCAGACTTCCTGGACGTTTTGATTGAAAGACTACATGCTAACTACACTGCAGTACTTGTGACCATGCGTAAATGTGCAACAAACAAGAACTAGAAAAATCATGAAACCAAGCCAACATGGCGCATTGCTTCAATGAAACCAAGAACTGCAATTAACCAGCGCACAAGGAAAAAAGCTTGACAAAAGAAATTTAGCTGAACCCCTCTTCCCATTTGATATCATTTATTGTAATAATTGGAAATGAGGGTATCCTTTCTCTTTTCATTGATAAAGTAAAATTTAAAATGTTATGGATGGTTTTTGCTGGAAAATATCTCCTGTGATCACAGTTGATATAGTTTGTATCCTCCTCCCACTCCCTTTGCCTTTTTTGTACCTCAACTTCCTTGTGTGTTAGTTATAAATTGGTAACAGGATGGAAAATTTTACAGTTTACATGTAACAACCAAGTTAACATGCATCTGTTTTGTGTTTGAGGAGAAAACACGGAATGTTTTTCGCAAAGGTCCCTACTTCATTATGCATGCTGTAGCTGTACAAAAAGTGTTTGCACACACACTTCCCAAGACAATTCAACTACAGCATGCATTATGAAGTAGGGACCTGTGTGGCCCGTAAATCATTCCAAAAACACTACTCCTTAATTATGGTTTGAATTTGAAACTCTAAGCCCTAGTGATTTTATAAATTATATTTGAAATTCAGGATTCTACTTCAATTTGGTGATTAGATGGAATAATGACAATAATGCACTTTTCATGTGAGTAATCACAGTACAGCCATGGCAGATTTTAAAATTACAGTAAGTCTTTCATTAAAAATCCTTTGTTTTGTGGGTAATGTAAAGTTGATTACTTCTAGTTTAAACATGAATTCATGTCATTAGCTCAATAGCAATCATTTAATCGATTGTTGCTAGGTTGTTATTGTAATTATTCAAGTTTATTCAATGGTTTGGTCTATCGGCTTTGACATATCGCGGCAAAAAGTGATAATTGTAGCGTTTTTCATTGGTCAGCTTCTTGTGGCGTCATTCACCCATGAAGAGTATTTTGTTTCAAATGAAAGTAAGACAATGAACCCTCCGAAGAGCCCTTGCCGGGTTGTTGAAAAATTTTCCCTTTACGCTCTTGTTTACACGACAGGAGACGACCACATGAATAATGCCGACTGTGTGGTGGAAGAAAAAACTGAGTTTTAGAGAAAAATCGTTGAGAAGAAGGATTTGAAAATTTCCTAACGGTGTTAATCTCTTTGGCACGCTTGGCTTGCACGTTTTATTTGTCAAAATTTCTAAGGACACGAGATTACGCTTCAGTACCTTATCAAATGATAGCGTACAAAAAGGTAAGTGAAGTTGGAATTTTACTATCAGCTTGTTTCGTTTTCTCTTGAATTTATAAATGATTTCTCGTGCACTTTATCACGTTTTATTTAGCATCGACGGAAGGTCGACCCCGTCAAACAGATCTTGGCGCGAGTAGAAGAAAGACAGAACAAGGTAAAGTTAACACAACCAAAGCTAAGTGTAATTTTTTCACGCATGTTTTCGTTTTCATTATCTCTTGATTTTATAGCCGGCTAGTTACTTCTTTATGCGCGTCAAAATTTTCGCCAAAAGTGGTTGATGATCGATTTAACTTGCATCTTATGTTCAACTACCGTAGCATCACGTACCATTACTGTAAAACTGTGCCCTCTCAAATACGTATCAAATTGATGAACTACTGTGGGATTTAAAATGCTTTTTTTAGACTTCTATTGTATTAAATGTGTAGAATTGCTTAATCCCAAGATGAGTTTTCGGGAGATTATAGGACAATGCATTTTTGTGGAGTTGGAAATCACGCATTCTACGTGGCCATAGAAACAACACTTAACTTTAAATAAACGTTTTAGATACAGAAGATTACGTTATATCTCAGGCAGCGAAAACTGTGTGTTGTTAATGCACGAAACGAAAATTATCGGTTTTCACCTATTCAATAATCACCTGGGTCGGCGACTTGTAACTTAAAGTGCGTTTTTTTGGTATGATCCGGATTTGGATTTGTGATCCAAGATCACACGTATCATGGCGCATCAAAGGGACCGATAAATCCTTTTCCAGCGCGGATTTATCGGTCTCTTTGATGTACCATGATCCATGTGATCTCGGATGACAAATCTAATACCGGATCATAGAGAGCACCGTTAGTTACATTCATTATCTCAAACCAGCATAGCATCAAACTGTCCGATTGTCCACACAGTTTCAATGTGTACTTTTCCTTCGATCGCAAAGATATATTTCCATTCTTCCTAAAACAGCTGTCTTGCGTCTTTCCACTGCTGCTGTTCCCAAAAAAATGTCATGCATTTTGCATTGCAAACAAAAATTAAAATGTAAATCACCAATCTGTCAGTTGTGGGGAATGCCCCATGCACACCTTCCCGCTGAATCTCATGGAATTTCAATCAGACTATACATAATGGAAAGGGGGTGATGAATATATTGTAGTTTAATTTAATCCTTGGTTAAAATTTTATTTTCCTTTGTTTCAAACTCATTATCATACATTACCATATCAGAAAACAAAGGAAAATAAAATTTCAACCAAGGAAAAAATTGAACTACAACATATATGTATATTTTCAATCATCCTGCTTTAAATATCAATTAAATTCTTTTTTTCAAAGAATATGCCTTTTCTGGTTAACTGTTGGACTCTCATACGCAATTGTGCTTTTCAAGGGAATCCAGTAATAGTTTCACTTGTTTCCCTGTAAAATTTCTGGTTTTTCAAACCCTTTTTCTCTAATTTCCAGTCAGCCTTTGGGGAAATATACAAATACTTTAAGGAAACACATATTTCTATTGACAGTCACTTAACAGGGTACATATTTTATTCAATCTGATTAATGTTAATGATAATGAATTTGTATAACGCTCTTTTTCATAATATGGATATATTCAAAGGCGCTTTACATCAATTCTCCTATTAATTAATTAATTAATTTGCAATCAGACTTTATCAAAGGTCGACCGCAACACTGGGGTCTACGTCCCCTTAAAGTTTACTGGTTCTTTTTTTGATATTGTACCTTTAGTCAGGACTATCATTGTATTCAACGACAAGGGATGATGAGACTACCAGAGAGGACATGTTACCAGCTGTACATCAAGTTGGTGGTAAACATAAGTTTGCTTTATTTTCCTGGCCCTATCTAAGCATTAAGCACTATATAAATCATCCCTAAAAAATTTTGAAAAGTAACCTTGTTTGTTGCTGCTTATGGTTTAGTATCACCTTTGCCACTCAGTGATTGTTTCCTTGCTAATACTTCCTACATGTGTTGAGGGGGATGTAAGGTTTTGCATTAATGTGGTATTACATTATTTTTGGTGTGGTATTCCAGGAATTTTTGTTTTGGTATCACGGTATTGCAAGCCCCAGTATTGTCTTATTAGTGGATCTCAATGTAGCATTGTGGTGTTTTTACTTTTATCCTTGTGGTATTGTAGTATTTGGACCCCTCCTTATGTCCCCCTCTATGTACCTATAATTTCAGACAAATAAACCCCTTGTACCTCTCCTAGAATAAGCCAATATACCACATCTCCTAACATAACCACTTAGGCATTGCCAAGCAGACATAGTGAGAATTAAGTAGCTCTTCATCTCCCATAGTTTAATGCTTATCTCTGGATTAGTTGTAATTAGCTTTGTCTGATAGCTAAGATGTCCCAGAACAGGTACCAGGGTTGAAACTCGCTATCTCGAACTGAGTTATCTCGAACTCCCCGCCATCTCGAGCTCAAGCTGATTTCCCTTGGATTGTTTCTTTCAGTCATTTACCATCTGTTATCTTGAACCCTGGCTAGCTCAAACTTGTTTCCCTTACAAGTTCAAGATAGCAGGTTCAACTGTCAACTTAAGAACAAATGCACATGGCTTACTTTTCATCTTTTAGTTCTTCAGGTCAAGAGTTGCTGACCTCAAACCCTTTTCCTACCTAGAATCAATCATATTTATCCTGCATATGATTTTTGTTCCTTTATCATTATAGATGCAGTGCCCTTGCCAAGGAAGAACGTGCCATGTTTTGCTGATCTGTCAACTGCAAGACAAAAAGCCCATAAAAGGTCAGGCTCATTTGAAGATCTATAATGAATTATATCAACTTTGCTAATGATATAGCAATTTGGAGATAATCTATTGATCATCAATGACCCAAATTTTAGTAGGTAGTTTCTCACTGTTAGGCATGGTTGTATCAAATAAGGTAATATAAGGAACTTGAAAATCCCAAACAATGCCCACACAAAACACAAAGCTTCCAAACAACCCAACAATTAAAGCAACAACAGACTAGAAAAAAATTCAGCCTAAATTATGCTTCAAATAGAGATCAAAGGCTAGCCAACATGCAAACTTATAGCTTTGAGATTTAAAAAAAAAAATGTCTGTGTATAAGATTGCTAATATTTTGTGGAAACATTCATCTCTGACCACAGGTTAAATGCTTCTGGCGCAAAACATGTCAGAAGGGAAAGTCAGGAAAAGGCTATGCAGTTTCCTTACCAAACTAGCTGGCAGTTAAACGTAACCTTCCCTCCTACAAAGCCTCATACAATCAAGAACAACAGTCTGGGATATTCTTTCAGTAGCTGGCCTGAAAGCTCTGTAAGTATATAATTAAAGTTGTTTGTGTTGAAGGTGAGGCACAAGTTGGTGGTGCACTATACAGAGACAACTTTTGTCCCTTGAAGAAAAATAGCAGAGCTACCACAGTTCAAGTTAATATACAATATAGTACTGGGTCAAACATGACAAGACCAGCAAATAGCAAGGCCTTTAGAGCACTACCCATGTGTATGCACTCTGTCACTATTCTAATAATCTATTTTGTTGTGGGGTAAAATGCCGCTAATTCTCCATCAAAGAAATGGTAGATGTGCAGCGAGCAACCATCAAGTTATGGAAGCATGCTGTAGGTTGCTAAGCATGAAAGAAGCGTTAGAGATGTGCGAGGTGCAGCTGAGAACCTTTCTAGCTTCTTGAGTGCTTAGCAAAGCTCCCAAGTGCGTCAATAACTCAATGGTTGCACAGCTGCTGCATTTACCATTTCTTTTATAACATAAGACTTCACATCTTTTATATTGATTAACAATCTGACATCCGCATGGGCAAATAGCTCACCCGTATAAGCCAATCATAACATGTGCTTTCCCAAAGCTATGTTATAATGCAATGTAAAATATACAGTGATACGTTTGAGAACATAAGGGCAGGCTTTTAAGTCCCATGCTAAAACAAATGGAAGGCTGGTATCACTAGAAAAAAATTAACTAAACTGGTCCATTACAAGTACTTTCAACTCAAGAACAAGACATCAATCTTTCAGTCTGCAGGAGTGGAGAACCTGCGCAGTTCACACCACACATCCCAGAGTATGAATCCCTTTGGTTACAGCAGAAGGACCTTAGCATTTCAACCAACGTCTTTGAATTATGTGGTGGAGTGGCCAGCAACATGGCCTCTTAAAATAATGTGAGTAACATACTGAAGCAACTTTCCTGAGATTCTCCAAAGTAATTGAGACCAAAAACAAATCACTATGTACTAGTCTAGAACTCTATTTGTGGCAGGTTTATTTCCTAGTTTGACTATCTGTTAGATTCAAAATAAACATTATTGTTTTTGTTTTTCAGGAGTTTAAGCAAAGCCAATGTCCACTCTTTCAAGACGAAAACAAAGCCAAAGTGAGTGGATTGATGTTTGCCTTGTTATAATTATGTGTTTCTGTTTTTTTTTTCTTATTATTTTACTGCATTTTCAAGAGTTTGTAAGCATTTTATGTAGGCCTTCTGTGGTATATAATGTCAGCCTCTTGTGATAATTATATTTGTAGGCTTCCTGTGACAATGACCAAGGACCTTAATTTGAATGTCAACTGTATCTAGCACTGACATACTAATTCAGGACACTGTAAAGCACAAATGAAATCAGTTCAAATCATATTAAATTAAATCAGTGAGATCAAATCAATTGTTGGTTTTTGTGAAGCAGGGAAAACTGGAATACCCGGAGACAAATCTCTCAGAGCAGAGAAAAGAGGCAACACACTCACCCCACATATGACGCCAGGGCCAGGAATTGAACGCAGGCTTCATTAGTGGAAAGCGAGTGCTCTCACCACTGTGCCAACCCTTCTCCCCCCAATATATAGTGGAGGCCCCTTTTGATTCATGTGTATGTTGATTTTTAAAAAAAACCAACCATTCATTTCCATTTAGGCCTAAAGAGGAACACAGAGTGCACTTCAAAAATGCCTCCAGTCAGTTGAGCTCGCAAAGAGTATTACCAGTCAACAGTGCAATTTACACGCAAGGAACTGCATCTGACTTCAATCAACCAGATACAGATTTAACCAGAAAGCAAAAACCTCTGCCAAGTGTTTTAACACAGCTCGCACCCTCGCCTAAAGAGGCAGTGGAGGAAGGTGAGAATTGTGACTTTGTCAGGGGTGGTCTTGAAGCCCTGTCCAATGATTTGAGGATGCCCAGTCTGGATCCAAGTGATGCAGAAATTCCAAGAATTTCATCTGATGCCAGTTCTGTGTCAGAGATGGCTTACACTGAGTTTGCCATGGGCAAGGTACTGACTGTTGTTGTTTGTTGTTGTGTTGACTTATTTAGTGTGAGTTAACTTTATCTGTCATGTCAGAACTGTAAGGCTGCTTGAACATGTATAAACTTCAGTAAGCAACAATGTCTTGTAGTAGCATTGGAGTAGATGGGAAGACTTGCATCAATTGTGAAACAATACCTGTTCTTCTTTTAAACTAGGACCTAGATGAGGACAGAGAACAAGTGGTTGACAATAGTGCTACAACAAACATGGTTCCACCATGCACACCCACCCCTGACATTTCAGATGGTGACGAATTAGGCAATCAACTACAGGACAGTATAGAAGACGACACAAATGAGAAAGATGATTGGAAAGAGGAGGAGAAGAGGGAGGAAGAGGAAGAGGCACCCAAAGAGGAGGAAGGGGAAGTAGGTGCACAAGACAGACTGATGGGCATTGTGTCGCAGATAGCTGCTGAACCGTCCACAGACTACATGCAGGATATCTGACAGCTACAGCTGCGCGACCTGAGGACAGTGTGTCAGGAGTGCATCCGCTGGCCAGAGACTAAGCAGGCACCTCTTGGAAAGTTTGAAGCTTGGGCTCAGGGCAATTTCTAGTACAGCGGTCAGTTTAATAAAACTTTTATAAGTGTAGCTATTGTCTCAGAGTTAGAAAACAATGGCTACACATGTGGCTTACACTTGTAAAAGTTTTTTGAACTGATCCCTGATTTCAAAAGATAGTGTTGTCTCTTTTTTTCCTACAACAAAATTTGGGATAATTTATGTCATCCAAACCACTGGTACAAATAGAAAAGGTTATTTGTCACTTAAGTTAAAGTCTACCCAATAAGCCTGATGTAAATACTGAACAGCAGAAAAATCTTATCATTCCAGCATTCCTTCTTTAGGTCGTGTAGCACAGTGTATGTTGGTGGAGCACAGACCACAGTACAATATAGTTGTCAATACGGTTAGTGGAAATAGGCAAATAATAGTCGTGATGAATATTATTTGCCTAGTCGGGTTCAAAACATATATGTTGTGGTTCAATTTTGACTTTGGTTTAAATTTCATTTTCTGTTTTTTGGTATGGTAATGTAGGTAATGAATTTGAAACAAAGGAAAATAAAATTTAAACCAAGGAAGAATTGAACCACAACATAAAATAAATCCAAATAAATTAATATATTACTAAAATCACCAAACATCGGAATGGGCGCAAATTTTTATATCGCTGCCACACCCACTTTTTTTTGGTGTCGCGCCTTTTTTGTCAAAGAATTCCAACAATTTGAGCACAGTCGCTGTGTGCATGATAGTGCACATGACCAAGACAGGGTGAGTTTACTCATTTCTCCTTTGGTCCTTTACCTTAAACTCATACCTTTCCATCGTGAACCCGTAAAAGCTTAAAACGTCTTTTCACCGAACTCTTATTCACATCCTCACGTACTGACGCCTAGACCGATCAAAGAAAGTGGGCGTGGCTGTCAAACAAAGTGGGAGGAGTAGCAAGATGAAAATTGATGCCCATTCCACGGTTCGGTGATTTTCATACCTGCATGCATTTACAGATATATTTGGAATGATTTCCGCACAGGTCCCTACTTCATTATGCATGCTGTAGCGACACTGTTTCATTCTGCAATAACAAGAAATGTTTACATGTGCATTACCCTAAACAATTCATCTGCTGCATGCATAATGAAGTAAGGACCTGTGCGGAAATCTTGCCATATATTTTTATACAAAATAGATTGTAACTATTATTTGTACAGTTTGAAGTTTTAAATTTTATATTTTGAAATCGTTGTAACTTTTGTGGTCATGCAACTTCCCTGGGGAGTGGGGCTCTAGGGAAGGTTCGCATAACATGGTTCATTAAGGGTTTGGCTTTTTGCACTCTGATGGAAAAGGGAAAAAGCCTCTTTGTCTGTAACGATGCTTGGTAAGATTTCCACACAGGTCCCTACTTCATTATGCATGCTGTAGTTGAATTTTCTTCGGAAGTGCGCGTGCAAACATTTCTTGTTTTCTGAGAACGAAACCGTACAGCTACAGCATGCATAATGAAGTAGGGACCTGTGAGGAAATCTTACCCGAAGCTTGCCCAATTTGTCACCCAATTATTAGTTCATTAAATGGCAATTCCATGAAAAAATTATTATTATTTTTTTTATTATTATTATTATTATTATTATTATTATTACTATGACTTACATGTATTGTGGCTATGTAATGTCACTGAGAATAAAAACGTTCCAACGTTTAGTAAATGCGTTGTACCCGGAACAGGATTGAACGAGGTTCAAACCCATTTTCTCGCGAATGCCGGTGCAATGCTCTGCAAGCTGAGCTTTGAAACTTTCCACCCAAGCTGTTTTCTAGTGGTAACGCTCCCTTCGTTTTCATTCGTGTAACAAACAAGCTCTCAAGTGCTGTTGACGACTATATCCACAAGTTGAAAAGTTGCAGAGACCGCTCCATAAGTGATATCAGTCGTAATAATGAGGACACGTGGCAAACAAGCCCTGGCGGGAAGATCTACGGATCAAGAAAACCTCCGTTTTTTTATTTTATTTTTTGTTAATTTTTTTTTGTGGAAATGGACTTATGAGAAAGTTAGCAACAGTGGTGCAGACAACTTACAGATGAAGATGTAGAAGACTCCAGTAGGAAACATACAGCTTATTCATATTCCAGATCTACGATTCGCTTTGGCTCATGAAAAGCGGTTTCCAATTCGCCAATCAATTTCCTTGACTGATCATCACAAATATGCACAGTTCAAAGAACCAGTAAGAGCGCACATGAAATACACGTTATCAAGGGAGGGAAAATGGGTACGGTCTTGTAGTGAGTCTGGGCGTTTTCCATTTAGCAAGAGATTCCGGAAATTCCGGTTGGGATGTAAATGGAACGCACTTTTTTGGTACGTTCCACTGGAAAATTTCCGGAATAAACGGAGCGTCTGAAAAGGTAGTCCCGTTTTCCCGTTGGAAACCTTCCGATGGAAAATGCGTGTTCCATTTACGAGTTTCATGAGGTTTCACCAGTTCCAGACCTTTCACGCCGGTGATTCTTCACGACCACATCTTCGGTAAAGAGAAATGACAGATTCTTCTACAGTCCCATGGGAATGAATGGAACTTGTGTCAAATGGAACACGTTCCTCACCGATGGAAATTTCCCAATGAAATTTCCGGAATTTTTCGGTAAATGGAAAACGCCCTCTGTGTTGCGAGCACGAAATGTCAACAAACGAAGGTTCGAAAAGGCGCTAACCAATGTAGCCTACGTGTAGCCGCACCCTTCCCCCCGAAGGAAAAAACGGGAGGAGGGAACGTCACGTTCCCTCCTCCCGTTTTTTCCTTCGGGGGGAAGGGTGCGGCTACACGTAGGCTATAACCAATGCCAACAATATAACCATACCGAACTATACTGTAGTTTTTGCAACACAGAGAAACGGCCGAAGAACTTACAAGAAGTGATGTACCATTTACTACCCAAAAACTTTACCCAAAAGCAAGGGAAGATTGTTCATAAAAATTAACTTCGAATCCTTACTGAATTTTGAGTGGAATAGTCGAAATGAAATCCTTTACCAAATGGACAAAAATTATGGATGGTTAATTATGGTTGTGACACGGAACAAATTATGCTTTGTCTCCTGTACAAATTATGCAATGTGACTCGCCAGTGCAAATTTTCTGCTGTGACGCGGTGCAAATTATGCATTGTGACGCAGTGCCAATAATACATTCAGACATGACGGCATGCATTTTGACGTGAAATAGATTTGATACGAAAAATCTGCGTGCGCTGCGGAATTGACACGTGACAATATGCCACTATTTTGTGGAACATATGAAGAAGAAATAATATACCAGAGCGATTCGAAGTGACAGCAACTCAAGTGCAAGTTTCTCAAGAAAGGAAGCAAAGGTAAGGTACATTCTCCCTGCAGCGTGTATGATAAACTATTTTGCTTCTGATGAAGGTATTACGTCCAAGTTTAGCCTTGCAAGTTTTGTTAGTCATACAGTATAATATTTAAGGAGTTACCCTACGAAATCGCGCGAAATATCAAGGCTGTAGCCCGAGTTATCCAGAGTCGGGAGATATTTCACAAGAGTAAGCAAAGAAATTGGGAATTTAGGAGAAAAAGTCTATTCGAGTCCTTTAATAGGCCATAAATAAGTTGATATAAGGTTTATTGAACAATTATTCGCCGAAGGCGAAGTGATTCACGGTGAATATTCACCGAGACGAAGTCGAGGTGATTATTCACCGAGAATCACTGAGCCTGAGGCGAATAATTGTTTTAGTATAAATACACAGGCGATTATTTCAAAAAAGAAAAGAAAAGCATTTTACAACACGAAAAAGTTTTATTTCATCAAAAGCGCGCGAACGACTGGCAGCCATTTTGTTCGTCGAGGTGATTATCGGCTGATAATCCGAGATAGCGAATCAATCAGAGCGCGCGATTTTGTATAATCACCTGAGTATTTATACTAAAAAAATTTATGAAGCCAATAAAAGATTTTGTCTGGCTTTGCACTTTTTAAATGAAATACAAATGATTTGCTAATGGTGTCACAGTGTAATGCTTTGTATTTCTCAAACTTTAGTTAGCGGCATTGCAATGTATTTTACAAGACAAGCCCTTCTATTGGCGTTATTTCTCCTTCAACCTGCGATCTGTTGGTGGCCGTTTTCCAGCTCGTCCACTGAGGAGACTGGGGCTGACCGAGGCGTCCACCTGAAAGACAGCCCTGTTCCATTCGAGATGACAACAGCCGAGGAAAAGTTTTTAGCAGAAGCAAGAAAGTACATGGGAGATCTTACTCCACTGGATTCCTGTCATCAGATTGTAAGTAGCTGTGTTGATAAATCACTGTGCGGGTGGGGTACGCGCGAGATCCACGTGTAAATTCCATGTCGATGGCATGAAATGAAATGAAATGTAATAGGACTTACAGTGCTACTATCTGTTACAGCGCGTGTGGCACGCGCAAGATCCACAAAATTCTTCCTTGATGGCATTTTATCTGTAGTAATAAAAGGACCAACAGTGCTTCTGGTTGATTCTTTAGGTCATTAACAGAATTCGGAAATCATGTGGTGACATAAATGAAGAGGAACTTGGTAAGCTGGGCGTGGCATTGTTGAACTGTCAATCAAAGTCGGAGGGTAGAAAAACGTACGAGTGCACAGAAGAAATGGTAAGAACGTCATTCTTTTTGTGAAAAATCAGTTTGATAAACTTACTTTTCCTTGAAATCCTAAGCCTTATAATGCAAATAAAACCTTAACGACTTGGACCAATGCACCCATTCTTTAGAAATCTACTGGGCAAGATTTCCGCACAGGTCCCTACTTCGTTATGCATGCAGCAGATGAATTGTTTAGGGTAATGCACATGTAAAGATTTCTTGTTATTGTAGAATGAAACAGTATAGCTGCAGCATGCATAATGAAGTAGTGACCTGTGCGGAAATCTACTGCAACTTCTGTATTGTGGTACTGTCTGTTCCACTGCACAATGTTGAATGATCGCTAGGGTCTTAACACTAACTATATGTCGTTGTTTCAGACATTACGACAGTGCACATCAGAAATGGACGCCAACACGTGGAACAGCTATCACATCATCAGTAACAGGGCGCGGTCTATCTGTTATGCCACGCGGCAGCAGCAGTTCAGGCTGAAAACAGAGTACACAGTCAATCAACTGGCTCACCAGGCGGACGACCAAATGCAACTTATGAATACCTTACAGGTAAGAAGACGATGAGGGAGGGGAGGATAGGGGTTGGCAGTGGTCGGAAACTGACAACTAGCCCACCAGACTCAGTGTGAACCAGACGCAATTGATGAACACGTCACGAGTAAGAATAGAGGCCTTATGCAATTAAATATATGAAAGACCATATATTTGAACTGCGGATTAATATGTAATGACATTTATTGATCATCGCAGTTATGTACACAACTTAAGCAGCTGTGAAATTAAAGCCTGAAAAAAAGAAAAAAAACTCAGGCCTGAACGGGATTCGAACCCTTGACCTCTCCGATACCGGAGCAGTGCTCTACCAACTGAGCTTTCAAGCCAACTGAGAGCTGGTCATGTTGTCAGTTCGTTATATACCCGTTGATGGAGAAGAATGATGCAAATGAATATATGAAAGACCATATATTTTAACTGCGGAGTAATATGTAATGACATTATTGATCATTGCTGTTATGTACACTAGAGACCTTACGCAGCAGGACAGCTGGAAGACTCAGGACGGTAGAATGACAAAAAAATGTCGCGCGAGACTTTGCATTCCCATTCTTACGTGACATTTCTTCTTCATTTTGCCGTTCTGAGTCTTCCAGCCGTCCTGCTGTGTAAGGCCTCTATTGAGGGAAGGGGACGGTTGGTAGTAATTTAGATTCTCAACGGCCCCCAGCCTGAAATTTAGATTCAGCTGATAAACACCTTAAAGAAGTTTAAAGCAGTTTAGACTGAAAACTTCGTTCAGTCAATCGACTGGATGCAACCGATAAACATGTAACAGGGTCTCACTGCGTTATTTTCACCGACGTAAGGACCAGCCGTTTGTTTATTGCATATCCTCATTACGTAAACATGTTACATTTCTTTTCTCAGGACGGACAGAGAGTCTTGGTTGAAACGGCTGAAGATACCGTGGTTAAGGTCACCGCTGGCCAGGAGCGCCTAGTAAGACAGCAGCAGCAGCTGCATTCCAGCTATCAAGATGTCCAGCGGTCTCTGTCTGCCTCTCTTAATGGAAACATGGCAGCTTTGAAGCAAGAGAAAAGCTTAATTGAAACTGGCCGAAAACAGCTGAAACAAATGGCCGAAGCGGTTAAGGAGAAGCTAGGTTGGTAGAATAATTTTTCTTGTAATACCAATGTCACATCCGGGAAACACGTTGTATTTTTGCATTGTACTTTACAAAATAACTCGAATACTACGCGCGCGCTGATTGGTCGAAAACCTATGGGTTATTGTGCCGGTAAACCCATACAAAAGAGGAACATTTTTTGTTTTTCTTTAAAGTTAGTTTATAAAGCAATGAAGGACTTTCATAATTGGCGACCGATTAATTGTTCTTTTTTATTATATAGACACGAGTGTTTTACTGGAAAATATATCACTCGTAAAATTCATAAAAACTACATCCGGGACCCGAGTGGTTTATTTTCCATTATCTCACACGTGAGTTTATCGATGACGTAATTTGTTAATAATTTCTTTTTGTCTATATAATAAAAATCGTGGCAAAAACAATATTTTACTCACTCGCTGCGCTCGTTCGTAAAATATTGTTTTGCCACTCGAAAATAAAATTCATATCTTCGCGCCACCGTGTAATATCCTCTATGTATTTATGTCAATTAGACCCACTAGCCTCATTTTGGAACAAAAATTCTATTGAATTGTGCACATCCTAACGAGGCCAGTAAGGCTCATTACCATGAAAACAAAATAATTTATTGTTTGGCCGCCATTATGAAAGAAGTCTATAAACTGCAGTTTCTATGGGTTTAGACGCATCATAAACCACTTGGGATGTTGGGAGGAGCTCTTCTTGTGTTCTCCAAACACCCCGCGTGGTTTATTACGCCAGTAAACCCATAGAAACTGCGGTTTACTGCTTAAAAATACTCTATATATTATATATTATATACTATGTACTATATACTATATGCACTATAGGTACATAAGCCCAGCTGGGACAGCTTCTTTAATCAAACAGCGTAGTTCTAAATATTAATGAGACCTTACCATAGATAGCTTCTGAACAGAACTGCATGTGCGCTGAGCAACTGTTATTCTGACCACACGGTGGGGTTCTAACGTTTAATTTGTGAATCAAACCTTTCTGAGGTAAGCTACTGAACTGTACCGTACTGTACTTCAGTACTGTTTGTTTTACTAATAACAATTTAAATATATGAAGTAAATCACATATTGCATTGCGGGAGGAATCGTAGTCGAATATTAGACCTTTTGAGGTATTTAAGCAATTTTCAGAAGCAGCGATTTCGCTTAAGAAAGGAATGCTGTAATGAAAAAGATAAAGGCGCACAAGTGCACCAGCCTTAAAGCCCACTCGGCCGGAGCTTATCCCGTTTTCATTAGCAGCACCTGGGAGCATTGTTACTCCCCTTGGACAGGATGCTAATCTAACGCAGGGTTACCCCCAGCATTATATCGACGGTGCATATTTATACACCTGGGCCGGTTGTTCGAAGGTCGATGAGCGCCAATCCAGAGTTACATTTTAACCCGTGTTTCTTTTCCTCTTGTTAAGAAGCATTTTCGGTAACTTTCTCTTTATTTTTTCAGAGCATGCAATCATCAAGCTGTGTTAAAAAAGAATTATACTGAATGTGCTTTTTAAGCTCTCATATCTGCATTTAAATTTCCCACTAACCCTGTGTTACCTTGACCATGCTTCGAACAACCCGGCCATGGATGGAAAGAGACAGTCAGAGGGTAGTTAAGTTTCTTGTCTAAAGAAACAACGCAGTGCAATTTCCAGGGCTCGAACTCTGGACCTCCTTCTCGGAAGTCCGACACGCTAACCACTACACTACCGTGTTTCCATTGCGGATAAGACCCGGCATAAATGTTGATTTCACTTCTTCTTTTTCCATTTTCTTAAGAAAATGCCACTTCGGAAATTCAGAAACAGGACATCGACCGCAAGAGAAGCCATCAACAGATCTTAGAGGATTTGAGCAACATCCGTAACAAAGCACAGGACGTATGGAATAAAATTGGTAGGTGAAAAATTATCTATTATCCTGTCCCGACTTAGTTACGAGTTGAAGGCGAAGATTGACGATTCAACTTCGGGAAAGTTGGGTTGCAGTTATTTGAAGTTTCGTTGCGCACTGAACTAAGCATTTATCCTTTTCTTATCAGATCATAGTACGTTGCAAATGATGTCGTACCACACCGAGACAACTCATCATTACAAGGAAACCTTGGAAAACTTGAAGACCATCAATGAAACCATCGTGTATTTACTTCAGGTAACGCCTATTCTCAGTTCTGTACTTTGCAGTAGCGATACTCGCGTTTTATTACCAGTGCAACTGAGAAGCGAACCCTCCCCCCAAAAAAAAAACTTTTAGAGAGGAGTTGGCTTCTAACGAAACTGATGCTGCGTCGGTGAGAAATTGAAACACCGCAGAACGCTTAAAGGACGCATCAACATTCTTCTCGGCATCTTCTTTTCCTTTTGTGCTTGTGTTCCTAAGTTCTTGGTCTTGGTCTTGGTCTTGGTCATGTGTCACAACGTTTCGGCAATCCTGCCCTCCTCAGGTGACTGCAGTGATAACGGTTTTGTTTCGGTCTTGTGTCTATAGGTATGACTTTTTCCCACATGTGGGAACCGACTTTGTCCCACATGTGGCAGCCTAATTTTTTTGTTTTTTTTGTTTTTGCCAACATTCTAAGGGAGTTCTCAATCTCTAAGTCCTCTCATGATCTCCACTCGGGTGACAGATCCTTGAATGAATTCTGCTCTTGAATTCATTTGGGTACACCCACTCTCACTCAAACTTAAAAAACGAGTTAATCACGTAAAATTGTACCACTCAATGTTAGATTTACGGGCAGGTTACGTTTCCAGCGCATCCCTGTGTAAGAAGGCGTTCGATAAACCAGTTGTTTGTGCCCCTTTACTTTTAGACTGCTCCCTTGTGGACTTCTTCCTATTGGAGATCTGGGTAGTACGTGGTGTAAGACCTGACTATTATGTCCTGAGTAGTAGCTGTAGTACCTGTAGTAGTTGTAGCAGTATCTCGGGACATAATAGTCAGGTCTTACACCACGTATTACCTGGAAAACTCATTTTATGAATCGTGCTATTTATCCTTTTCTTCAGGTAACCAATAAGATGCAAGATAAAATCGATGATCGATTGAACTGGCTTTCCCGCCATCTGGGAGGAACTGGAGACAAGCTAGCAATTCTCAGTGCGTGTTTGTTGCATGTCGGGTATTTCCTTGTCGCCACGCTGTGCATTCTTTTCCTCAACGCTCCTCTGTTTACCAGGCTCTTTCTCCTCATCGTGGTGCCCGTGAACGCCTGGTGCGAGATCAAGTTTCGTTCTAGCCTGACATACGGGACACTGTCGTGTTTGCTTGTCCTCGCTTTATTAGGTATGTGACCTACTGACTTTAAACTCCAGAAGTTCATTTTCTTCCTGGTCCTTCTACGAAACACTCGAATTAATTTCGTTAAAACTCCTGGCTTGGAAAGAGATTATTTGACCCTTTTAGTCCCAACAGTGACCAATGAGTAACATCCCCTTACAATTCCAATAAAATAACTAGGAGATTGATGATGAGAATAAGGAAGTGATCAACCCAAGGATATGGACTTAATCAAGCACCAACTTCTCCAAACTTGCAAACAAGAAATTGTGTGGCACTCCTTAAGGAGAATTGATTTTTAGAACATAGGCTCCTGATTAGGAAAAAAGAGTAACATTTTACAAGAAACATTTCCTTCGGTTCGAAGTGGCTCTGTATCGTGTTAAACTAAATTTGTCAGTAGCGTAAGTTTTCTTTCATCTTAATCCTTCAGGCAACTGGGTCTTCTATTTCGTCAAGAAGAATTATTTTAGTTCCAAAGGTGATAACTTTCTCCGTGCGACTGCGTCACCAGCCGCGTTGAATGACCAATCGTACGTCAGGGGTCCTCGCCAGTTTGAACATGATATGACATCATCCAATGACGGTTATTTTCCGAGTAAGTAACCAATCAAAAGAAGGAATATCTGCAGTCTGGTTTCTTCCATATTTGGCTTGCATACCGAGATCAGGAGAAAAACAGTTTCAAAAGGTTTTTATTTCATTTTCTATTAAGGTTCTTTTGGAAGTCTTGAAGAAACGACTCTGCCTTCCACATCGAAGAGTCCAGTTGGGAGAACTAAGCGACAACTGGATCTTTCCTGCCCTGATGCCACTTCCACCCCAAGTCCCAAAGGGGCCACTCCACGCAGGCGCTGTGGTGCGGCAACCAGAAATGGATCCGCCTGCAGAAGAATGGCTTCCGGTGGAAGATTGACATGCGCTTCGCATTCCCGGATTCAACTTAGCTATAACCGGGATGAATGTTAAGGAGAACTACCAATAACAGCAGATCATAATTATTATGATTATATCACAAGAATATTTATAGGAGCTCTTGTCGATGCTCATAGAAATTACACCACAAAGGAGAAATTATTATATTTTAATCTCTTAGCTCACAAATATTGTAATGGTAGGATGTTAGTACTGGCATTTTTAAGTATGTATGTAATCTAATGTTTCTTTTTACACAAGATTTATTGAATAAATGTTACGTCAACTCGCTTCTCATTATTGAGGAATGCCTCACTTCAGGCACAAGATCATAGAATGAAACCTGTTTGTCATTTCTCCAAATCCGATACTTCACGGAATAGTATAAGTTGACTGCAAAAAGTAATAACCTTGTCGCTCGGTCAATATATCAAGGCCTCGGTCCGAGATTTCCCTGTAATAACCGAACAGACGATACTGGTATTCAAGAGAAATACAGATGGCTAGGAGGATTGGGTAAAGCTGGAGTCATGCGGACCTCCCGGAAAACATAGTTCCGTTTCTATTAATAACTTTTCTGAAGTTTTCAACTCCCAGCCAACGCCCCGGTTGTCTCTATGTCCCTAAAGTTCTCTTGTGGTATTGTAACACATTCTCTCTACAGGTACAGTATCAAATGTTTTGAGACCATTAAGTATATTTATATTGTAACAAAGGAGGCTTGAGTTCAGCTGATGCCACATTCCGCGTATTTAAATTTGTTAAATTGTTTCCACGGCCAGAAGGCCCTTTAGAAAACAGTCCTAAGAAAGTACGCGCGCTGATTGGTTAGAAATCGTGTTTCTATTAAACAATTAGATTATGAGCTCGAGATTTCTATCGCGTGATAGTTGACGAGGGCGCAGCCCGAGTCAACTATCACGCATAGAAATCGAGAGCGAATAATCTAATTGTTTTAGTATAAATCTACTAGTCGTTCAAAACTTTGTCTTTTCTGGAACAGCCTTGACCAGTAAACTGTCTAAATCTTCTTCACGAACACTTCGAAAACGTGAAGAAGCGGCCGCCATTACGCTACTCACTATCTATCACAGAATAGATAGTGGGTAGCGTAGCCAATCAGAGCGCGGCATTTGTGATAGAACGCTAGTAGATTTATACTAAAACTCGATAGAAACAGAACTAGCACGAGCTGTTGACGTAATGATGACGCGAGCAAAGAGAATTTACATTTTGATAATCAAAGCTAACAAGTTGCTTTTCTTTTTTTCGTCGCGGTGTTTTCTAAAAGAAATAGAAAACATGTTCTTCGTGTTTCTATTGAGTTATAGAAACACTCGTGAAAGTTTGGGAGAACTCGAAAAAGCTGTGGAAACACTCGCCTGCGGCTCGTGTTCCCACAGCATTTCTCGTTCTCCCAAACTTTCACTCGTGTTTCTATAACTCGATAGAAACACGGTACATGTTTTCTATTTCTTAATTAAAGAGCTCCCGGTTTTCACACAACAATTTAACCTGTAGAGAAGTTCTCCAATATATTTGTTCGCAAATCAATTTTCTAGAAAACAAATAGCTATTCATTGTTCCAGATTGTGGGTTCGCAAGTTTCAGCTATGCTGCTGTGGGAAAGAAACCCCAAAGAATACATGAATACTACATATGAGACTCGCATGATGGGTGGAGGCCCTTAGAGCCGCACCCTTTGCCCTTGGAGATAAACAGCTGATAAAGAGGTGCAGCTGTTATGAGTGAGCACACCCTGTCCCACCCGTTTGCCTTTCCCCTCCCCTCCCCCCTCGTCCCCGTTCAGTTTCCTAAAGTATGGCTCTTTACTGTTAAAAACTACTGACTAAACGTCCGCCTAGGGATATTATTTTCTTCTCTGTGAGCAACTCCCTCAACTTTACTCCTTTAGATGTTAAGCTATGGCAGATCTGTCCCGCAGTTCAAAAGTTCAGTTTGGAATGACACTATAGAGTCAGGGTCGGGGGGGGTGGGGGTAGGATAGAGAGAGAGCGCGCGGGAAGCGAATTTCTAATGAGAAGTGGAAAAACGAAACCCGAGTTTATTCTATTACTTTGACATATGACGGTAACAAATGTTTATCTATCTGCATCGGCAAAGAACGTTTTAGTTCGATGATACAGAGTACGTGGGCGCTATGATACACGCCCAAGTTATTTCCGTAGACCAAAATTGGTTTGAATGCATCATGACAAGAGAATCGCTATTGCAAACTTACAACATTTCCTGTTTCGTCTACTTTTTGATATCGTGTTTTGTCTATCGGTGTAAAAATCGTTACCGCTCCCTGGAAAATACTTGATCATAAACGAGAAAGAGTTGAAATATTCACTGCTTCAGCGACATCGCTTAAAAGCTTTTGAATCATAATTCTGGCACACGTTTCGAGTTTTTTCTCGAATATTCAACACGTGACCGTGTGGCGTCACAAAGTCATTACTTTCTGTGACCTCATCTTTAGTCCATCCCGTCACGCAACTACAACGCGTCGATCAAATGGACAACGGAAAAAAGGGCTACAACTTGTAATTTGTAGAGTTTTGATAATAAATCAAATCGTACACTTATGAGTTTTAGTATAACCTTGTAAAATTTTAGGGTGAATTTCCATTTTGCAGGAATGGTAAAGATATCTTGGTTCTGGTCCAGCCTCTGGGCGAGGCGGACGCGAAATTTGAGTAAACGAAAGTTGTATGACTTTGTCTCGGATATCACAAATTTCACGGCATGACTCAAAGGTGTAATGCTGATCACCGCAACCGCAAAGCGGTTTAACAGGGGCACGTATTGTGGGGGACTGAAGTTCGGATTTCTGTATTTCATTCTTCGTTTGCGACCATGACTCGCCATTTTCCGTTTTATGGTTGTTCGCTGGAAATGACTCAACGATTCGCACATTTCTTCGTTGGACTGTTTGTTCTTGCCGTTGTGGTCCTCGATGGACAAAGTTTCGCCTTCAACATCACACGATACACGGCAGGCGATAAGTTTCAAAACACGTTCGCCGCTTCGCAGTCTTGTAGTCGTCACGGTGCTGTGTGTGTTACCGATGGAGAAAACCCACCATTCTGTGGGAAAAACTGTTGTTACTGCAAGTGTGAAGAACAAAGTCCTACCTACCTTCTCAGTCAAGGGAATTGCACATCTGAGGATCATCTGATGTCAATGTTGAAGTCTCTAAACATTTCCCAAGGTGAGTTCAATTTGCTTGTTTGCGGAATACATTAACATAAATAAAGTCCTTTACTACAGGAACAGTAAAGTACCTTATACAAATAGACGATTGTTGAAACACCAACCGTGTGTTTTATAGTCAAGTACAACTCATCCGCTTTTCAAAGACTAGATTCACTATTTGGTTTGACCACTAATGAAAACGTTAGGACCACACTGTATAGTAAAACAGACAGTACCACAGTACAGTTCTGTTCAGTAGCTTTGCAAAGAATGGTCACACTGCATGGTTTGATCCACAGATGAAAAAGATAGAACCACACTGTATAGTAAAACAAACAGTACCACAGTGCAGTTCTGTTCAGTAGCTTTACAAAGAATGGTCACACTGCATGGTTTGATCCACAGATGAAAAAGATAGAACCACACTGTATAGTAAAACAAACAGTACCACAGTGCAGTTCTGTTCAGTAGCTTTACAAAGAATGGTCACACTGCATGGTTTGATCCACAGATGAAAAAGATAGAACCACACTGTATAGTAAAACAAACAGTACCACAGTACAGTATTGTTCAGTGGCTTTACAAAGAATGGTCACACTGCATGGTTTGATCCACAGATGAAAAAGATAGAACCACACTGTATAGTAAAACAAACAGTACCACAGTGCAGTTCTGTTCAGTAGCTTTACAAAGAATGGTCACACTGCATGGTTTGATCCACAGATGAAAAAGATAGAACCACACTGTATAGTAAAACAAACAGTACCACAGTGCAGTTCTGTTCAGTAGCTTTACAAAGAATGGTCACACTGCATGGTTTGATCCACAGATGAAAAAGATAGAACCACACTGTATAGTAAAACAAACAGTACCACAGTGCAGTTCTGTTCAGTAGCTTTACAAAGAATGGTCACACTGCATGGTTTGATCCACAGATGAAAAAGTTAGAACCAAACTGTATAGTAAAACCAGTATTACAGCCCATACAGTATTTCACTAACTAGACTGTCCTGTCTGAGTTCCTGCCGTTTTAAACAAACAGTACCGCAATACAGAAAGTTCAGGGAGCTCTTTTCAGTACGATTTAAGGCTTGAATAATCGTTACCACTTTATCTCGGCGCGTGCCAGGTTATCTATGTAGAAAGCAAAAATCTTAAAAATCGCCAATACTGAGCGTACGTGACATTTTATTTTCTTTAGTTCTCAACTAAAAGCACTGCTCTCGTGTGCTTAGTTTTGTGCAAAAAAGGAGCAAAGCCAGCTTGTTTACAGAATCGATATAGAACACTATCAAACATTAGCCTACTAAAAGATATAAAAAAACTTTTCACCCTCAAGTTCCCTCTTTCGATAAGCGGCTCATCAATTTTTAGGAGGGCCACTCGAAGACATATGTTGTAGTTCAGTTTTATCCTTGGTTCAAATTTTATTTTCCTTTGTTTCAAACTCATTATCATACACATCCATACCAGAAAACAAAGGAAAATAGAATTTGAACCAAGGAAAAAATTGAACTACAACACATACATATGCGGAAAGTTTGTTGATAAACGAGGTCAAAGTTAGTTTGTTGGCCCCTTGTTTTGCGAAACCTTGTGAAACCTTTGAACTTTATAGACGTATGGAATAGGATTCGCTGCTGAGGGCAGCTCAAAGAAATAACGTTAACATAAAAGATGTAAATGAAACAATTTAAATGGAGTGTTGAGAGTGCGGCTCGAACAAATTGAGGTAAATTTGTATCATTCTTTAAAGTCTAGACATCCTTTGGTCTGAGATTGGAATGCATAACCAACTGAGCGATGACAAAGTCGATAAAGCTGTATGAAGGATTGTCAAAATGATAGCCTGCGTGGCACTGTTCCGTGCGCGCGCCTTGCGTCTCGCGATCATAGTTTTCAGTTCATTTATAATCGACGCCCCGCGTACTTCAAGTTCTAAAAGTTTAAAAGAGAGAGCCTAAGGTTTTTGGTTTTCCATCTTCGTTTTATAGTTCACAACTGGCGGGGAATGCGCTACAAATGCTCTCAGCTCAAAAGATCAAACAGCACAGTATCACTCCGCACCTTGTAGACACTTGAAAGCAGGGCAGATAAGGGCAATCAGGAAGGGCGAAGTATCAATTTTGTAGCTTTTCACAATCATTCTGCCAATTGTAATGACACGTGACTTCCGATTTGTCCCATGTGGCTCATGATATGCCGGAAGTTGTAGGTGTTGTGAAGTAAAGTTTGCGTCCAAACCTTAGCCTCCCATGCGAACATTCTTTGGGGCTTCATCACGCGTTCCAGGGCCGTAGCTAGGAGGGGGGGGGGGTGGGTCCTGGGGAGCCATTGATCCCACCTTTGTGAGATAATTGTTTTATGTCCCTAAAATTCAAGAGGCGAAAACACGAAAATCCGAAGAATCAACATGCAACAAATTTGTCCCTCCCCACCCTCACTGATCATCCAAAAAATGTCACTTTTATTTAAGGGACGGACCATTAGAAAAGTGATGGGGGGGGGGGGGGTTGGGAAAAAAAAAAAAAAATTCATGCAAGGCAAAATGCCAAAAAAAAAATTCATGCAAAGAAGAAGGTAAAAAAAAAATTCATGCAGAAGGAAGGTCCAATTGTGACTTTTTCACACGTAGTAAAAAAAATTCGTGCAGAGAGGTTCACCTGAAAAAAAAATTCCTGCAAAAGCAGTGAGCGAAAAAAAAATTCGTGCAAGCTGAAAATTCCCCCCCCCCCCATCACTTTTCTAATGGTCCGTCCCTAAACACGGCGTGGATGTCGACATGCCGGTAATACATTCATGTCCTATATTTTGGAGCCGTTCTTCCAGACCTGTTTGAGTTTTCAATCGATAATTAGACGAAAACGTTAGCAGCAAAAAAATTTATACTTCTATACGTTTTTTTCTTACTTGATGCATTGTTTACATGAATTTTTTCAGCAAGATATCTTGAAAAGCAGAAGAGTTACAACGCTTTAAATGTTTGGTGTATATAGGACATGAATGTATTACCGACATGCCAGTCTGGTAAGTACCCTGGGTGTGGCACAGTGTGACCCCCCTCTTTGGAAAATCCTAGCTACGCCCCTGCTATCGCGTGGCAAACTCCATAGAACGTCTGCGAAGGGGGCATTCTCTCGTTTTCATTGGTCAAACCGCCTTTACTGAGCCTACGGTTCAAGGAGCATTTACAACAAACCCATGTTTTCATTGCCCAGCGGTAGCAATGAAGAGCAGTTCGGTTTATGGAAACAAGGTAATACATTCATGTCCTATATACACCAAACATTTAAATCATTGTAACTCTTCTGCTTTTCAGGATATCTTGCTGAAAAATTTATGTAAACAAAGCTCAAGTAAGAAACAACGTGTAGAAGTACATGTATAAGATTTTTTGCTGCAAACGTTTTCGAGTAATTATCGATTGAAAACTCAAACAGGTCTGGAAGAACGGCTCCAAAGTATAGGACATGAATGTATTACCGGAAACAAGGGCTAACCCTGCTGTCTGGGAGGCTTCGCCCTAACATGGCCTTGTTTAACTCTAGGGGCTCTTGCAAAAACGTCTACAAAAAAAACCGAGTTTACAATCCTCGATTCTCCAGGTATCTTTTTCTTATCCTTGAGACAAAAAAAAATCCAGATATGTGCGTGCACAAGAATATTTAGAATGCTATGTTTCTTTTCGCCTGTCTTTCCTCTCCCTCCTGATGTGTGTGATGTGGTGACTCAAAAAAACTCACTCTCTCATGGTTCTTAAGGTGCATGCTGTCAATTTTTTACATGCTTTCTCGCTCCGGCTCTCTGAGATTGATGCCATCATGCTTCAAAACTCACTCTCTGATTGGGTCTTAAGGCGCATGCTCCCCTTTTTTTTAGCCGCTCCCTCGCTCCCTCCCCTTGAAATTGATGTCGTCACATAAAAGAATGTACACTCTGATTGGTTCTTGAAATCACGTGCCATCCCTTTCTTTCTTGACCTTTAATTAGATTTCTCTCAACCTTTCGAGAATTATGCACGCACAGGTCTCGCGTTTATTGGCACCATCAAACTCCCGCCTCGTTAACATTGGCATCTTCGCTCTGTTGACTCGTTGGCAATTATTTATTTATCGGTTTCTTTATTTGTTGGTATTCCCAGGTTGTGACCATCGCATGGTTATTAGCGATACACTGACCTCTCACAAGCTTTGCTCCAAAGAATTGCTCTCCACACTGAGTACGAGAGGGCCTGGAAATACAAGTTTATTCTTATGCTCGTGGCAGAAAAGTAATCCCAGGGTGCACTATGAGCTGGCAAAGAAGTTATTAAAATGTGAAATTCTTCCAAGGTATTCGCGTTACCTTAACAACGACAGCTGGATTAATCTGTCGGGGCCGCAGCACGCTGGCCTAAAAAATCTCCAAATGGACATTCAAAAACATCCATCATTTGATGATATAAGCAGAATTGTTTTAAAGGTAAGAAGACACTCACTTTGTACTTTTGTATTGATCTTTATCTATTTAGTCATTCTAGGGTCACAGGTTTTGCGCCCTTGCGTCTCACAAGCGTTGTTGCCACCCTTCTCTTGTTGCAATCTCGTTACAAAAACCCGCTTTCCCTTGATCAGCGGTTCAAAGGGACGCGGGCTCTGGAAACGATATTGCTATTGGCGCCAAAAGAAAACAGGAAGCCAGAGTGTTAACAGTACCAAGACCTGGAAATGAGTGCTTAGCGCAAGCCGCTGTGTTTTATTTAAGTCATTTTATTTTCATGTTTATTTGGACCCAATCCGTAAGCGACTTGTCCAGGTTTCTTTTCTTTTCTTTTTTTTTTGCGCCATGTGACAGTAAAGAGAATTAGGTGTTAGATCTACTCAACATTCTTCAGTTGAAAACTTGTTGAATCCCCATCATCCATTTGTTTGACAGTCGATTCACGACCAAATGTAATAAAATGTTGTATTTTGGTCACTTCTTGGAGTGGAAGAGTTGAATTATTAGAGTGAGTATCACTTACGGTTGTCTTATTCATTGCACAGTGGACAAAAGATATTGGACGCCAGTATGACGGACACATTTTGTCACTCAGAGTGCGATGTCATGGCAAAGGAAAAGTGTTAAATTCTTGTTTGCATTTCAAGAAGAGTGGTTCTCGTAAGTTGACGTTCTTAATTGTGTTCTCTGTTAGATTTCTAATGTCTCAGAAAATTGAAAAATGAAAAACCAGATCTATTGGCGATTCCTCCACATTCACCTTCCCAGTAAAAAAAAAACTAGGTCCGCAATGAGTACACGCTGTGCTTACTAGACGACGTGACAGGCGCTCGACAATTGTGGACAAATAAATAATGGTAATTGAACTAAGTGAAGTGCAATTTGGTCTGAAATCATACGCGTGATTTCAAATATCGAACAAGCGCATAGCGCGAGTTCGATTTGAAATCACAAGTATGATTTCAGACCAAAATTGCACGACCCGAAGTTCAATTACCACTTTATTACACTCATTTTGAAATCACAGTTTTTTGTCAATACTACTTATTTATTTTTCCACTTCAGGAAGCTCGGTTTTTGAAGAAAAGTAACTTTTTAAAAATGATGCGATTTAGAGCAAAAATGGTGCAATTTATGAATAAAACACACTGCTATGAGCCAATCAAATTGCAGGGATCACCTGTGATTTCAAAATGGGTGTAATAAATAACTAAATCTGATGGCGCCGTAATGTGGCTACACACTTCATGTAAGCCACACAATACACTGTGCCATTTCAATGTCTTTTCTTTCCTTCTAGTTACAAACATGAAACCAACCTATCCGTCACTGACGACTAAAAACACGCGAGCCCCAAGTACTTCTGTCCATTGGACTGCACCAACTGTGTCAGCCGCATTTTCTACAGGGGCGACGCAAAAGGTCTCAACGCGTGAGATGGCGAATGTGACGTCATTCCAAAGCCATCCACATGACAACACGCTAATTGTTGTCTTGGCGTCTTTAGCGGGAGCTCTGTTCGCCGTACTCGCATGTATTTTCCTTCTATTTATCTCCAGAAAACGCAGACGGTATGTACGGGACTTAAAAATCATTTTGAATCTAATTGATGACTGATTCATAAGGGTTCATAACGCAAGAAAACCATGGGCACTTACCATTTGCACGGAAAAACCGGAAATTCCGGTAAAAGTTCAAATGGAACGGTTTATTCCAGTGGAACGTTTTCGGAAAAAAAGTAATACCTTCCAAGGTATTACCTTTTTCTCGGTTGTACCGGAATATCCGGAAGTTTCTGTACCATTTGAAAATACCAGTGCCAGGTTGCTCACGTTAATATTTTCGAGATGACAGCATGGCGGATATCGCGAATGATCATGATCAAGTGTTACAAGTTTATCGATGCGAAAACTGCTTGTTCTCCTCGCCAAATCTCTTCCAGTTCCTCCAACACACCTATCGCACCCCAGGTGTGAAAGATTTAAGTTTTCGTTGTTGATACTGTTATGTTTTTCTTTTGTTCTAACGGTTCGTGCTTTTGAGGAAAACATTGATATTAGGTCCCAGCTTACTGGCATCCGAGACTTCCGATCAAATGGTACAGATCAATCCGTTCCGTTTCCCGTTGACGAGAAAAAGTACAGTACCATTTGTCGCAAAAAAATCATCGAAAATTCCATTCAAATGGTAAGCGCTCCATGTACCCACAAGTACCCATTTTTAGCTCGTGCAGTTTTAGCTCAATAGCTATTGTGATGGATGGGGGAATTGGGATGTCAGACGTAAACAATAGGATTATTATTAATATTAATTAATATTAATATTATTATTAATATTAATATTATTATTAATAATTAGTATTAATATTATTAATAATACTAATACTAATTATTATTATTATTATTAATAATATTAAAATTTTATACTTTATTTTTAGCTCGTGTAGCTTTAGCTCAAGAGCTATTGTGATGGATGGGGGAATTGGGATGTCAGACGTAAACAATAGGATTAATATTATTATTAATAATTAGTATTAATATTATTAATAATACTAATACTAATTATTATTATTATTATTAATAATATTAAAATTTTATACTTTATTTTTAGCTCGTGTAGCTTTGGCTCAAGAGCTATTGTGATGGATGGGGGAATTGGGATGTCAGACGTAAACAATAGAATTTTCGGAACCCAACCGTCTCATGATCGTTAAAAGGTTCTATTTTCGGCAGTAAATCAAAGTTTAGAATATGCCACGTGATCTTTGCGTGTTCGACTCAAGTTCGGAAACGTGCAGCGGGACATAACACGTACCGGTAGGTACGTGGTGTAAGCATCATATAGTGGTTCCCCGTTAGTGAATATATGGCATACATTGCTCTCCATAGCCATACACGATGCTTACACCACGTACCTACCCACGTACCCCGTTTTGCTCCATGAACTCACCATAGGATGCCTTTGATTCTATTGCGGGTCAAATTAAACAGCCATTTTCCAATTCCGTTGTGCCACATTGTTAAAAGTCGAAAAATAGACTTTTTTTTTTGAGGAGGGGGGAATGAAGTTTAAGGTAATTGTAGTTGTTACAAATGACATAGTTATGGAAACTATCACCTTAAAAAATGACAAAAAATAAAACGGGGCACATATCGGAGAGCAAATTAGAATAACGATCTTGGTCAGGTGTTGAGAATTTCCGAAGTAGTAATCCCTAGATTATGAATTGTTTTTCTTGAGGTTAATATTTCTTACTGAGACTTCTTTTGCTTCAATGTTTAGACGTTATCAGGCAAAGAAGGGCAGCTCCAAAGGTAAGTCTTGTTTAATATAGTATGGTACTGTTTGTTTTACTATACAGTGTGGTTTTATCTTTTTTATCTGTGGATCAAACCATGCAGTGTGACCATTCTTTGTAAAGCTACTGAACAGTACTGTACTGTGGTACTATTTGTTTTACTATACAGTGTGGTTCTAACTTTTTCATCTGTGGATCAAACCACGCAGTGTGACCATTCTTTGTAAAGCTACTGAACAGTACTGTACTGTGGTACTATTTGTTTTACTATACAGTGTTGTTCTAACTTTTTCATTTGTGGATCAAACCATGCAGTGTGACCAGTCTTTGTAAAGCTACTGAACAGTACTGTACTGTGGTACTGTTTGTTTTACTATACATTGTGGTTCTAACGATTTCATCTGTGGATCAAACCATGCAGTGTGACCACTCTTTGTAATGCTACTGAACAGTACTGTACTGTGGTACTGTTTGTTTTACTATACAGTGTTGTTCTAACTTTTTCATCTGTGGATCAAACCATGCAGTGTGACCATTCTTTGTAAAACTACTGAACAGTACTGTACTGTGGTACTGTTTGTTTTACTATACAGTGTGGTTCTAACTTTTTCATCTGTGGATCAAACCATGCAGTGTGACCATTCTTTGTAAAGCTACTGAACAGTACTGTGCTATGGTACTGTTTGTTTTACTATACAGTGTTGTTCTAACTTTTTCATCTGTGGATCAAACCATGCAGTGTGACCATTCTTTGTAAAGCTACTGAATAGTACTGTACTGTGGTACTATACATTATAACCGAGGGTCCCCAATAGGTTTGACGGGATGCGGGATTTGGCATTTTTCCGTGGTGATGTTCGGGATTTTAGCCGAAAACAGGTGCGAGAAGTGGGAATTTCAGTTGCGAGTGGGAGCGGGATCTCGTGTTTTTATTCGGTTGGGATGCGAGATTGGCAAAGGAAACAGAGCGAGACACGGGATTTCAATTCCAATGTGAATTCATTCTAAGTTGACCAGCGCAAAAACCGCAAGGTGGCAGAAATGAACCTTTTGTGCGTGCAGCTGAGTCAGGTGTCAAGTAATGAATAGCAACGGCTCATTACCCTGTCAGGACTTGTCAAACATTGCCATTATCGCTTACCCCACGTTAACACCAGACCGTATGAGGTCTTTAAGTCCTATTGCGTTAATTATTATTTAACAAATTAATAATTAACGCAAAAACGTTTTTGAAAATAGAGCGGGATTGGAATTCCCACGTAAAAAAAGGGCAGGATGGCGGGATTAATAGGGAAAAATGGGCGAGAAAACGGGATCTGAGAACCTTATTGTGAACCCTCCGTAACCGTCAGCGTATCAAACCATGCAGTGTGACACATACCGTGTCTACTGTGGTGTTGCTCTTTTTGCTTAAGAATAAAGTGAACTAATAAGGTTTCTTCCCGATCAGAGGCAAAATAGTATTCATAGACAACTTATAGGGATTCTGTTTTTCTTTTTTTTTATAGCCAGTAATCCTGTCTATGGAAGAGGTGCTTCAGAAACCATAAAATTAGCGCCCTTAGAAGGCAATTTAGATGAAGAAGAGACCCCAGAGTATCAACCGCTGGTTCAAAACACTAAACCACGTGAACGCATAGACAGCCTGCCAGGTTACAGAGCTCTGTCTATGGACCAAAAATATAAACAGCAACAAGAACCAAATCGAGGCATTCGCTCGTCTAATTATTTAAGCTTGATAAAGGATGACGAAGAAGACGAGAAGGATTATCAGGGGCTTGTTAAGGAGAGAAAGGTTTGCCAATTTTTAACCATGTTAATACTTCATCTATTAAAAAATTAGATTATGAGCTCGAGATTTCTATCGCGTGATAGTTGACGAGGGTGCAGCTCGAGTCAACTATCACGCATAGAAATCGAGAGCGAATAATCTAATTGTTTTAGTATAAATCTACTAGTCGTGAAAACCTTTGTCTTTTCTGGAACAGCCTCGACCAGTAAACTGTCTAAATCTTCTTCACGGACACTTCGCGTGAAGAAGCGGCCGCCATTTTGTTAGCAAGGGTACACTGCTACGCTACTCACTATCTATAACAGAATAGATAGTGGGTAGCGTAGCCAATCAGAGCGCGGCACTTGTGATAGAACGCTAGTAGATTTATACTAAAATTCAATAGAACCTTAGGCTCTAAGTAACATTATTTGGCTGCCAGTTTCTAGAGCGGGCAAATGTGAGGCGAATCAGAAAGGATACAAAGGGGTAAGAAATGGTCTTTGCGAGCATTCGCGAGCAATGCGAGCAGGCGTTTTTTTGCGAGCACGAGCAGAGGTAAAAAAATTGCTTTGCGAGCATGCGAGCAACGGCAAAAATTTAGGGAGCACAAGCAAGCGAGCACTCGTTTAAATTTTGCGAGCAAATCGAGCAAAGGTAAAATTTTGCGAACAGTTAAAAATTTTAATGGACCATTCATCACCCCTATGTAAATCTAGTTTGTTAAGCAAGCGCAAGGTCAATATGGCTATTTATAGTTCACCTCCAATTTTTCTCCGATTCTTATTGGTTTAAATCGATCACGTGATGCGACAGTGTTCGTCCGCGGAGAGACACTGTCAACTCATAGTGCCCTTCCAAGGAAAATACCCGGATGAATAGTACTCGTCCGTGAAATTTTAATAAGTATCGCTATTCGCTTCGCCGAAGTCAGCAAAGAAGATGTGTCTATCCTTGTTAATGAGGTTGTACCCTCTCCCCACTCCCCCCCCAAAAAATAAATAAAATAAAGGTACGCATGAATAAATATTTGATTTCGTCTGCATTCAGTGGGTTTTGACTGTTTTTCAACCGGCAAATTTAGTGGTGAACAATAAAGACAATAAAGTGTTGCCCTCTCGGGCAAATATTTTTTTTAAAAACACCAAATTTCCGCGGGGCAACTATCAGCCGATAGTTTCTCGACCGAAACACTCTATTGTTTAAATAGTGGTCAACAACGAGGGCAATACCCGGCCTCAAGCTTGAGCTCGGTCAATAAAGGATTTATAAAACAGTGGAACCCTTTACTCTTAATGTGGCCTTATTATCTGATTGGTTCCACAAGCAAGTAGAATGAGGCGAATCCTGAGTTATGATTGGCTACCGGAGCGGGTAAGAATGACGTATCTTGCCCATCTGGGATTACCCGCTTTCTCCCGCGCGACAAACCAAACTAAAAATAAAGTGGCCCTAAACTTGTTCGGAGAAGGTGGCTGGATGTCGGCCTTGTCCTTGGCCAATACGCAGTCATATTTACCTCACGCCTGGTCAATAACACACATTTATTTGTTTTCGGGGTTTTTTGTTGTGGTTTAGACATTGGAGTCTATAGAAGAGGAAAAAATCCCAGATTACCAAGAAATTGAAGAACGGACGGACAGCGAAGGTGAGTCGCACTCTTTTTTCCATTTCATTCTATCAGGGAAATTTTGGACAACTGTTTTGTTTCATCTCGATTCCAGAAACGCTGAATCAATCACACAGCTCTTCACTGGAAATCGTTTCCGATTACGAAGAGCCACCCACGAATGCTCGCACGAAAAAAAACACGAACAGCCACGGTTTAAAAAGACGAAAACAATTAAATGATCCGTCCACAGCAATAAACGATTATGACGAACCCGAAGGAGTGATCAGCATATCAGATCACGAAGACGAACATTTGCCGGATACTAACGAAGCAACGACGGATAATTTGAACTTTCACGATTATTCCGAACTTGAAGACAGCGATGAAGATTCAAGCAGTCACGTGGAAGTTGATGATGTGACCGCTGACCATGATTACGATGATCCTGCGGATTAAAAGCGACGCGCATTTGGAGTAAGCCTGTGGTGACAAAAGTTATTTAAAGATATAGATTGCGCAAATAGCTGCACATGCATAATTAAACACCAGGCTGGGCGCGTTTAAAGTGCCCTCAAAAGGAACCATTCTACAGTATCTGTACATAGCTCCGTTATTGGAGACCTTACGCAACAGGATGGCTGGAAGACTCAGGACGTCATAATGACGAAAAAATGTCACGTAAGAATGAGAATGCACAGTCTCGCGTGACATTTTATCGTCATTCTGCCGTCCAGAGTCTTCCAGCCATCCTGTTGCGTAAGGTCTCCATTAACCCAACCAGACCCGCCGAAAGGTTTAAAATTGCATTGAGCTCGACTGAGGTCCGTAACCATATCCAAAGGTTTGGGCTGGAAACTATTGTGCAACATTCCACCCTGTCGTGAACCACCATTGTCGCCTCCCTAGAAATAGTACCACAGAACTGGTCTGCATCTTTCCGAAGAATAGCTGTAGTTACCTCGTATATTGTACGTTATAGTAAGAAGTAAAAAGTAAGCTACGTCTCTGCATCATATATTGGGGATACTACTGATAATTGTACGATATATGAAGTAACTAAGGGACGGACCATTAGAAAAGTAATGGGGGGGGGGGGGTGGGGAAAAAGCCAAAAAAAATTCATGCAGAGGGAAGATCCAATTGTGACTTTTTCACACGTAGTAAAAAAAAATCCTGCACAATTGTGAGCGAAAAAAAAAAAATCGTGCAAGCTGAAAATTCCCCACCCCCCACCCCCCATCACTTTTCTAATGGTCCGTCCCTAAGAATGGCCACACTGTAAGCATTTATCCACAGTTGGAAAAGATTAGAACCAAGCTGTGTAAAAGAACAAATAATACAACGGTACACTTCTCACGCTTCATGACCTCAGTCGGCATAGTACCACAGTACAGCACTGTTCGGTAGCTGTCTTGGTGCGTATAAGACCCACTGAACCAAGTTATGGTTCCCTGGTTCGCCAGATGGGCATATTTTATATCTCACCTTGATAACGTGAGAACCATCTGTTGAGTATGTAAATGTCGCAAGACAGCCTGTGGGTTTGAGAAGGATATTCTTAGCAGGCAGGGATAAAGATGTTATCAGACGGTTTCGTAACTGTGGCGTGCTGTGTTTCCAGGGGCATAAAGGCAAATACCGACTCGTATGAATAAGGGGTTTGATCCACAGATGAAAAATTTACAACCACACTACATGGTAAAACAAACAGTACCACAGTACAGCACTATTCGGTAGCTTTACAAAGAATGGTCACATTGCATGGTTTGACACACAGATGAAAACTACACAACATACATTACTGTTCAGTACCTTACTACGTTAGCATCACATTGCATAACAACCAATTCAATTGAAGTTATTTCAGGTGAAATGGTTTTAAATTTCTATTGCATAACGAAGAATGAAATTCAAATCAACTTTGCATGGAAACATGCGAAACTGTTTCCCAGACACAAGTCATTTTCTTCTCAAGATGTTAACTTTCCAAGACGTTTTCTGTACCTCGCAGAATATTTTTAACGGCACTACGTTGCTACTCTCATATTTTTAAATACTCTCTGTTTGTTGACAGTTGATTATGATTAACAAAACATGTTTTCGTGAAGTTTCTAGGAAATTTTCTTAATTCGAGCGACATGCTGTGCTGACCATTGCGAAAAACGTTTGAAATGCGTTCATTGTTCACAGGTGGGGGTTGTTTTTTTTGTTCAGGAAAGGGTACAGCAAGAATGAACCCTCTTTGATTGGATTAGTTTACGTGAACAACGATTTTTATGGCTGTGGAGATGTAATGGTAAAACAAGGAGTGCTATTTGAAAGTAAGGTTGGGTGAGTTTACAAAGAATGGTCATCCTGCATGGTTTGACCCACGGATGGAAAACCCAAAACTACAATGACGAGTAAAACAAACAGTACCACAGTACAGTACTGTTCAGTAGCTTTACAAAGAATGGTCACCCTGCATGGTTTGATCCACAGATGAAAAAGATAGAACCACACTGCATAGTAAAACAAACAGTACCACAGTACAGTACTGTTCAGTAGCTTTCCATAGAATGGTCACACTGCATGGTTTGATCCACAGATGAAAACTTTAGGAACTACATATTGAAACCAAAAATACCACAATGCTATTTGGTAGCTCTCTGGAGAAAGATCAAATTTAGTGGTTTTATCTCGAGATGAAAACTGAAACGTAAAATGCCCCACTGTATCTGAACTGAGTAAAGTGGAGTACTGTTCAGCAGCTTTCCAGGGAACCCAGCAACAATTTAACGGTAATCCGAGAGAACTTTCCTTTTGTCATCAATAATAATAACAAGGTGCTTTTACAGCCATGTGAAGCACAGTCTTGAAGCACGTTTATAGAACACTATATCACCCGTCGAAACGGTGTTAGATGCGTCCTTTGGCCAATAGATAAATGAACGTTGGAATGCCCCAATATATTGAGAACAACATTTGTATGCGGTTCAAGGAAAGGTATTAACAACGCGCTGACTTCCTAAAACAGTGAAACGAATAGCACCTCCGCAAAAAAACAAACAGTACATTTCATTCCTTTCAGAACTTAAACGAAAACAGACGAGTTCTCGTTGTTCAGTAAAACAAATGTTGCTAAGTCCATAAGTTCATGTTTGCATTGACATGAGCAACCCCCTCCCTCCCCTCCCTTCCACAACCAATCTGAATACCGTAGGGAAAGTATTATCTCGAACTTGTACCCATAAGAGTCCATGATGTAAGGACCAAATTGTCGGGGAATTTCAGTCCCTCAGAAGCGGTTTGAACTGATTCCGGAAATATTTTTAGGTTTTTCCTAAATCTTAGCTGTGATGTTTACCAGACGTGTCAGACAGAACACTTACAGCAACAATCAAAGTGCAGTGTTAATCCAATATCACACAATAACGTATTCAAGTTTCAAGAAATTACCTTTTTAAATTAGTGTTGATATTTTTGGGTCCAATTTTGATTATGTTACTTAAATGAACTAATAACATCATGTGACTGTCAAAACAAGCCCGAAATAACAGATTGATATAAAATATTTGCATTTTATCCGGACAAAGAAGGAAACCATATTTCGGTCTAAAACGGATAAACTCTTCAGATATTTGTTTTTGTTATACATGGAAAAAGTTATTCTTGTTTGAAGAAGGGTCAGGAAAGCGAAATATTGGCAAACAGACACCGAAACTAAATGTCAAGTTTTTTAATCATTTTCCACCACCTTTTGGTTTATTCATGAGTTATTTGACAAGCAAATCGTGGAGTCAGTTTCAGTAGCGTGGGCTTGACTGGCTGTTTTCAAACCGACAGACGGGCAACTGGTTTGCATAAACTTAAGTGAGCGCAATTTCGACTAAAATCGCTGGGTTGTGAAGATCTTCGTCAAAGTTCGACCGAAGATGTTTACTGTGAAAAACGCGAATTTCCTCGCGTTTGTCTGTGCTTTGGGGATTGTAAGCATATCCTCTAGCAACATAACGACAGAGTCACCAAGTATCGTCCAAGGTAAGTTACGGTCAGTTCCCAATTAAATTGTGATAATAAGCATTCATATTCCTGGGTTCTCTTCCTTGGCGATCGTTTGCACAAGACATGTCTGCCCTTGCCCAGTCTGCTAACCATGTTAAAGAATATTTTGAGAACCCAATAACCCGGAGACCGAGCATCAAATCTTGTGGCAGTTTTATTAATTTTGTTCATCATTGCCGGATTACCGTGAGTTTGATTTGGGATCTCTGTCACAAGCGAGAGCAATCAACAAATAGAAAGCTGATATTAGCTTCATCATGAAACGCTTAAACAGCCATTGCGTGTCTTAAAAGCGAAAATGATTATCTTACAAGGAAATCCTTTCAGTCTCCCATCCTACTCGCATGAGTAAAAATTATTTATAAACATGCCTACATTGAAGCGATAAACAATCGATAGAGGACATGTGCTTGTGAGAAGTAGGATATTACTTTACATGTAATTCAACGGTATTTTTAGTTAGACAAAGAAAGTATATTTAGATCTTTATTGACTCGTGAGTGAATAATTCCTTTTCAGAACAAAAAGATTTTCTGTATGCAATGTTTTAAGGTTTCCACTAACTTACGTAACCATTGCTCCTAAAACAGACAGCTGTTAAAATACGTTTATTGAGCGCGCAGATTGGTTGTTGATTTAAACCTTATGCTCGCGTGAGCGTCAAATTGAAAACCGCTAAAACAACAAATGATAATACAATTAAAAGAAAATTGTTGACTGAATATAAAACACGAAAACATGGATGCGATTTTGAATTAATTAAACAGAGTGTATTAAAGCGAACCACTGCTTGGTTATATTACAAATAATGCCTCATTATGCCTCAAGAAATAACAATTTCATATAATACCAGATAGCAGAATAGAAAGATGAAACCTTTCCATACTTTTCGGTCGCAATTGGTTGAGTTAAAAGTGTTATTATGAGAACAGGTTTTAATGACTTTGTGATATTCTGCTATGCAATAAAGGATAATTAGAAAGAAAGTATTACCGTTTGGACTTTGTAATCTGTAATCTTGCAAAGTCTGGACTTCGCTCCTATATTTGTTACCTCTGAAGAACACTCGTTGACCGTAACAGGATGAGACGGGACGGGACGGGACTGGACGGGACGAGTCACTGTTCGTTCAGTTTCATAAGCCACATCGCCGTCAGAAATACCAAACTACGGGAAAAAAGAAACTTTTTCGATAAAAAGTGAAGACCAAACAGCAGCACCGAAAAAACATTCAACTTTCCATCTGATTGTCAGATATAATGAGGATATTACATGGTCGCGCGCAGATATGAAATTCCTCTTCGAGTATTGAAAAGAGTTCGAGGACAGTGAACGCGTGAAATAGTATTTATTAGAGGTATAGAATGATGCATCAGGAACGTTTCTTTTAAGCCCGAAAATCTCGATACTGACCACAAAATTCATGATTTGTAAATTCGAAATTCTTAAATTCTGCTTTAACATCTTTAACGTTAGTGGTTTGCACCGACCACAGTTCGCTTCATGTAATAAACAGTGTTTTCCTTGTTCTTTATTTAGGAGTTCAGCAGACGGTTTCTGAGACTAAAAGTGAACCGACAGCTTCTCGTCCTCCGTTCGAAATAAGAACATCCAAAAATGTCGAGGTTCGAGCGTCGACTTCATCTTTAGAAACAGTTGCGACAAACCTTGCTGATTTAGGAGTTCAGCAGACGGTTCCCGAGACTAAAAGTGAACCGACAGCTTCTCGTCCTCCGTCCGAAATAAGAACATCCCAAAATGTCGAGGTTCGAGCGTCGACTTCATCTTTAGAAACAGTTGCGACAAACCTTGCTGATTTAGGAGTTCAGCAGACGGTTCCCGAGACTAAAAGTGAACCGACAGCTTCTCGTCCTCCGTCCGAAATAAGAACATCCCAAAATGTCGAGGTTCGAGCGTCGACTTCATCTTTAGAAACAGTTGCGACAAACCTTGCTGATTTAGGAGTTCAGCAGACGGTTCCCGAGACTAAAAGTGAACCGACAGCTTCTCGTCCTCCGACCGAAATAAGAACATCCCAAAATGTCGAGGTTCGAGCGTCGACTTCGTCTTTAGAAACAGTTGCGTCAAACCTTGCTCCGGAAATCATTACAAAATCTACTCCCAATGAAAAACCATCGCGTTCTTCGGTAAAATCTATGAGCGCATTTCAAGATATTCCAGTTCAATCTACAAGGGAGCCAATAGAAACTCTTTTACCATCATTATCATCATCACACTCACCCTCACCCTCGCTGTCACTCTCATCCTTATCATTAATATTATTATCATCATCACCACAACAACCACCACTACCACCATCAATATCATCATCATCATCATCATCAGTACCACCACTAATACCATCATCACCACCACCATCTTTATCAAAACCGATGTCGTCGTCAACATCATCACCACTTCCACTCCTACCATCATCATCATTATTGTCCTTCTCATCATCATCATCATCATCATCATCATCACCACCAACATCGTCATCATTATCATCATCCTTCCCACCGATAGCATCATCACTACCATCATCTTCAACATCTCAAGCAGGACAGTCCTTGTTGTCTCAAACGTCGAAAGTAACTCCACATTTACCAGTAGCATCAAGTGATGTGGTAACATCATCAAAATTCAATAGTATATCGAAGTCATCCCAAACATTAACCACTTCATCCAGACAATTAAGTACAACGAAAACATCGATGGTTGTACAGCCTACGTCATCTCAACAACTAAAACCAGTGACGTCACCTTCAGTCGTAATAAAAGTGATGACCTCATTGTTCTCGACTACAAAGGTTACTACTTCTATGTCTTCATCGAAACTTTTAGCTGTCTCGACGACTACTTTGTTAGCTTTGTCGACACAAGGAGAATTTAAAAAACAAACTAAAGCCAAAGCAACAATCTCAATGGAAATATCAACAACCATTACAACCAAAAGTACTGCTACTTCCGCAGAACAAGTTCCGCCCATGGAGGGAAAGTCTACCACATCAATAGCAGGCCAGGCCACCCCAGCTACTACTTCCAGCCAAATGGACCTAGTTATTAAATCCACAGGCCGAGTCACCACAAGTCAAAAGGTTACTATGCAAGAAGGCCAGGCCACCTACGCCACTTCCAGTATACAAGACCTGGTTACTAAATCCCCAGAAATCGTTTCACCAAACCCTACGAAGGAAATGATAACCACACCTGAAGGCCAGGTTACTACTCCAAGCCCGACTACTATTGATTCCACATCTGAACCGGGTGAAGCCCAGGCTTCCACAGGTCGAAAAATTCTCCTCGTCTCTGTTTACGTCATTTGCGGAGTGCTGTTTATCGCCGTGGTCGTGTTGATTGTCGTTCTCTATAGGTCTGTTAAGAGGAAAAGGTGAGTAGGGAACTTAGTATACCAGGAGAAAATGAGGAAGGAGAACATAACCCCGTCTGATATGATAAGGGGATAGAATCTATTTTTAGCGCGGAATCTAATTATATCTCGTTCCATTGCTGCGCGGTTTCCCTATGGCGCATTGAAATTACAACCACGTGATGAGGACATCAACCATTGGTCAGTTAAAATAGTTTCTGGATCTAAAAATAGATTCTGTCCCCTTTTCATAGTAAGAGAACCCAGTATGGAAGATGCGTTCTCTTACCTCATTTTCTCTTGAGTATACTCAATACCGTAGGCAATGATGTCAGGGTTGACACGCATGTTTATGTAATGATTCCTAATTATAGCGACTGGTTAATTTTCTGTTACTTCATGAAAGATACGAATTATAGAATGTGGACTAGACTAAGTCCTCTGAACCCCGATCTGCCGCCACCGGACGTGTTTCCACGCCCTCCGGCCACGACATGCCGGTACGCTGGAGATCCTCCTAGATCACCCTCCATCTGTTATTAAATACAGGTGGGATTTTAATCGTTAACTTGTTTTCTATGGTTGCAAATCTGACCGAGGAAGTATTAACGCATTCTTGAATATGTAGTATGGATTGTTCAGGCGGAATTAACAAACAAGAGTCCTATTAAGTACGCCATAAGCATCCATGAGCATTACAGTGAGGCATGCGGACCTCTCAGAAAACAGACTTCCGTGTCCAAAAATAACTTTTCTGAAGTTCTGATATCCCAAGGGGTGCACTGGGAGTGTCCCTCTCTGCCTCTTATACTCTCTTGGCTGACCTAATCATACTTGTCCAATACTTTGACAAATTTATGTACAGCATTGTATTAAAATGCATTGTGTTGTATTGTGTGGTTTTAGAATGCTTTGTTGAACCATATAATACACTAATACAATGCAATGCATAAATTTGTCGGGATATTGGACAAGCCTGGACCTCATTGCCTAGTATAAACCAGAAACCATCAACCTATAACACAGAATGGATTTAATTTGCTAAATAGATTTAACATGAAAAAAAAGAAGAGGTTGGAACAGGGTTCAAACACGTGAACATTGAAATTGCACACCTTCTAAACTGCCTTGTGCTCTTTTGCAGGAGTAAAAACCTGAGAACAAATGTAGATGCAGGTAAAGCCATGTTTTGTTTACTAATTAGTTTGTCAGTGTCTTCTTCGCGCCCTCTGGCACACAAGTCCTCCGCAGAGCTTTTCTACCTTTTGCGACAGCTCTTGCCTCCACTCATGACTTACACCCCACCTTCCTTCTTCTTCCTTCTTCTTCCTTTCCACTGTTCGCCTCCATATGGTTTTAGGTCTTACCAAGAGAAAATGAGGAAAGAGAACATAACCCCGTCTGATATGATAAGGGGACAGAATCTTTTTTTAACCTGGAATCTATTTATGTCTCGTTCCATGGCTGCGCGGATTCCACATGGCGCATTGAAATTACAACCACGTGATGAGAAGGGCATCAGCCATTGGTCAGTTAAAATAGTTTCATAGTAAGAGAACCCAGTATGGAAGATACGTTCTTTTACCTCATTTTCTCTTGGTCTTACTCTTTTCCTTCTCACTTCCTTCCCTCCTGGCGCCCATGTCAGTGCAACTATATGATGTCATCGTTCTAATCTGTACTCGATATATTGCGATCATCTTCCACCTTCTCCTTGCCTCATCAGCCTGCTTTCTCTTTCTCTTTCTTTTTTTCCTTTCTTTCTCTTTTTCTGAACTGGTCCTGCCACCTGATTCGTAGTTAAGAAATAGAAAACATGTTCTCCGTGTTTCTATCGAGTTTTAGTATAAATCTACTAGCGTTCTATCACAAATTCCGCGCTCTGATTGGCTACGCTACCCACTATCTATTCTGTGATAGATAGTGAGTAGCGTAATGGCGGCCGCTTCTTCACGTTTTCGAAGTGTCCGTGAAGAAGATTTAGACAGTTTACTGCTCGAGGCTGTTCCAGAAAAGACAAAGTTTTGAACGACTAGTAGATTTATACTAAAACAATTAGATTATTCGCTCTCGATTTCTATGCGTGATAGTTGACTCGGGCTGCGCCCTCGTCAACTATCACGCGATAGAAATCTCGAGCTCATAATCTAATTGTTTAATAGAAACACGAGTGGAAGTTTGGGAGAACGAGAAATGCTGTGGGAACACGAGCCGCAGGCGAGTGTTTCCACAGCTTTTTCGAGTTCTCCCAAACTTTCACGAGTGTTTCTATAACTCAATAGAAACACGAAGAACATGTTTTCTATTTCTTTTAGAAAACACCGCGACGAAAAAAAGAAAAGCAACTTGTTAGCTTTGATTATCAAAATGTAAATTCTCTTTGCTCGCGTCATCATTACGTCAACAGCTCGTGCTAGTTCTGTGTTTCTATCGAGTTATAGAAACACGATTTCTAACCAATCAGCGCGCGTACTTTCTTAGGATTGTTTTCTAAAATCTCTTGCAGGCATGTTTTATGAAATACATTGACCTTACGGGTTGATAACGGGCTTAATAATATACATGCAAAAATATCAACTCGCTGATTGGCTGAGAGCGCGCTAATCAATCCCAAACAGCGCAGAAAATTGAAATTGAGTGCAGAAAGTTGAAATTGAGTGCAGAAAGTTGAAATTGAGTGCAGAAAGTTGAAATTGAGTGCAGAAAGTTGAAATTGAGTGAAGAAATGTGAAATGAAATTTTTGCATATATCTTATTAACAATTAATCAAATGATTTCTAGTGCAATTTTGTATAAATTAACACTCCTAAATGTTTCACAGAAAACAAATTGCATTCATCCTACAGGCTCGTGCACTTTTTTTCAGTCTTTGAAAAATTTACTAGTGCCCATTTATTTCAAATTGCATTCGAAATCATTTGATTACCTGTACCAGGAGCCCATTATGGACTCCTGCCTATACGAACTGCTTAGTTTCAAAAGCTCAGTTAAAGTTTGTCGTCTTCCCTCTGTTTTTTTTTCCTAGATGACGTGGACGGCAATGTTTTTACTCTCCGAGTGATAAACAATGAAGGGTCAAGAGGAAATCTTGTAGAGGAAATGAAAACAAACCCGGAAGAATCCAAACCTTTATTGGATTCCAGTGGTGGCAATAGAGAACCGGCACCAGCTGAAGATGCTGAAGAACAGACATGCGCAGCAGAAGAGTCAGATACTGCAAATTTGACTCCTGAAAAGAAACAGGACGACTGAGGAAACACGAAAAGTTTATATTGCATTTAAGCAGGAGCCCATGACCAGGAGCGTTCCTCTTCCATATCAGCCCTTTGCCCCAGCACAGTAGTAGATGGTGCTATTTGTTCCTCTTCCATATCAGCCCTTGTCCCCAGTCCCCAGTTCCTTTCTGATTCGAATTTCTACTGTCGCCTTTATAATGGCGGATAATAGCGACGGAGCGTGCGAAAATTCTTCGCGGGAAATATGAGTTCTAAAAATCACCACATCTGCTACTGTGCTGAGGACGCCACCCAACACAGAGGAACGCTCCTGGTGATGGGCTCCTGATTTAAGATGTAACGCTATTCACATCATATTATCTGGCGTTTTAATTGGACGGCAGCCCATCAGGTGATCTGCCTAGACCTGCACATCAATGATGGTCTGCTCATGCGGATTACCATCCTGCTGTGATTTTGCTGCAAATAATATTCTGCTCGTGCCCAGTTCCGTCAAACCTAACCATGTATCCATGGCAACCGGGACTGTCTGCTTGAGCGAGAATAGTTAAAATTCGAAAAAGTCAACTCGACATAGGTGAATGATAAAAATGACAAAATGTAATCGAACAAATATCATGATATCGTGAATCAATAATTGATCTGCTCGCCGCTGATTGTTCTTCGATCTGTTTTTTATTAAGTGATGTGCAATAAGTAATATTTGTAATTTTAGGCTGCTGAATGCGATAATTATATTAGGATTTATTTATTCTATGTTGCTTTTTCCGAGTGCGCGTTTTACCGAACAACAGCGACGAAAACCTCCTGCGAAAACTTGATCTATTTAAGACATTAACTCTTGGTAAAAAAAAATAATAATAACCGACACACTGCAGAAAGGGGGATCATACTTTGTTGTCTTTGAAAAATTTGAGTTACATGAGAGCTTCCAGTGTGCTTCGAGAAACGCACCTCAGGTACTCAAAACACAGACCTTGTCACCCCACCCTTCTGTTTCTACGTTTTGTTACCTGCCGCTGCTTCGGGAAATGAGCCCGCGCTCACCTCCGGAATTCGTGAATAAGAACCACTTATTCACAACAAGGCGACGACCTCGAGGTCGCTTCCAAAAAAAGTAAATCGCTTGTCATAAAGATTGGCATGCAATGCGAACAAAACGAAATGTCAAAATTCGGTCGCGACAACTATAATTGACGATTTTGACTTTTGCAATAGTAACGCAATTGCGTGCATAGTTCAAAGGTCAAATCATAAACTTCGTTACTACCGTCAGTGAAAATATAGGATTTGTTTCATATATCGTACTCACATTGTTGGTACGATACTGAAAGTTATCTCACCCAGGTACAGGTCTCAAAGTCAGTGGAACTCTCACTGAAACAGCAATTAACAAGGACAACAGCAGGATAGAAATACACCGATCAGAGCGTACCACCAAGTCTTCATAACGGTGTACCATCACCAGTTGATCCCATGCATCGCCTGAGTAAGAAGCGGCAGTCAGTGGTCGAAACGTCGCGATCTATAGTAGTTACTACCTCGTGAGACAAATGAAAAGTTCATATATTGTAAACATACAAGGAATTTCAAAAAAGTAAGAAATGTGTTTGTAGTGTGTGAAGCGTTCCCGATTTGATGAAACTAGGCGCGCATGGTGGTCTCGGCTAGTATTTTAGCAAGCGCGCAAGGTGGTGTCGGGTACATCTGATTTTTGCAACCACGAGATCGCGTTTCGTCGCCATCATAACTGCGAGCAGGATTCCAAGTTGAGTACTTTGTACTTCAGTGATTTCTTTTAACTCAAAAGCATTCAACAGTACTGAATAGAATTATTCGGTACAACTCACAAAACGTACCTGTTACACAGCTAATAATATACATGCAAAAATTTCAGCATGCTCATTGGCTGAGAGCACGTCAATTAATCCCAAACAGTGCAGAAAATTGAAATTGAGTGCAAAAATTTGAAATTGAGTGCAGAAAGTTGAAATTAAATTTTTGCATGTATATTATTAACAAGTAATCACATGATTTGTCTCGTGCAATTTGGGATAAATCAGCACTCGTAAATTTTTCAAAGACTACAAATTGCACTCGCCCTACGGGCTCGTGCAGTTTGGTTAGCCTTTGAAAAATTTACTCGTGCTGATTTATCCCAAATTGCACTCGAAATCATGTGATTACCTCTACATATTGATACAATACTGTATGATTGTAATAGATTTCATTGTCAAATTAAGTCAGGGGCACCCAACGTCAATTTTCGGAAAATATCTGTTCGGAAGACGATTGAGATCTAGAATTTTCGGAACATTTGTTAAAATAATTTCTTGCTTGTTTGCCTCTCCTAGGATTTTCGAACATCTAAAAAATGGTATTATTGCCCATTTTTAACGGATTTTAACGTAATAACGTCACCTAGAATTTTCTTTCAAGGTCTTTTTTCTGGCTGAAATTTTCGAACAGGTAAGTTTTGATCGCTATAATTTTCGGATCACAAGACTTTCAGCTAGGAAATCCGAACAGATTAAAAAATTTTAGGGGATAAAAATATGCTTATATCTACCTTTTAAATACTAAAACAATTTAACAATGCTATGTTGAAGTGGTTTTGAACTCATGATATTCTCGTTGGGTGCCCCTGTTAAGTTAACAGAGAAATATGTTGACTAATTGCATGGATTTTTAGAAACATCAAATTTTCAACAGTCATATGCACAGTATTTGTATAGGTAATAGCATGGTTTGTAGTGATATTTGGTATAAATACCACGAGGGATATTTCAAAATTGTTGTACGTAATTTCAAGAGCCGTTAGGCGAGTGAAATTTGAGACAATTTTGAAATATCTCGAGTGGTATTTATGCCAAATATCACGTACAAATCATGCTATTATTTGTTTATACTACTACTCGCAAAAGGTTTGTAATTTTCACATGTAGGTATTTCAAATTAAGCAGAAATACCACTGCTCTTAGCCAATCAAATTACAGAAATTTCTCATGTAGTAATATAAATATTCAAAACACATCGTCATAAACCGGTATTCAAAAGCGGAGGCAACTCCAGTGAACACTATTTCTAGTTCTATATACTTGTAACTTCATTAACAGTTCCCCTTTATAATAACCAGAGATTTGATCATCAAAGCATTAACGGAATTTCGAGTGTCCAACCGCAGCTCAAATACGACATTTATTTTCGTATCTGACTCAAATTGTGCTGTTTGCCCCCACCCACGAACATTCATGTTGTCGTTCTTTGTGAAAACAGCAGCAGACTCTTAGCACCAAAAGTGTTGATTTTCTCCTACCTGATGTATCCTACCCATATATGGACGTGGATAGCTTTTTCTTGTTGGTGTTATAATAATGTGTAAAAAGCTTAGTTGTCAGCGAAACGAAATTCCGTCTAAACAGGAAAGACGTAAAAACGTCGCTTCGGGACCTTTAGTCACATGAGCTAAACCGTTTGTTTTCCTTTCGAGCCTGCGAAGTTTAAAGCGTGAAGCCGTCGATACTTTAAGATTCTTTTAAGAGCAACATAACTATGAACAAAGGGTTATTAGTGGATTTTTTCTTGTTGTTTCTCGTGGCCATCGGGACTTTGCCGCAGTTGCCCCTTTTTGCTCTTAAAATCGATTCTTAGAGCTTACAGCGGTTCAAACTCGTTGTTGACTGTCTTCCGCTAAACTTGGAATTTGCCTGGTTAGGACTAGTGTCACTCTACAAAATTTGGGATTTTATGGGTATTCTTTAAATACCCTTAAAAAAATCCTATAATTGGAATCTGGTATTTTTCCATGTGATTCGCAGCTAATCCATACTCAATCGACGCGCGATCGAGAACGTCCGTAACACATACTCCTCCGAGGTCTCACGGTTTGGGCAATCCGAACTGAAATGAATTTCGTCAGCGCATCCAATCAGATCAGGCCTTATAATCTACCACGGCAAATAACCCTTTGACTCCCAGACGTGATAAGCATGGAACTTCTCTGTACAAGAACATTGTAATGTATGGCTAACTGTTAATGAGAATCACAGAAATGATCAACTCAGACATCAAGGAATTGATCTGACAACAAATTCTCACTCCCAGAAGAGATCAGCATGGAACTTCTCCATACAAGAACAGTGTAATGTGTGGCTAACTGTTAATGAGAATTACAGAAATGATCAACTCAGACATCAGGAATTGATCAAACACCAAATTCTCCAAACTAACTTAAAACCAAACGTATGGCAGTCACTTGAGAGAATTGCTATTCAGATCTTGGAAATATCGACTAGTACCTGGAGTCTATGGGCTCCTGCTAGTACCATGGCTTTTACGAAAAGCTGTTTCTCTCTGAATCTTTGCTCAGAAATTGCTTTCTTTCCTGTGTATCGTATGCTTTTGCCCTTAGAAGAGGGGGGTGAAAAAAATTGTTAAATCCGAGCCGTTTGCTACTTGACACATGGATTTGTGAAAAAAAAACGTACCTTGAGTATTTTTCTGTTAGTTAAACAAGTTTTAAAAAGTCGTTATCGCACTTTTTATAGGATCTTTAACTAAAAGAGAACTAAAAGATCTACTTTACTTGGCAGCGAAATTTAATTTACTTTTTTTTCAGGAGTCTGATTTTTCTGGATGAAATTGTCGCCTTTAGCCCCTTCATTGTAAAATAATGTAACTCATTCTATTGCTGACAATTACCGATCAATACCTATTGAACACTGACAGGTAACTGAGTGAAACCGGCGCACCGTCAAACAGCATGAACTAGCGTGATTGGCATGTACTAGGCGGTTCGTTCAAACATCGACAAAAAGTGCTTTATACACGTACTTACAATGCGCTTGGTAAAAGATCAAATTCAGAGGTAATCCTTCGGATCACTTGCAAGTTGAACTCAGTGAAAATCTGGACAAGGACAGCGCGAAGACAAAACGTGACGCTGTCAACATGTCACGGCTTCCTTGCCATAGTGCGTTACTATTTCCCTGCTGCGTGACATTCAATGAGTCATGTCCGTAACAAAGAAAAAAACACTACAGTAACGCACACACACAAGAACAAACAAAACAAAACATTTCTGACGATCGCTGAGATCCACGATCCGAACTTTATCACAAGTAAAATCCAAAATCGGGGCCCAAAAAATTGATGAAAACCGCAAACCGCTGCAATTGCAGGATCCACAAATCCGTTTAAATCTTGCTCTGAATCCGAAATCCGAAAAACAAAAACCATCAGGATCCGTTGGTCAGTTGGCCTATTCACCTCCCCTCCCCCTCTCCGAAGTGAAAGAACGTTAGGTTAAACTGGCTTAGTAAGTAAGAAGCGTTATTAGTTAACCTGCGTTTCAAACTCGACCTCGCGCCGTCTCTATGGCCTTCGCTCTCACGGAGAAATTCCCTTTAGGGCTGGTTCACACTTTGACATAAGCATAAGCATAACCATAAACATAAGCATAAGCATAAACATAAGCATAAGAAAAATATGTGTGAACCGGGGTTACATAAGCATAAGCATAAGCATAAGCACAAGGAATGGAACTTTTTCCATTTTCTTATGCTCGTGCTTATGCTTACAGTCGATTGCATCTACCCGTGAACGCACGCGCTCAAAACATGTTTTCACGTGACGTCAAACGTCTGAGTTTCAGGCGTCAAACTTTGAAGTTTTCCCGCCCAAATGTGAAGTTCCCTCGATTAACGATTTTTGAAACTGCACCCTTGCTGATGCGTAATCTTCTCCCAACTTCTGAAAAACAATAATCCTGCGCAAGTTCTTTTACTTGATTCCGCAAATCGCTTGAAAGTGGGACACCTTTTTGATAATTTCTTCCTTGTTGATATTGAAAACATCTTCCCTTTGAGCAGTGCCGAGAAGGATAACTTCACATTTGGGCGGGAAAACTTTAAAGTTTGACGCCTGAAACTCAGACGTTTGACATCACGTGAAAACATGTTTTGAGCGCGTGCGTTCACGGGTAGATGCAATCGACTGTATGTAACCCCGGTTCACACATATTTTTCTTATGCTTATGTTTATGCTTATGCTTATGCTTATGTCAAAGTGTGAACCAGCCGTAAACGGTCCCCGCTGAAGTGACAAAGGCCGGAAAAAAGTTCTTTCCTACCCTTTTTGTGAAGTGTTCAGGACGTTTTTGGAGATAGTAGACTAGACAAGGAAGTCGGTAAAAGACCGGCCAAATAAACGTGGTAACGTTGCCCAATGGATTAAACGTGTGACTTCCTGCCAATCAATTACAAAGTGACATTTTGGGCATGATTGATCGTGATATGTTTTTAAAAATTGTTAGAATGAGATACGAATTTCGTGGTTGATGCTAAAAGCGAAACAAATTTACACCATATTTGTGTAACAGTCCTACCGCAAATTTCACATGTTACGGTAATAGGCGTTTACTTTAGTTAGACCCCGGGGAGGGTACTCCCAGAAGAATTGGGTAGAGGCGTGCTGCCTGCTTCCCAAAACCTTTACCCTATTTATGACCAAAATCTGCGATTTCCCTACCCTAACCCTATTTATGACCTGACCAAAAATTAGATACCTTATTCATGACCTGACCTTTAATAAATACCCTGTTTCAGACCTGCCTTATGATTATTTTCCTAATTCAGACCAATGTTAAAGTCAATACTCATCCGCTTTTATTAGGTGGGTTAGAAGACTACATGTGCAAAGTTTCGAGCTCAGAATTTCACACTATAAATCGAGTGCAAAAATCGATACCCTATAAATTACCAAAACGGCGGCAAAATGGCTAAAATCGATACCCTATTTATGACCAAAACGACTGAAAATCATACCCTTTGGGGCCGCACATACCTATATAGCTCATATAAGGGAGTACCTTATGCCCAGCTGTGAAGAAAAGCGGAAAGGAGCGTGCTGAGCCATGCCTTACAATCTACTTTTTTTAGCAACAGCGTGACTGGATTGTGTTACTGTCAGTCACACGACAGGGGCGTAACGTGAAAAGCCTTCGGGTAAAAATCGAAGCGCGTGCCTGTTGTGGTTTCGATCGGCAAAAAGTTCGTATTTTCTTCAGTGAGATATCATGAGGCTTCAATTTTTTTACGGGGCTATTCACGTTTTTAAACTCTCCGTGATTTTATGCTTTATAACGCTCACAGAAGGTAACGAGCCGAAAAAGGTTGAAATTATTCACTCTCCTATCGGTACCGACGAATTTTCTCTCAAAGACATCAAAGGTAGAGAACTATGCGCTTTGAAAGGGGAACAGTTTTGCGCTAAATACGATGCAAAATCTATGGACCGTAATGGAACTTGTCCTCAGAATAAGAAAAGTCTCTACTGCCGCTGCGACTCATCAAAACCCACGTTTCTTTTACGAGAGAAGAAATGTGTCAAAGATATCGACGTGATAAATCCACGTCACGAAAGAAATGCTACAGGTAAGAGTAAACATTTTTGCATTTTTCTGTGGATCATCTGAACGATATTATAGATCAAAGCTTCTTCTAACGGAACTTTTGATGGCAGCTGAAATACAATGATTCTGTGGGGAAAGTGCTGCGAAACAAAACTGAAACCCCCAACTGCTGTGTTACCATTCACAAGAGTATTAGTGGTTGTAACTTTTTCATCTATGGATCAAACCATGCAGTGTGAACATTCTTTGTAAAGCTACTGAACAGTACTGTACTGTGGTACTGTTTGTTTTACTATACAGTGTGGTTCTAACTTTTTCATCTGTGAATCAAACCATCAGCCAGTGTGACCATTCTAAAAGTTTATAAAGCTACTGAACAGTACTGCACTGTGGTTTCGTTTGTTTTACTATACAGTGTGGTTCTATCTTTTTCATCTGTGGATCAAACCAAGCGGTGTGACCATTCTTACAGTGTGGTTCTAACTTTTTCATCTGTGGATCAAAAAATGCAGTGTGACCATTCTTTGTAAAGCTACTGAACAGTACTGTACTGTGGTACTATTTGTTTTACTATACAGTGTAGTTCTAACTTTTTCATCTGTGGATCAAACCATGCAGTGTGACCATTCTTTGTAAAGCTACTGAACAGTACTGTACTGTGGTACTGTTTGTTTTACTATACAGTGTGGTTCTAACTTTTTCATCTGTGGATCAAACCAAGCAGTGTGACCATTCTTACAGTGTGGTTCTAACTTTTTCATCTGTGGATCAAAAAATGCAGTGTGACCATTCTTTGTAAAGCTACTGAACAGTACTGTACTGTGGTACTATTTGTTTTACTATACAGTGTAGTTCTAACTTTTTCATCTGTGGATCAAACCATGCAGTGTGACCATTCTTTGTAAAGCTACTGAACAGTACTGTACTGTGGTACTGTTTGTTTTACTATACAGTGTGGTTCTAACTTTTTCATCTGTGGATCAAACCATGCAGTGTAACCATTTTTTGTGAAGCTACTGAACACTACTGTACTGTGGTACTATATGTTTTCAGTACTACACAGTGTGGTTCTACCTTTTTCATCTGTGGATCAAACCATACAGTGTGACTATTCTTTCGAAACTACTGAATAGTACTGTACTGTGGCAGTGTTTGTCCTACATTTTTTGTAACGCTTTTCATCTTTGTGCAATCATGCCTCCAGCTACCCCCGCTACTCCTGCCACCTTGCCTTGGCAACGCTGCACTGTCTCGCACACCGACAAAGACGTTTGCCACGAGCTGGAAATTCTACGCTTAAACTGTCTTTCTTTTACAGGCTGTAAGTTTCGACTTGCCTTTCAAGACGGAAAGACTACCTCGTGTAAATTCAGGGCGACCATTCCAACTTTGAGTGCCAACAAAAGTGAAGGCCAGCGGTATTCACTTTGTTCTGCGCATGTGCTCAATGACCTTGTTGACTGTAAACTTGATGAGACTGAGTCACTTTATTTGAACAAAGAAGGACGATGGAGGCGTCTGGGGAGACTGGAGCCGACAAAGACACGAGTTGGTTTTAAGAATTCAAACTTGGAACACGTTTTACGTGAGGTGTGTTGTCTTCTTGTGATTCTTAACCCTTTAAGCACCGACGGGTCTCCCTGTGACGAGTTACGGGGAGATTATCACTATTACGGGGCTTAAACCCATTTGACCATCCGCGCGCCGTCCGCTCTAGCGTTCTTGGTTTTAACAAAAACCCATATAAACCGTATATTGTTTGGAAGCTTAATATCTACAGGTTATGACCCGATCTGTTTAAACGGTAAAAAAACATACCGTTTTTCCAAAATGTGAATATGTTTACAGAGCTTCACGAACCCATAAATCAAGGTACACGCCCGCTAAATTTAGGGTTCGGTGGAATACGCGGAGTGCGGAGTGCGGAATGTAGAAAATGCGGAGTGTAGAAAATGCGGAGTGTAGAAAATGCGGAGTGTAGAAAATGCGGAGTGTAGAAAATGCGGAGTGTAGAAAATGTGGAGTGTAGAAAATGAGGAGTGTGGAAAATGTAGAGTGTGGAAAATGTGGAGTGTGGAAAATGAGGAGTGTAGAAAAGAGTGTTTTTATAATATCGTGACACATGCGCATAAATTAAAGAAAAATATGCGTGTAGCATTATTGTGAATTAACGATCCGTCCATGCTCTTTAAGGCTGTGTTTTCACAAGACTACTTTTCTAGCTGAACATTCTTTCTAGGTGTTTGTTTACAGACCGACATTTACTAGTTAAACTTGACATCTGTTTTGACATCATCTTGACATCATTCCAACCATCGGCAGCAGCAGGAACATGGCACTCAGGTTTGTCGCCGCATTCGTATTACCTCGTGGCCTTGCCAACAATTGTTAAAAAGTGCTACGGATGCGGTGACATGTTTGCAGAAAAATTTCGTCAGCCACCACACAACATCGTGGTCAAGCACGTGGATCGGCGTGTGGTACGCAGGGACGACAACACAGGGGCGTTAGTGTACAGCACAGACTTTACCAACACCTATTATCATCCCAACCCTGCGCATATTAGGCGAAAAAACCCTGTTTTTGACGGCCGTGTACTAATCGACCTCGGCACCTACCAGTCACTTGATGAAGACCAGAGGGAAATGTTGAAAGAACACGGACTCGTTGTTAACATCGTTAATTCACAATAATGCTACGTGCATTGATTTCAATCTTTTAGCTACAAAAAATATTGTGCGATTAAGCCATGAAAATGTAATGATGCATCCCGCTTTTAAGGTAATGGACCGATTGTTAATATCGTTAATTCATAACAAGGCTAAACGCATTTATTTCAATCTTTTATTTACTTATTCGTTACTGTTCTTTAGAGCTACAAAAAAATATTGTACGATTTAGCCATGAAAATGTAATGATGCATCCCGTTTTTAAAGAACATCGACCGATTGTTAATATCGCTAATTCACAATAATGCTAAGCGCATTGATTTCAATCTTTTATTTACCTATTCGTTACTGTTCTTTAGAGCTACAAAGAAAATCTTGTTCGATTTAGCCACGAAAATGCAATGATGCGTCGATTTTTTAAAAGAACATCGACCGATTGTTAACATCGTTAACTCACAATAAATGCTACGCGAATTGAATTCCTATATTTACCTGTTCTTTTTTGTTCTATTTGTCAATTTCCATATTACACACGCCTCGTTTTCCACACTGTGGGGAATGGGAAATTGAAAATGGGAAATTTTTTAGATTAATTGTTGATAATGCGGACAAATTTTTTTCACAGCGAAAACTAAACTTCTTTTTTCATTTTCCACACTTCAGATTTTCCTCACTCCTCATTTTCCACACTCCCATTTTCCACACTCCTCATTTTCTACACTCCGCATTTTCTACACTCCGCATTTTCTACACTCCACATTTTCTACACTCCTCATTTTCTACACTCCGCATTTTCTACACTCCGCATTTTCTACACTCCTCATTTTCTACACTCCTCATTTTCTACACTCTACACTCCGCACTCCGCACTCCGCACTCCACGTATTCCACCGAACCTAAATTTAGGTCGGAGAAAACGATTAACATGGCATCCGTTTCTTCACACATTGACCTCAAAATCCGTGTCTCAGATTTTTGGCACATGCGTTTGTTATTTTTTTACAAGAAGATAAAGTTTGAAATGGGAAAAAAATAGAACTGCCCGCGAAAAAAAGGCATAACTTTTTAATGAGAAGAATAATCAAAATTCGCAGACATTTCAGCCAATTTGGTCCAGGGGCTGACGACTTGGAACTCGAAATGCACGTACAAGTCGCCTATTTTTTACTTCAGAGAAACAGAGAAAAGCTAAAATTCGGCGGCATACAAGTGTTATGAGATTATCACACCAAGGGAGAAACCGCAGAGGGATCGACTTTCTATATAACAATAGGAGTGTGACAGTTAACACGGAACAGGTACAAATTTTCCGCGACGGCGCGCGGTAAATTATTTTCCTGTGAATACACCGCTTTTTCACGTGTGAAGTCTGAATTCCAAGGTTGATAAACGTGAAATTATCCTTTGGTTTACTCTGTTCGCGTTCGAAATTTTACGTATCGGTTGACTAATCTTCAAAATTATGACCATGTCAGCTTTCATTTTGGCATCGTATAATCCACGATGAACCAAGTCCATTTCGCGATAGCACGTTTTCCATAATGTTCACATCTCCTTGACAAAAACGACATGAAACCGCATCCCCGAGACGTTCTTGCAGCCTTTCACCCGAAACAACTGATCTGCCTTTCAACTTCGTCCACTTCTCTTCCTCAATTTCCTCAGCTTCGACAGTTTGTTGCAATTGTATTTTACGGCGACTTGCGTTCATTTCGGCTTGCTCGCTGGCTTCGTGATCGTTCATCCAGCAATTTTTCTTGGTTGTATTAGGACCCTTTGTAGCTTTCCGCTAATTTAGCGGCCTACTCTTTGTGAAAAGTGTTTTTTGCCTTCTTTGGCCTTCCTTTAGTCGATGAAAAAGGGCAAGATCGCTTTTTTCTTCATCCGTGCACTGATTATGGCGCGCAAAATCGCGTGTCAAACTAGGGTCAAACTCAGCATGTTATTGATGTCATGTGACATCTTGCCTCGATAATTAATTCATTTGAGAGAACTTTTCAACTCTCAATTAAGTAATTGATGTGCAAAAAATCTTTATCGCGCAATACACTAGCGAAAGATATGATATTTTTTCGTGGAGTTTTTTTAATTTTAAAGATAACCTTAAGATTTATCCAACCGTTTAAAAAAGTAAAATTATGCAAAATGGCAAATTTTCCCCTTACTGATACCTTATAAAGGGGTAATCCTGGTTTTTAGCAATCTAAAAAGGTCCCAAAAACAGCCGTCTCCAATTTTCCGATCTATGAAACCAGCGAAGTTGCAGAAGTTACCTATAATCTCCCGTCCGACTGTGATCGGGATCAGTTTTCAGTTCTCTCCGATCTAGTAAAAACCCATCGAAGTCCATTGACATTTATAACTTTTCACGACCTTCTTACGACCTACTTACGACCTTCTTACGACCTTCTTACGACCTTCTTACGACTTCGCTCGAGAATTTAGATAGGTTATAAGTTAACTTTTCTCCCTTCATTTCACAGCTGAGCTCAGCTGCTTCAGGGTACCACGGGCTCATTATTTCCCTGCAAGCAACTTGCTTGCTAAATCGTAGGCGTGGTTCACTGATGAGAGGGTTCAGGCCTGTCAAAGAAATCAAGTCTTGTGTAATTGTCAAGATTGCTGGCTCTCGTATGTGTAAGTACTGAAGTTTTTGGCTGAAGATATTGTGGCCAATTCGTATATACCACCTGGCCTGTTTAACATTTTGACCACTGTGATGACGCGTACTCGTTGTCGGTAAGAGTACGGACAACGCTTAACCACACTCGATTTGTTTTTTTACCACAATAGCCACGTTAAAAAAGGTCAAAGAAAATGTTTTTTTTTTAGAGCAAGACCAAGATCGTGACACAAAGAAAGAGCAAGCGTTGTCTATAACTTTCTCGCAATCTGATTGGTTTATTCTCCAAAATGAGCGTTTCTGATTGGCTATTGCTTTGCGTGACACATTGACGCGAGCAGCGTTGTCTAGACTCTTATCGACAACGGCAAAATAGCCAATCAGATTGCGAGATTAGTAGCAATTGTGGTAAAAACGACTTTTTCCATGTCAGTACGTACGGGCCATGTGACATGATATTTTGTAGAGGCTCCTGATGATGTCTAATGTGTGTAACTCACGCGCGATTAATTACGTTGATACTAACGAGGGTCAGAAGTCCTGCGAGGGTTAAATGTTTTGCATACAGTTATCTAATATTCTTGTGGCCTTCTAATAACAGGGTCTATGGAAGCCCGAGAACCGAGCACTGCTCGACCAATTGCAGTGAGCACCAGTTTTGTGAAACAAATACGTACACTTGGTTATCCTGAGGAACAAGATCACACGGTGCCAGTTGAAAATAGTACAAAAGCTTTACCGACAGCACTGCTCAGCTCTCCTACGAAATCTGTTGCCCGTGAACCAATCAGCAAGGAAGTGGAGTTTCGAACATTAAAAACGATTGATCGGTCGAACCATTGGCTAGCTGGGATTGTTGCTGTTTTTGGCACTGTTCTCATCTTGGTACTTGTCTGTTTGTTGGTTCTCCTGGTCTGCCGTCAAAAAGGACGAGAAAGGTAACGTACGCACCTCGTCTGTTACAGTCTTCACGTTTCCAAATACGTTTTTACATCTTATTATTTCCCATGTGTTCTGCGCCTGCGTAGCAGCACTCCGCCTAGTTGCTAGCAAGGCTGGATCAATATCAGTTGCTGGGCAACTGTGCACCTACCCCTCCCCTAATCCAACAAGTTATAATGAGTTAAAAAGTTAGCGTTAATGTTGGTTTAGGGGAGGGGTAGGTGCACGGTTGCCCAGAAACTGATATTGATCCGCAAGGCTTTGCTCAATCTCGTTCCCAGACTCCCTACGTACAATTATAGTAGAGACGTATGTGGCATGTAGGGGAGTATCTTACTTCTTACTGTTACGAACGATAAATGAAGTAACTAGGAATCGTAGGTCCACGGATGTGGATTTTTGGGACGAGATTTAACGAGGCCTTGCTTCACAAGTCCTGGTGATGTAAGAGACTCAACAGCATTTCTCAGTTACTCTCGTTGGTTCCTTTTTACCTCATGGTATGTACTTCATACCATGAGGTATAGTGATGGATGGATTTGTCACTCCATTCCCGTTAGACAATTAATTTATGCATTAAATCTGCATTAAATGTGAATAAAAACAGGTTCTCCCCTGTCTCCCCTACTAGGTTTGGTTTTGTCCACAAAGTCGTGCTATTGTTTTATGTTCACATATGTGGGGGGAGGGGGTGAGACAAAGCGGCAAAACATGTTTACAAAATGGCGTCAGTTGTGTCGAGCTCGACGTAAAGATTGTCAAGGCGGGTTGTCGTTAACGTTCCTTTTGCTCCATCTTTGATCAAAATACACTAACAGGAAATGTGTTCAAGAATGCTCGAAGGGAAAGAAATGGGTTTTAAAGTCTTAAACGTGACGATGTCTCCAATTTGGACGACGAGTAATCGATCAGTCGTAGCAAGAGTGCACAAAACGAACTATTCCGAATGAACGCTTTATTGTCTGGGGAAAGGACAGCACTTCATGGAATAATTACCACAGACCATGAGGTAGCTCGAAGGAGCCTTTGATTTCTAACTTAGGTTTTATTGTATTTTGTGTTTTATTCCAGAAAAACAAAACGCAGAAGGCAAATTACAGGTGAGGAAATGTCAACAAAGTTATATGTGAATCAAACAATCAGTTGGTCCATCATTCAGTCAATCAATCCGTCAATCAATCTGTCAGTCAGTTAGTCGATCAATCATCAGTCAGTCAATCAATGAACCATTCAATCAGTCAATCAATCATTCAGTCAATCAATCAGTCAATCAATCTGTCAGTCAGTTAGTCGGTCAATCAGTCACTCAATCAATTAATCAATCAATCAGCCAGTCAATCAGTCAGTCAATCAATCTGTCAGTCAGTTAGTCGATCAATCATTAGTCAGTCAATCAATGAACCATTCAATCAATCATTCAGTCAATCAAATAGTCAATCAATCAGTCAGTTAGTCGGTCAATCAGTCACTCAATCAATTAATCAATCAATCAGCCAGTCAATCAATCTGTCAGTCAGTCAGTTAGTCCATCAAGCAGTCAATCAATCAATAAATCAATCATTCATTCAGTCAATCAATCCGTCCTTTTATCGATCTATCATTCTTCGTTGTTTACACAGAAAACTATTACATTAATGGTTAACCCAAATAGAAACCGTGTTTCAAGAAATTGACATAAGATTTGCTTGTCATGCAACGTTAAGTCCTATCTCATTCTCCGGGTATTAGCTGACGCAAAGCCCAATTTTTTCATTATTGTTGGTCTGGTGTTTTTTTTTGTGGTACAATAGGGGACCGTTCAGGATGGGGGTGCTGCTGGGATTTGGTAGGGCCTTGCGAAAAAAAAACGGCTCTCGAGGAGGCATCCCAAAAAGATAGGGAAAGGGGGGGGGGGGGGGGGTCAATTGAAATGTTTTCGCAATACTTTGAAATGGCATAATGTTTTAACAGGAGCCCATCAATGAAATCGCTCAGGAGCCCATCACCCGGAGCCTCCATACACACTATATCCTTGAGTCAACCTTTGCTCGTATCTTTTTATTTTTAGAACAGTCTCAAGAGAATATTTTGTTAGACGCTATCACTCAGGGTTTGTGACTGCGTGTGACGTAAAAGAACAACTTTGTTCTGATTGGACGGTACAATGCATTCGTGAGAATTCGAACGGCTAAAAATAGAAAGATGCGGGCAAAGGTTGTCTCCTAGGGTTTATAAGGGAGATGGAGGCTCCGGGTAATGGGCTCCTGAGTCGCTGCATCAAGGGGGGATGTGAAAAAAATGGGAACTCTTAGGGGAGGGTCACGCAATTTTTAAATGGTTCTTCCCGAATCACACGCGCCCCCCCCCCCCCTCCCTCGTAAAAAATTGAACGGTCTCTGGACTGTAGGTATTAACCCGAGTTTTTGAAAGCGCCAGTTTCTCAATCAACGGGACAAATGCTGACACGTGATCTCATCTTCGTCAACTTACAGGAAATCCCACTTACGAACGAGGCCCCGACGACAGCTTCAATTTCCCGTCCGAGGCAGTCACTCGTCACGTGGAGTCAGAAATTTCGGAGACTCCCTCAAACTCTCATAATTACCAGTCGCTGGTAGAAAATTCAAGACCGCACTGGGATCATGGAGCTGCCGTGTTGTATGAAAGTATTGGAAGTGTTTGTGAACGTTTGCCAACTCGATGCTTCTCTGGCTTGTCATACCAGGAGTTGATTAGGTTGAAAAATAGAAATAGCTGTTTAAATCGCACTTACCAAAAAATACAGTGGGCGTCAGGTGAAGCCAGCGGACATTCCTCAACGTCACTGCAACGCAGCCAATCAGAAACCAGCTTAAGTACCATGACGTCAGAAGCACACGTGCACCCACGTGTTGGTAGATCTTTTCAGTCACGTGGCTCTAATAATGTGTTGGATAAATCAGATAATGGTTTGATTGGCATGTGTCAATCACACTCTCTGTCGTCATTGCTGATTAAAAAGGAGGGTGCTGCTATTTCTGGTTTTAGTTCCCGGTCTTGTTCGCCATCATTTTGTCGAAAAAAAGCTGTCAAGAAAACTTCATTGCAAGGTAAAGGCCAGTTTTGTTTGCAGGCATTTTATAATCAAGCTTCGGAGGAAGTGTCCAACCATGCTGAAATACCTTTAGAAGAATGTTCTAGCCGAGAATTAGCTGAAAACAGCCCAAAAAATTGTCAGGACTCAGTCGACGGATCCAGTCTTTCTGATTGCCCTGAAGATGCTCGAACGGAATGCTCCTCACTTCCTAAAAATGTTACAGGTCACGAAGGTGTACATGACGATGTTTTCGAAGATACGCAGACTCAAAGTCCGCAACGTGCAACTGATATACCACGTGACCATTCCTACAAATGTTCGAGTGCCCGACCTTGTCAAGTGAATGGCACTAAAGATGTCGGCGTACAAGACGGTTTGGCCGAAGAGTGGGCTTGTGGAATCGGGATTGAGCTGGTGTCGGATAACGAATCTGAAACGTCAAGAGAATCTTGCGAATCACCAGCCGACCAATCAGATGCAGTGTATCATGTGTTAGAAGGACCTTATTGCACATGTATCGATGGATCATAACATGACGCCACGTGGGAAACCTGTGCGTTTTGCTGTCTGCCGTACCGTTTCCGTTTTGAATCTTTAAACAGGCTGCAAGATCCCGGCGCAATAGATTCAGGTTGTCTTTTAGATAGATATCTTTGCGAGCAACGCCGAACTTTACAAATAAGCGGTGGATACGTCATAACAACGAAAACTTGCAGAAATGATTGCTTTGCCAAAACGACTCCATTTTGAGCTCAGTAATTTTAATGGTTTATATGTTCCAGGGATTTCATAAACAGAGTGCTGTTAGATGTACACAAAGTTAGAGAGATCCAGGCAAAACGGTTCGAACGAACATTTTATCTCTTAAATTAATTTTTCTTACTACAAGTTGATGTTGTATCACGTGGGTCAGTCTGCAGTATTGTTCTTTGTGTTTAAAAGAGTCATTTTCTCAACTGCAGAACCATGCAGGGTTTTCAATAAGAATTTTAGTAGCAGGAAAATTGTGTGAAGTAACAGGAGAATATTCTGAAAGCGCTCCACGTCTAAAGTTAAAACTAGCTCAGGTCACCTTAATTTGGCCGTAGTAGCCGGGGAATTCTTTGTAGTAGCCGGAGAATTCTCCGATCTCCGTTGCCTAATGAACACCCTGCCATGGTTGTCGCTTGCGGAGACCCGTTCTCAAATGTAACGCTTTACTGAGTTTATTACAACAAAGGATAAAATTTTTGTTTGGTTCTTTGTTTTTTACATGATAATGAAATCTCATGATTCTTACCAACTAGAAAACGAAATGTAATCCGCGTGTTTTTTTGCCTGATTTTAATCATAATCACTCTAACGATATTTGCACGATCGTTACAATGATGGGGCTAAGAAATAACCCAGCAAAAAAAAAAAATGGTTCCATGAACGATGGTAAAGTTTTTATTTGACTTATGAGGAACTAAGATTTTTTTTCATTTAAAACGAAATCTTGCGGTTATTTCAACCAATGAGATAACGAAATTCGATCCGCTTTTGTAGCCGACTTAACCTTTTCTTTTGGTTTCTATCAGTTGTGTTTAATAGAAAGTGAGAGATTCGCTCAGGATGTACGACATTCATGATCGACATCATGAAGTGTCCTCATTGAAATCTCCTTAAATACACCCACTTACTTCAATATGAACTTACGGTGTTAATGAACACGGTCAAACATAAAGTATCTATTGAACAATCTTTGCATTTAGTTCTGTAGATAAGTGGAAAGTGAAACGTATCAACATTGACAACCTCGGACCGCAACTTAAGTTTACGGTAAATTTTTCTGACATGAATGGATTTCAAGTGAATTTCATTGCCTCTTTGCTTTCGCTAATTGTTTCAATTGAGTTTGTCAGCGCAGGAGTTCCCAAATCTGACAACAACAGCAGCTGTTCTTATTTTGAATGCCTTTGCGGAAATTTCAACCGAAGTCTTCAAATGCAACAGTGTTACGGAAAAGGTTCTACCATCAAAGTTATGTTCAGCCGGAGCTTCAAAGGTACTGTACCAGTGTTGTTGTAACTTCCGATTTTCTTATATTAGAGGATGATAGCTGAATAATCAATAAGAAATAGAGGCCTTCAGTATAAGTTGAGTAATGTATATTTTAAATTGAAAAATCAGCACAAATGATTATCATGGTTAGGCAACGAAATAATGGATATCACAATACATTTTTTTTTCTTTTTGCGAAGGACGTTATCCGCATCCAGAGGTACCTTTTTCATTTCGTAGATGTCGTATCATGTAAACCTTAAGGTTTTTAGTTTTTGCGCCAGCAATGACCCCCTCCCATACAAGGGATGGGGGGTAGGGACGGGGAAACATTGGGAAGTGTTGCGTGACAAACCAGAAACTAGCTGAGAAGGAGAGAAGTGTTACGCGATTTTAAATTGTTTGTCAATTCGTTTATCCTCTCCGCTGTTTCTCATTTCATTTGTTCATAAAACCATACATTTACTTTGTAACAAATTTACAAAAACGGGCTCTTTTGTATTCTTAATACAACAAAATTCTAATAGACCTTTCCAATCACATCCAAGGCAGCTGTGTGTGCTCGCCTCACAAAGTGACTGTTTCCCAGAGGAAGACCAGCTCACACAATCATCCTCTAGTAGAGCCGTGTGAACTGCTAAGGAACGCGTGTCTGGTACTCGCGGCGATCATACTTGAGGGCGCAATCTGTGCCTTGTTATACTGCGTTTTTCGCCAAAGATGCAAGTAAGTATGTGGCGTCACTTCCGTCACGCCAATTACAAGCGTCACCTAAGTCAAGGTAGTTGAAAAGTATGTCCATGCAACCTTCAAAAGACAACCTACCTAATCTGTACGGTCTCCGAAAAATACCCAACGTGGGATGCTAGTTTTATCTTATAGAAATATCCGGTATAACGACGATGACATTTTTTGTCATTTTAGACTTATCCAGGTTGTCTTTTCTTAAAGAAATATCTCATGGAGAATGTTGAAAATACCATTTCAGAACCTCTAGATTTCAAACTTTTCTGGGAGAGGATGCCCCCAGACCCCCCTACAAAGGCGCTCCTTTTTAAACCTCCCCCTCCCCCCACTTAAAATACGCTCCGCCGTCCCTGTATAATCATTCCATGAAAAGCTACTGAACAGTACTGTACTGTGGTACTGTTTGTTTTATTATACAGTGTGGTTCTATCTTTTTCATCTGTGCATCAAGCCATGCAATATGATCGTTCTTTGTAAAGCTACTGAACAGTACTGTACTGTGGTACTGTTTGTTTTACTATGCAGTGTGGTTCTAACTTTTTCATCTGTGGATCAAACCATGCAGTGTGACCATTCTTTGTAAAGCTACTGAACAGTACTGTACTGTGGTACTGTTTGTTTTACTATGCAGTGTGGTTCTAACTTTTTCATCTGTGGATCAAACCATGCAGTGTGACCATTCTTTGTAAAGCTACTGAACAGTACTGTACTGTGGTACTGTTTGTTTTATTATACAGTGTGGTTCTATCTTTTTCATCTGTGCATCAAACCATGCAGTGTGACCATTCTTTGTAAAGCTACTGAACAGTACTGTACTGTGGTACTGTTTGTTTTATTATACAGTGTGGTTCTATCTTTTTCATCTGTGCATCAAACCATGCAGTGTGACCATTCTTTGTAAAGCTACTGAACAGTACTGTACTGTGGTACTGTTTGTTTTATTATACAGTGTGGTTCTAACTTTTTCATCTGTGGATCAAACCATGCAGTGTGACCATTCTTTGTAAAGCTACTGAACAGTACTGTACTGTGGTACTGTTTGTTTTACTATGCAGTGTGGTTCTAACTTTTTCATCTGTGGATCAAACCATGCAGTGTGACCATTCTTTGTAAAGCTACTGAACAGTACTGTACTGTGGTACTGTTTGTTTTACTATGCAGTGTGGTTCTAACTTTTTCATCTGTGGATCAAACCATGCAGTGTGACCATTCTTTGTAAAGCTACTGAACAGTACTGTACTGTGGTACTGTTTGTTTTACTATGCAGTGTGGTTCTAACTTTTTCATCTATGGATCAAACCATGCAGTGTGACCATTCTTTGTAAAGCTACTGAACAGTACTGTACTGTGGTACTGTTTGTTTTACTATGCAGTGTGGTTCTAACTTTTTCATCTGTGGATCAAACCATGCAGTGTGACCATTCTTTGTAAAGCTACTGAACAGTACTGTACTGTGGTACTGTTTGTTTTACTATGCAGTGTGGTTCTAACTTTTTCATCTGTGGATCAAACCATGCAGTGTGACCATTCTTTGTAAAGCTACTGAACAGTACTGTACTGTGGTACTGTTTGTTTTATTATACAGTGTGGTTCTATCTTTTTCATCTGTGGATCAAACCATGCAGTGTGACCATTCTTTGTAAAGCTACTGAACAGTACTGTACTGTGGTACTGTTTGTTTTACTATGCAGTGTGGTTCTAACTTTTTCATCTATGGATCAAACCATGCAGTGTGACCATTCTTTGTAAAGCTACTGAACAGTACTGTACTGTGGTACTGTTTGTTTTACTATGCAGTGTGGTTCTAACTTTTTCATCTGTGGATCAAACCATGCAGTGTGACCATTCTTTGTAAAGCTACTGAACAGTACTGTACTGTGGTACTGTTTGTTTTACTATGCAGTGTGGTTCTAACTTTTTCATCTGTGGATCAAACCATGCAGTGTGACCATTCTTTGTAAAGCTACTGAACAGTACTGTACTGTACCCCGTACGAAACGGCTAGATCTAGAAAATGTCTTGATTAGATCTAGTGAAAAGTCTAGCGTAGATCTGGCGGCTTTTTTCAAAGAAAGGTCTTGCGTAGATCTGTCCTGTGAGCTAAAATGCTAGACTTTTCTAGACTTTTTGACAGCTAGACATTCCTAGACAAACGCTAGACTTTTTCTAGACAATTGTGTCACGATAAATTTATCTAGAAAGAAATGTCTTGAGAATGTCCAAATGTCTAGAATTGTCTAAAAAGAAAGGCATTTTGGAGACATTTCAATCAACGGGTGGTTATGAATCCGACGACTGACAAACGTACCTCGCGATCACGTTGCACGCGATTCGCCTTGCAGCTCAAAATGTTCGTTTATGCACTTCTTACCTCTCCGTCTTGCGCTGTCGAAGCTGTCGATTGGTGTTAGCAAGGTAAAATAAACATATACTACTGGAAAACATTCTTTATTTTCTCTACAAGAGCACCGACTAACATTCGTTATGAGTGCATTTGAAGACCCTTTGAACGCTTCACTACCAAGTATATATTGTAAATGACACATACTTGCACGCCAAAGTTGTCCGCTTCTTTCCTTGTACATGATATAATAGTAAGACTTAGAACCACATTTCCGACAATACCGAACGGAAAAATCTAGTTCTGAACTCGCTCCATTTTCTTTTAATTCCTAAATAGGAATTCCGAAAAATAGAAAAACATCTCCTATTCAAATTAAATGTAAACATTATTGCGCGGCTGAAAGGCAGACGGGGAAAGTTCGATTCTTGCCAAATCTGACACGCAAGTCGGTGGTATAGTTTGTAGTGATACTGTTATATTTTCCGGCGTGCACTGTCTGACGCGTTAACGACAAATATTATAGAAATTACAAATAAGTTTTGCGATCGTTTATAGAAGCTTAATGAAAGAGATATACTTGTACGACTTGTACTTCTATATTTCGTGGCCGTTGTTTGGACTCGGTACGCAACACGCTAAGCTTTCCTCCATCAAACAACGGCTGCGAAAGAGACGAAGTCAGTCTTAACTTGCCCACTGATAGACCATTCACTGAAGGGAGAGAAGTTGCTGCTTCTTGGCTTTCGCCGTGGTGCATTTGTTGGTAAACATCTTGCGTAGCTTGGCCGGTTCTATCGGCGGCACATTAAGGCTTCGGCACAGGCCAACAGATATGCTGAAAAGAAACACAGGAAAAGTTTAACTTGTCTTTCAGCAAAAATTAATAATTACTGGAAAAAATACTGAAATGATCCTAACTTAATCCCTTATTTGATTTCTTCCCGAGGTAATATAAGTTCCGTGGATCGCGTGACGCTCTCTACATAGTAGTTTATGGTGCAAATGTTGTCACGCCGATCGGGTTCACAAATGGGCCGCCAAAAATTATTGACCATGTAATGATCAGTGGACAAGTGAATTTAGTCTTTCTTCAGCCTCATCAACAGTTATCGCTGCCATTAATGTACATTTGGAAAGGTAACACGTTTAGCTTCCACTGAGTTGTTCAATAATCGATTAAGCCTTTCTTGAAATGAGCTTGAACAAGAGATATAAATCGATCGGCTAAATTCTCAGTTTGACAAATTCCGCACTATTTTGGTTGTCAGTGACAAGAAGAAACATATAAGCTAAAAACGATTGATAGAGCTTTTCAAATAATTTTACCAGCGACCATTAATTTACTGAGAAACATCTCAGCTATCACGCTGTTGTGTATCTTCCCGCCTAAATTAATTTCAATTTTCAAAATATATTCATCCTTTCCGTACTTTCACATGAAAGGCTTCGTTTTCTGCCTTAGGCAACTGATATAGAGCAAGTGATAAAGAAAACGCATTACTTACCAGAATACTTGATAATCTTAGCTTTATACCACGAGGTGTGAACCTTATTTTTCTTACAGAAGCGCCAAGCAACAACTGCCTCGTCTCCCTCTTTGACAGTGGATCCTTCAACAATATCGGTGGCTGGTACAACAGAATACTGGTTTTCTTCCAACCAAAAGACACAAGCAAACAAATTCGCACTCATATTTCCGCTAGTTAGTGCGTAAAGTAAAGTAATCAACAAAGTGCAAAAATTATAGTCGCCACCACGCGCCGCAGTTGTATTTGCACACCATCAAAGGCAATGCTAACCGAAAATCCCGCCTTAACTTTATCGAGTATCAGTTTCCCTATTTTCTCAATACCGAATGTTATCGATACCGGCCATTCGAACAGGTTTAGATCTAGTAAGACAATCCGTCAAGACATTTCCTAGACATTTAAGCTTAGTTAGATGCTAAATGTCTTTCAAGACATTTGCTAGACTTTCTAGACATTTAATTTGTCTTGGAACGATCTAGTAAATGTCTAGAAGATCTTTGCTAGAACTAACAAAGACAATTTTAGATCTAGCTGTTTTGTACGGGGTGGTACTGTTTGTTTTACTATGCAGTGTGGTTCTAACTTTTTCATCTGTGGATCAAACCATGCAGTGTGACCATTCTTTGTAAAGCTACTGAACAGTACTGTACTGTGGTACTGTTTGTTTTACTATGCAGTGTGGTTCTAACTTTTTCATCTGTGGATCAAACCATGCAGTGTGACCATTCTTTGTAAAGCTACTGAACAGTACTGTACTGTGGTACTGTTTGTTTTATTATACAGTGTGGTTCTATCTTTTTCATCTGTGCATCAAACCATGCTGTCCGGGGACAAATGGGTGGAGACTCAAAAACACCGTCCGGTAGACAAATGACACTGGGATTTTGGCTTTACGATGCTTTACTGTTTTAACACTAACGTTACACAGATTTCGGAATACCGTACGTCTCACCTTTCTTCGCTGGATTACGGCAACCCACAAGAAAAACACGATGAGCGTCTCTACACTATTTGGTTCATAGATTTTTTCTCACGAGCACATGGCAAAAAACAGAAACTTGATATCCCGTGGCACGTTGGTATTTGCATGCCCGAATGGATATCGTAATCGATACGGACTACTGGAATTATAAACTTGTTGAGGAATAACCTCAACATCCCGAGGGGGTAGGCTGAAAGAACCTAGCTTAATACAATGAAAAACGAAAGATACAAAGTTAACAACTTATGGAGTACAATGTCCTAGTGTTTCTGTCACCTTATCTCGCCTCTTCGAGAAGGCACAACTTTGTTATTGGACGGATAAGCCTTGAATGCTTGGTCTTGACTTCTGCACTGCGCACCCTTGCATCCTCACCGGGGAGGACCTTCATCACACGGCCCAATAGCCAGCGGCACCTTGGCGCAGTGTTGTCCACAACGAGGACCAGGTCATTCACAGCTAAATTCCTCCTGTTCAGTAGCCATTTATGGCGTTGCTGTAAGGTTGGCACATATTCTCGAATCCATCGAGACCAGAAGCAGTTGGTCAGGAACTGTGCATGCCTCCACTGTTTGCGCGAGAACTGCTCCTCACTGGAAAAGACACCTGGTGGCACTAGGAGGTTTCGTCGTTGAAGAAGGAAATGGTTTGGAGTAAGCGGATCTAAATCACTTGGATCATCACTGGCAGGGCAGATGGGACGACTGTTCAAAATGGAAACAACTTCAGCGAATATTGTTCGCAAGGTTTCTAGCCCGACAAGAGCACTTTGGTTACCAAGAATGGCATTCATCACTCGTCGCACACTTCTAATGAGCCTTTCCCACACTCCAGACATGTGGCTCGCGGCAGGCGGTTGAAAACGCCACTTCGGAAGTGCACATTGGTACCATTCGACCTCATGGGCATGTAGCTCTCTTTTGATTCTCTCTTCATTTAAATCTTGGACTGAACGGCGAAGTTCTTTCTCTGCACCAGTGAAGTTCGTGCCGTTGTCTGACCATATTTCCTTCGGACAACCGCGAACAGAGAAGAATCGGCGCAAGGCTTGGATAAAGGTGTCCGTCTCCAACGAACTGGCATCTTCTATATGAACTGCTCGGCTATTGAAAACAGACGAAAATGCAGCCGTACACCTTCACAGTACTACGAGCGCGTTTCACATGGAAAGGTCCAAAGAAATCAAGGCCTGTGTATGTAAACGGAGGTTGGTATGGCACTAGTCTCTCCTTGGGCAGGTCCGCCATTGCTTGTTGCATACTAGATGCGTTGCGTCTACGGCAGCTTATACACTTGTTCACAATCTCGCGAACTAGGGATCTTCCTCTAAGAATCCAGAAATGCTGGCGCATGACTGATAGCACATGTTCACGCCCTGCATGGCCCAGGATGTGGTGGTAGTAGCGAACGATCAAGGCAGTCACGGGATGAGCCTTTGGAAGGATCATAGGGTGAGCAGCTTCAAAGGCAATTGGTGCGCGGTGAATCCTTCCTCCCACACGTATAAGACCGTTGACTAAAATCGGGCTTAAATTCGCCAACTTGCTGTGGCATTTCACTTGCCCACCTCCCTTGAGAGCCAAATACTCTTCATAGAAATGTTGGCGTTGGACAAATCGCACAACCTCATTTCTTGCTTGCTCAAGCTCTTTAAGGGAAAGAGTAGACGACAGAGGAGATGCGGGTTTCTCTTTTTTCACGTACTTGACGAAGCGCAACACCCACGATATGATTCTCAGCAGGAAAGACCAGGATGAATAGCGTTGCAGTAGAAGATCAATCACAGACGTGTCGGTAGTAAACGCGACTGTTTGAAAATTTCGGATCTCTTTATCGTCATCGGGGAGGTCTTCTATCTTTGTGTGAGGCCATTTGTCTTCTGGTTGCCATACGAATTCGGGCCCTGACCACCAGGGGCATTTAGCTTGGAAATACGTGGCGCGGACACCACGCGAGCCATCGTCAGCCGGGTTTACATCGCCGGGAACATGGCGCCATTGCTCTGGGGAGGTTGTTTCATGAATCTCCGCCACGCGGTTGGATACAAAGGTGTGAAACCGCTTTGTTTGATTGGCGATATACTGCAGAACCGTCTTCGAGTCAGACCACATAAAGACCTTATCTATGGGTAGGTCAAGTTCACGAAGGATCATCTTGTTCAGGCGGGTTGTAAGGACTGCTGCTTGCAATTCTAAGCGGGGGATGGTCAGTTCCTTTACTGGTGCATTGCGAGTCTTGCCCATGACGAAGGAGCAATGTACTCTTCCTTGTTCATCAGCGAATCGCAAGTACGAAACTGCTGCATAGCCACTTCTAGAGGCATCGGCAAAGTTGTGCAGTTGTAAGGTTGTCGACACGCCCAAAGAGTTGGTCTTGTAACACCTTGGAATATCAACAGTAACGACTTGCGGCAACTGCTCGAGCCACCTTTGCCATTGCGATAAATACGGTTCCGGGATTTCTTGATCCCACGGTAGTTTCTGTCTCCAGAGCTCTTGTAACAGGACCTTAGCTGAGAAAACAAAGGGTGCAATAAATCCCAATGGGTCATACAGGGAACTTGTGATGGAGAGTAGTCCTCTCTTGGTGTGAGGCTTGCACTTCTTTATGGATCTAAACTTGAAGGCATCTGACTGAGCATCCCAGTACACACCTAAAGCTCGCTCGAGAGGCAGCTGGTCTAGGTCCAGGTCTAGTTTTGGGTTTGCTCTCCGTTCTGGTGGGATTGATGCCAAGACTTCACGACTGTTGCTCGTAAACTTCGTGAGATTGAAGCCTCCTTCCTTTAACAGCTTTGTTAAGTCTGACGCTAGGCTAATGGCTTGCTTCGTGCTTGGGACTGATTTTAACACATCGTCAACGTAAAAGTTTCGGCGAACAGTTTCAATGACATCTGGTGTGTAAGCGGCTTTATTGTCTTCTGCAGACGTGTTTAGGGCTTTGATCGCACAACAAGGTGATGACTTGGCGCCGAAGATGTGAACCAGCATTTTGTACTCTTCAGGTGGATCATTTATACTGCCGGACCACCACAAGAATCTCAGAGCATCCGTGTCACCTGGTCTTACTTTAGTCTGGTAAAACATACCCTCGATATCAGCGGAAAAGGCTACTTGATCTTGCCGGAACCGGAGTAACACGCCAGTAAGATCACTTGTCAGAGAGGGTCCCTGTAAGAGTTTATCATTTAGGGATGTACCTTGGAATCTTGCAGCGGCATCGAACACTACTCTCACTTTCCCTGGTTTGTTTGGGTTGATTACTGGGTGATGTGGGAGATACCAAGTAATGTTGCTGACAGTGGCAGCTTCCTCCTTGACCAGCTTTCTTGCATAGCCCTTGGCAACACATTCATCTATTACAGCTCTGTACTTTGTCTCCAGGTTTGGGTCACGCTGAAAACGTCTCTTCAAGTGTTGGAGTCTCGCCTCAGCAAGTGCGCGATTGTAAGGAAGAGCAGGGTTATCATCTTTCCACAGAAGAGCTATCTGATAATGGCCATCAACCTTGCAAATTGAGTCATCGATCTGCTTTAAAGCTCTTCGGTCTTCCACGGACATGGCCTTGGTTACACCCAACGTGGTACCGTATGATTCGATCTTCCAGAACTCTTCGAGCTGATGGCTTAGGGAAACATCTTCTCCACTAATAAGGTTCACTTGCACGCCTCTGCAGGCCTGACGAGCAGAGGAACCACCTAATATGCTCCATCCGATGCATGGCTTGATTGCAAGCGGCTCATTTGGTTTTCCCTTCTTTACTTCAAGAGGTATGAAAGCTTCTTGGACATTAGTGCCAAGCAAAACAGAGATCTTCTTCCTCTCCACTTCTGGGAAGTAGACATGCTTTAAATGTGGCCACTGTACCAAAGACTTTGTGATCCTTGTATGCTTTAAGGGAATTGTAAGGTCCTTCACAGCCCAGGCGGACTTGACATTGACTACATGGCCACTTGTGTTATCTACTGGAGCAATCTTAAAGTTGACCTTGAGGCCTTCTTCCTTTGAATCGGAGCTGTTCACTGTAGTCAGTGAAAGTTTGCTTGTCGATCCCTTTATGTTCAGCAACTTCACGAGAGAGGGGTCTATCATTGTTATATCGGAGCCTGAATCAACTAGACCATAAGTCGTAATCTGATTACCGGCATCACTCATCACTCTAATCGGGACCACTTGAAGTAGTACCTCACAGGAATTAAATGCTCCTTCAGCCGAACACGTGGAAGTGGTAGCCTGATCAGGTACCAAGTCCTGTTTGATGACATCCTCATTCTGGTTCACCTCTACCTGCCTTGCTTCGCCTTTGGGCCCAGTAAAATGTAACAGAGTGTGATGTGTTTTCCCACAGCCTTGAACCTTGCACCTGGTTGAGGATGTACACTTCTTTGAATTATGGCTGGTGGAATTGATGCAGTTGAAGCAAATCTGCTTCTGCTTTACGAAATTGCTTCTCTCTTGAGGAGATTTGGACTTGAAGACGTCACAACGGTACAGGCGGTGGGGCTGATAGCACGCACATAGGGCAGGAATCTTGCTTCGCTGTCGTAATGGCACAGGAAGACACCCTTGAGGTCACTCCTCTACTTCTAGGTTTGGACCTGGAGGTCACAGTTTCCTCACGCCCACCACTGAAGAAGGGATGATTAGAAACATACGCTCTTTCCTTAAGAAAGTCTACAACATCCTTAAAACTTGGCATCACTTGCCCCTTGCGCTCTAAACCATTCAAACGCTCCGCAAATTTGGCTTGCATCCACTTAGGTAGCCGTGCAATAATTTTCTCCAAGTTATCGGAATTCATCTCACTCAGGTATCCCATGGACTCTAGGGTATCATACGTAATCTGTGCTGTATCAGCGTAGAGCTGTAAGTCCACTTTATCGGTTGCCTGAATAGCAGGTCCCTTTGTCAAGGATTCTACACAAGCTCTCACAACTTGAAAAGGTTGGCCAAATCGCTCCTCTAGGGTCTTCAGCGCCCTTGTTAGCCCATTTGGTAGTGGCTCGTATCTCTGTACTGCAGTCAGTGCAGGACCTTCTAAAAACTGTAGAAGACGGGCCATTTTAACAGAATCATCAAGTGGTCTTGTCTCAACCATTTGCCTGAATCTCTGGCGGAAGGCTGGGTATTTTTCTGGGGATCCATCAAACCTTTGGACTTGCACATGAGGAAGATCATAAGAGGCACTCATCCTCTCCATTGAAGACATGATGGCAATAAGGCTTTCGTTCACAACTGAACCAGTCGTACTGGGTTGTTGTACACAGTAGGTACTCACAGGTGGGTATGGCATACTCGTTCCTACTGGGGAGGCTTGAGGTAACTGCTGGGAGTTTCCTTGACCTTGCACTTGACCCATCTCAGTTCCAGTCTTCACATCTTCAGACTTGGAAGGGAATTTCACACTTGCTTGCAGCTCATTGCATGGTTTGGGAATTGATGGATGAGGGTCGTTCACTATAGGTGTGGATGTGTGAGGAGGATGTGTTTTGGAAGCTAAGCAATGCGTATTACCAGTAAAGTTTGCCGGTGGCAGGGTTGCAGTCAAGCTTGGGGGTTGTTGTGGATTATTCACTGGATCTATGTCATGCTGCCGGGCCTTCTGCTCGTCATCCGGTTTACCTTCAAACCTTGCCTCTTCTCCTTCTGCAAGCGTGGCCTCTAAACTGGCTAACTCCGCCTCATTCCTTGCGGCAACAACTTCCCTTTCTGCCTCTAATTTAGTTAATTCGAGCCTGTACTCCAATTCCGTTCTTTTAATTTCCATCTCAATCCTTTTCGTTTCCAACTCAACTACCTTCCTACTCATCTCTTCAGCTTGTTGTTGAACAAGTGCTGCCCTTGCTGCTTGAGCCTTGGCCTCACGAGCCTTAGAGCTACACATACTTAATTGTGAACAATGGCTTCTCACAGACTTCACAGAGCCAGGAGGAGACACTTTCTTCAACACTCTAACTTCCTCTGAAACCTGATTATTATAGAACACAGCAGCGTTCTCTACAAACTCTTCTATTCTATCATTAAACGTGCGAATTCTTGAGTGTTGCGCTGCACGGTCATTTAAAACACGTTGATATTTCTCACACGAGGTATCGAGTAAATCGGCATATTTATCACAACAAGCGCAATATTGTTCCCATGCAGCATTAAGTTGAATTTGTCGAGATCGTACCTTAACGAGGTTGCTGAAATCTTTGAGACACT